>CM060961.1:4515667-4905667 GCA_030765045.1 Tenodera sinensis | reverse complement strand
ATGTGTGTGAGATTTGGAGAAGTTATACGTCTGTCAAATGGAACATCGGTATTCATTTATGTTAACCGTACAAAGAGAACGGAATATGAAAGCTTTAAAACATTTGACTATCGCAGTCTACTGTATTCCCATATTCCCCTTGTAACTACAAGGAAATAAGCAATAAGATAATTTGAACAAATGTTTATCTCAACTAAGACGAAGAAGATCTAGGAATAAGAGTTTGTAAGAGTAGTGGTAGAGAAAGTCATGTGAGTGTAGATTCTTTTTACCTGTATCCTAACATAACAAATTTGTGTTACAGGTGCTACGGGAGCGTTTATGGAAGAGAAGTTAAAAGCAAGGCAAGTACATATATCAACTTCAGATTCAATTAGTATTTAAGAATGTTAGACCTCGGCAGTTCCTCTACAAGACACACAAAGTCCGCGTCGACAACATGTTTATCATTACCCACACAGAGATTATCTGCACCATTAATTACACATACATTCAAGGAAGTACCAGAAGGCATATATACAGAGTGCAAGCGAAGTCATTATATTAACTTACAGCAGCGTGGTGTCCCGTGAATGTAAACACATACCCTGCCGTGTCCTATGTTTACTGTGCGAGTGTGAGCCAATGAGATTCGTTATCTCCCAAAATATTACACCATTCCGCAAGTGACCCACCTGTTGACATTCAGAAGCCGGTTCAGTTCCCTGACCAACCTCAACTCAACGTTGTCGAATTACTTCACGTTTGAAAGTGATGCTCAGAGTATTCCTTCACCTCTTTTAAATGATTAATTATTACAACTGAAGCGGAAATTGTGAACGCCATAGTTATTGAAATAATCTTAGAAGAGTGGCAGAATTAAATAATCGGGAAATATTAAATTCATCGCAAGTATAAGAGGTACAGACATGGGAATATTGTTCACGGTTAAAATCGCCAGAAAGGCACGGAATGTTAGTGGCAGGTACCAGGTAACCCGGCTAAAACCTCACAGGACCAGTTTTCCTGGAAATCGGCTAGTGCAGATGCACTGAACTAGGAAAACAAGGTAAGGCCACGTGTACTTAAGCGAAACCGCTGCCAGTGCAAACGGCAATTAAGAAGTTAAAGGGATTGATAGCGTCATCACGCTGAGTTTGGCGCGAAAACTTAAGGGGTAAATGAGGGGAAATTGTGCAACCACTTGCCTTCCAGACCCCTGGAGCAGTCACACAGAGACTTGCCTAGAAGTCGGAGGAAGAGTTGCACATACGTGCATTTTAATTTGCTTGGACATCGCCTTACATTCTACAGTAAATAATCTTTGGTCCTAGTAAAGATGCAGCAATGACGTAACAATGCTAATAGCGATCGGCAAATCTCCAACATTACTTTCATTGAGAATAAAAGTGTTTCAACGAGAGTTCTGACTTTTATGTGAAAATACTCACGCATACCCAGAAATTAAGATCCATGCGGAGCAGCCGCGGCACAGAAACCGCCTGAGAAATAGCATTCTGCTTAGTATAGCGGAACGAGAATTTAGGAAACAGTAATATCACTTCAAAACTTAACCTAAAAAACAAACACGGAACAGATAAAAAAACACAAACATCTCATTGTGTACAGTTAATGACAGCTTTACTATTCAAAATTAGTCGACAAAGTTTTAAACCAGGAAAATAGCTGATGTCTTTGCGAGAGTACGGCAGAATAGGGCACGTCGATGTTAATCGCAATGGGCGTGCGTTCCAACATATACTTTGAATAGTAATTAGATCCATTGGAGTTAGTTTTCCAAAACTAACACAAATAAAAGAAAATAAATCCGAAATGCTTCACGAAAAAAAAACTTATTTGGAGATAAATTATGTATTTTAGCAAGATCTACATTTTTTTGTACAGTAAGATTTTGTTTATCTCTTACGGTTTAAGAGTTATTCAAAAATTACCCAAAGTAAATAGGACTACTGGACTATAGCTATCTTATTTTCTCATAAAAATATCTTAAACATATGACATTTTAATCAAACTGGTTAGAGGCATTTTCGAAACACATTCCATGTAAAGGGTAGTTTAGGGTGGAAATCCTGGTTTATAACCGACCTTTTGTTTTTAAATTATGCTCTTTACAGACTCACAAACACGCGGGTGTGCGGACCATTTTTCAAAAATGCCTTGTTTTTTATTCAAGGGGGGGGGGGGTGAAATGGGTACCATGACAGAAGATACCCGTTTTTTCGGTACCATGACAGATGATACCCGTTTTTTGGGTACCTTGACAGATGGTACCCTTTTTTGGGTACCATGACAGATGATACCCGTTTTTTGAGTACCATGACAGATGATACCCTTTTTTTAGTACCATGACGGATGATACCCGTTTTTTGGGTACCATGACAGATGATACCCGTTTTTTGGGTACCATGACAGCTGATACCCGTTTTTTGGGTACCATGACAGATGGTACCCTTTTTTGGGTACCATGACAGTTGTTACCCGTTTTTTGGGTACCATGACAGATGATACCCGTTTTTTGGGTACCATGACATGATACCCGTTTTTTGGGTACCATGACAGATGATACCCGTTTTTTGGGTACCATGACAGATGATACCCGTTTTTGGGTACTATGACAGATGATACTCGTTTTTTGGGTACCATGACATGATACCCGTTTTTTGAGTACCATGACAGATGATACCCGTTTTTTGGGTACCATGACATGATACCCGTTTTTTGAGTACCATGACAGATGATACCCGTTTTTTGGGTACCATGACAGATGATACCCGTTTTTTGGGTACCATGACAGATGATACCCGTTTTTTGGGTACCATGACAGACGATACCCGTTTTTTGGGTACCATGACATGATAGCCGTTTTTTGAGTACCATGACAGATGATACCCGTTTTCTGGGTACCATGACAGATGGTACCCGTTTTTGGGTACTATGATAGTTGGTACCCGTTTTTTGGGTACCATGACAGATGATACCCGTTTTTTGGGTACCATGACAGATGATACCCGTTTTTTGGGTACCATGACATGATACCCGTTTTTTGAGTACCATGACAGATGATACCCGTTTTTTGGGTACCATGACAGATGATACCCGTTTTTTGGGTACCATGACAGATGATACCCGTTTTTTGGGTACCATGACAGACGATACCCGTTTTTTGGGTACCATGACAGATGGTACCCGTTTTTTCGGTACCATGACAGCTGATACCCGTTTTTTGGGTACCATGACAGATGATACCCGTTTTTTGGGTACCATTACAGATGATACCCGTTTTTTGGGTACCATGACAGATGATACCCGTTTTTTGGGTACCATGACAGACGATACCCGTTTTTTGGGTACCATGACAGATGGTACCCGTTTTTTGGGTACCATGACAGATGGTACCCGTTTTTTCGGTACCATGACAGATGATACCCGTTTTTTGAGTACCATGACAGATGATACCCGTTTTCTGGGTACCATGACAGATGATACCCGTTTTTTGAGTACCATGACAGATGGTACCCGTTTTATGAGTACCATGACAGATGGTACCCGTTTTTTGGGTACCATGACATGATACCCGTTTTTTGAGTACCATGACAGATGATACCCGTTTTTGAGTACCATGACAGATGGTACCCGTTTTATGAGTACCATGACAGATGATACCCGTTTTTTGGGTACCATGACATGATAGCCGTTTTTTGAGTACCATGACATATGATACCCGTTTTCTGGGTACCATGACAGATGGTACCCTTTTTTGGGTACCATGACAGTTGTTACCCGTTTTTTGGGTACCATGACAGATGATACCCGTTTTTTGGGTACCATGACACATGATACCCGTTTTTTGGGTACCATGACACATGGTACCCGTTTTTTGGGTACCATGACACATGGTACCCGTTTTTTGGGTACCATGACGCTTGACAAAAGCCTTCCTAACCAAAATGGGCCTTCCTATACAAAATGGGCCTTCCTAGACAAGATAGGCCTTTCTAGACAAAAGAGGCCTTTCTAAACAAAATAGGCCTTCCTAGACAAGATAGGCCTTTCTAGACAAAATAGGCCTTTCTAGACAAAATAGGCCTTTCTAGACAAAATGGGCCTTCCTAGACAAAATAGGCCTTGTTAGACAAAATAGGCCTTTCTAGACAAATAGGTCCTTCTAGACAAAATAGGCCTTCTTAGACAAAATAGGCCTTTCTAGATAAAATGGGCCTCTCTAGACAAATAGGTCCTTCTAGACAAAATAGGCCTTCTTAGACAAGATAGGCCTTTCTAGACAAATAGGCCTTTCTAGACAAATAGGCCTTTCTAGACAAAATAGGCCTCTCTAGACAAATAGGTCCTTCTAGACAAAATAGGCCTTCTTAGACAAAATAGGCCTTTCTAGATAAAATAGGCCTCTCTAGACAAATAGGTCCTTCTACACAAAATGGGCCTTCCTAGACAAGATAGGCCTTTCTAGACAAATAGGCCTTTCTAGACAAATAGGCCTTTCTAGACAAAATAGGCCTCTCTAGACAAATAGGTCCTTCTAGACAAAATAGGCCTTCTTAGACAAGATAGGCCTTTCTAGACAAAATGGGCCTTTCTAGATAAAATAGGCCTCTCTAGACAAATAGGTCCTTCTAGACATAATAGGCCTTCTTAGACAAGATAGGCCTTTCTAGACAAAATGGGCCTTTCTAGACAAAATAGGCCTCTCTAGACAAATAGGTCCTTCTAGACAAAATAGGCCTTCTTAGACAAGATAGGCCTTTCTACACAAAACAGGCCTTTCTAGACTAATAGGCCTTCATAGACAAGATAGGCCTTCTTAGACAAGATAGGCCTTTCTAAACAAAATAGGCCTTTCTACACAAAATAGGCCTTTCTAGACTAATAGGCCTTCCTAGACAAGATAGGCCTTTCTAAACAAGATAGGCCTTTCTAGACAAATTGTCTTTCCTAGACAAATTTGTGTTCCCGACAAAATACGCCTTGCTAGACAAAGTTTCATCTGTTTTAACCCGAGGGAGGGAATGAACGAACGAACCGACGTGTTGAATGTGCGGTACGTGGACTTTTTCCCTTACGTTTCACAAATGTCGAACGGATCTTAACCAATTTCACAATTTTTACATTTCTTGACACGGGGGGGAACAAGCCTGGACCGGTCTCTCTCGAGTCGTGGCGGTCCTGGGTTCGCGGTTTAGAAATGTTTGTCAATTTTCGGTAATTTACATTTTTCCAAAATGTGACATTTTTTGACAGATTGGAAATTTTCAAAAGTTTGACATTTTTCTATATTTTCCAGTTTTGCCCGACCTTGAAGACCTGGTTCCTGGGAGGGAGCGAGCGAGTAGTGCGGGCAACGTTAAGGAGTCTGACTGCAAGACTGACCGACCCCGTGCACGACTCGATCTTGAAGGGACTTTCCGTCTCTTGAGAACGGCCTAGTATTCCGGCCGGCACTTGGAGCTACACGGCCGGCCGCCGGTCCTGGGGCCCAGAGGAACAAGAGCCGCACTCCGTTCCAGGCTCTGGACCGAGCCAGACTGACAGTCAGCCCCACCAAGTGCTGGCAGGCAGGGCGGGAGTCAAAGCACTTTGCTGGCTGGCCAGAAGCACCACCACCCAGCCACCAAAGCACTCGACGACCAAAAAGAGCATCCACTTCCTTTGTCGAATGCTGGCGAAGGATGGCGAAGGATGAGGGGATCGCCTAGGGGATCGCCATTCGCGGGATCGCTAAACCGCGACCGGCAACTGCCACCTGCCTTATTCACCAGACACACTCTTCACTTCCTGCGGCTACTCACTCTACGCGCTTTTAACGCCCACCTGCACCTCCCCCGGCGTCGACACGACCCTGGCCGATACGCTCCCACGTTTCTCAGACTCGACACTCGTGCAAATATACCGTCCTGCCGACGTTCTCTTAATTAACGGCGAAAACGCCGAGACGCAAGTGTGTTTACAAGTGCGTCGCCATCTGTCGGACGGACGGACGTGGCAGAACCACCTGCCACACACACGCACTCTGTCGGTGGCTGACTGACTCACTGGCGGGCGGGCGGCGAGTTTGTTCTCTCTTACACTCACGCACATAACAAGGAATACCTCCGAAATGGTTCACCCTACAAGAAAATTTATTACAACTGAAGCGGAAATTGTGAACGCCATAGTTATTGAAATAATCTGAGAAGAGTGGCAGAATTAAATAATCGGGAAATATTAAATTCATCGCAAGTATAAAAGGTACAGACATGGGAATATTGTTCACGGTTAAAATCGCCAGAAAGGCACGGAATGTTAGTGGCAGGTACCAGGTAACCCGGCTAAAACCTCACAGGACCAGTTTTCCTGGAAATCGGCTAGTGCAGATGCACTGAACTAGGAAAACAAGGTAAGGTCACGTGTACTTAAGCGAAACCGCTGCCAGTGCAAACGGCAATTAAGAAGTTAAAGGGATTGATAGCGTCATCACGCTGAGTTTGGCGCGAAAACTTAAGGGGTAAATGAGGGGAAATTGTGCAACCACTTGCCTTCCAGACCCCTGGAGCAGTCACACAGAGACTTGCCTAGATGTCGTCGGAGGAGTTGCACATACGTGCATTTTAATTTGCTTGGACATCGCCTTACATTCTACAGTAAATAATCTTTGGTCCTAGTAAAGATGCAGCAATGACGTAACAATGCTAATAGCGATCGGCAAATCTCCAACATTACTTTCATTGAGAATAAAAGTGTTTCAACGAGAGTTCTGACTTTTACGTGAAAATACTCACGCATACCCAGAAATTAAGATCCATGCGGAGCAGCCGCGGCACAGAAACCGCCTGAGAAACAGCATTCTGCTTAGTATAGCGGAACGAGAATTTAGGAAACAGTAATATCACTTCAAAACTTAACCTAAAAAACAAACACGGAACAGATAAAAAAACACAAACATCTCACTGTGTACAGTTAATGACAGCTTTACTATTCAAAATTAGTCGACAAAGTTTTAAACCAGGAAAATAGCTGATGTCTTTGCGAGAGTACGGCAGAATAGGGCACGTCGATGTTAATCGCAATGGGCGTGCGTTCCAACATATACTTTGAATAGTAATTAGATCCATTGGAGTTAGTTTTCCAAAACTAACACAAATAAAAGAAAATAAATCCGAAATGCTTCACGAAAAAAAAACTTATTTGGAGATAAATTATGTATTTTAGCAAGATCTACATTTTTTTGTACAGTAAGATTTTGTTTATCTCTTAGGGTTTAAGAGTTATTCAAAAATTACCCAAAGTAAATAGGACTACTGGACTATAGCTATCTTATTTTCTCATAAAAATATCTTAAACATATGACATTTTAATCAAACTGGTTAGAGGCATTTTCGAAACACGTTCCATGTAAAGGGTAGTTTAGGGTGGAAATCCTGGTTTATAACCGACCTTTTGTTTTTAAATTATGCTCTTCACAGACTCACAAACACGCGGGTGTGCGGACCATTTTTCAAAAATGCCTTGTTTTTTATTCAAGGGGGGGGTGTGAAATGGGTACCATGACAGAAGATACCCGTTTTTTCGGTACCATGACAGATGATACCCGTTTTTTGGGTACCTTGACAGATGGTACCCTTTTTTGGGTACCATGACAGATGGTACCCGTTTTTTCGGTACCATGACAGATGATACCCGTTTTTTGGGTACCATGACAGATGATACCCGTTATTTGGGTACCATGACAGACGATACCCGTTTTTTTAGTACCATGACAGATGATACCCGTTTTTTTAGTACCATGACAGATGATACCCGTTTTTTTGGGTACCATGACAGATGATACCCGTTTTTTGGGTACCATGACAGCTGATACCCGTTTTTTGAGTACCATGACAGATGATACCCTTTTTTTGGGTAATTTGACAGATGATACCCGTTTTTTGGGTACCATGACACATGATACCCGTTTTTTGGGTACCATGACAGATGGTACTCATTTTTTGGGTACCATGAGAGATGGTACTCGTTTTTTGGGTACCATGACAGATGATACCCGTTTTTTGGGTACCATGACAGATGATACCCGTTTTTTCGGTACCATGACAGAAGATACCCGTTTTTTGGGTACCATGACAGATGATACCCGTTTTTTGGGTACCATGACAGATGATACCCGTTTTTTGGGTACCATGACAGACGATACCCGTTTTTTGGGTACCATGACAGATGGTACCCGTTTTTTCGGTACCATGACAGATGATACCCGTTTTTTGTGTACGATGACAGATGATACCCGTTTTTCGGTACCATCACAAATGGTACCCGTTTTTTGGGTACCATGACTGATGATACCCTTTTTTTGGGTAATTTGACAGATGATACCCGTTTTTTGGGTACCATGACACATGATACCCGTTTTTTGGGTACCATGACAGATGGTACTCGTTTTTTGGGTACCATGAGAGATGGTACTCGTTTTTTGGGTACCATGACAGATGATACCCGTTTTTTGGGTACCATGACAGATGATACCCGTTTTTTCGGTACCATGACAGATGGTACCCGTTTTTTGGGTACCATGACAGATGGTACCCGTTTTTTCGGTACCATGACAGATGATACCCGTTTTTTGGGTACCATGACAGATGGTACCCTTTTTTGGGTACCATGACAGATGGTACCCTTTTTTGGGTACCATGACAGATGGTACCCGTTTTTTCGGTACCATGACAGATGATACCCGTTATTTGGGTACCATGACAGACGATACCCGTTTTTTGGGTACCATGACAGATGGTACCCGTTTTTTCGGTACCATGACAGATGATACCCGTTTTTTGGGTACCATGACAGATGATACCCGTTTTTTGGGTACCATGACAGATGGTACCCGTTTTTTGAGTACCATGACAGATGGTACCCGTTTTTTCGGTACCATGACAGATGATACCCGTTTTTTGGGTACCATGACAGATGATACCCGTTTTTTGGGTACCATGACAGATGATACCCGTTTTTTGAGTACCATGACAGATGATACCCTTTTTTTTGGGTAATTTGACAGATGATACCCGTTTTTTGGGTACGATGACAGATGATACCCTTTTTTTTGGGTAATTTGACAGATGATACCCGTTATTTGGGTACCATGACAGACGATACCCGTTTTTTGGGTACCATGACAGATGGTACCCGTTTTTTCGGTACCATGACAGATGACACCCGTTTTTTGGGTACGATGACAGATGATACCCGTTATTTGGGTACCATGACAGACGATACCCGTTTTTTGGGTACCATGACAGATGGTACCCGTTTTTTCGGTACCATGACAGATGACACCCGTTTTTTGGGTACGATGACAGATGATACCCGTTATTTGGGTACCATGACAGACGATACCCGTTTTTTGGGTACCATGACAGATGGTACCCGTTTTTTCGGTACCATGACAGATGACACCCGTTTTTTGGGTACGATGACAGATGATACCCGTTATTTGGGTACCATGACAGACGATACCCGTTTTTTGGGTACGATGACAGATGATACCCGTTTTTTCGGTACCATCACAAATGGTACCCGTTTTTTGGGTACCATGACAGATGATACCCGTTTTTTCGGTACCATGACAGAAGATACCCGTTTTTTGGGTACCATGACAGATGATACCCGTTTTTTGGGTACCATGACAGATGGTATCCGTTTTTTGGGTACCATGACAGATGGTACTCGTTTTTGGGTACCATGAGAGATGGTACTCGTTTTTTGGGTACCATGACAGATGATACCCGTTTTGAGCCTTTCTAGAAGATAGGCCTTCCTAGACAAATTGTCTTTCCTAGACAAGATAGGTCTTCCTAGGCAAATTAGGCCTTCCTAGACAATATAGGCCTTCCTAGACAAATAGGCCTTCCTAGACAAATAGGCCTTCCTAGACAAATAGGCCTTCCTAGACAAATAGGCCTTCCTAGACAAAATAGGCCTTTCTAGACAAGATAGGCCTTCCTAGACAAAATGGTTCATTCTAGACAAAATAGGCCTTTGTAGACGAATAGGCCTTCCTAGACAAGCTAGGCCCTTCGGGACAAAATAGGCCTTTGTACACAGAATAGGCCTTCCTAGACAACATAGGCCTTTCTAGGCAAAATAGGCCTTTCTAGGCAAAATAGGCCTTTCTAGACAAGATAGGCCTTTCTAAACAAAATAGGCCTTTCTACACAAATAGGCCTTTTTAGACAAATAGGCCTTATTAGACAAGATAGGCCTTCCTAGACAAATAGGTCATCCTAGACAAGATAGGCCTTTCTAAACAAAATAGGCCTTTCTACACAAAATAGGCCTTTCTAGACTAATAGGCCTTCATAGACAAGATAGGCCTTCTTAGACAAGATAGGCCTTTCTAAACAAAATAGGCCTTTCTACACAAAATAGGCCTTTCTAGACTAATAGGCCTTCCTAGACAAGATAGGCCTTTCTAAACAAAATAGGCCTTTCTGCACAAAATAGGCCTTTCTAAACAAAATAGGCCTTTCTAGACAAATTGTCTTTCCTAGACAAATTTGTGTTCCCGACAAAATACGCCTTGCTAGACAAAGTTTCATCTGTTTTAACCCGAGAAAGGGAACGAACGAACGAAGGAACCGACGTGTTGTGCGGTACGTGGGCTTTTTCCCTTACGTTTCACAAATGTCGAACGGATCTTAACCAATTTCACAATTGTTACATTTCTTGACACGGGGAACACGCCTGGACCGGTCTCGAGTCGTTGCGGTCCTGGGTTCGCGGTTTAGAAATGTTTGTCAATTTTCGGTAATTTACATTTTTCCAAAATGTGACATTTTTTGACAGATTGGAAATTTTCAAAAGTTTGACATTTTTCTATATTTTCCAGTTTTGCCCGACCTTGAAGACCTGGTTCCTGGGAGGGAGCGAGCGAGTAGTGCGGGCAACGTTAAGGAGTCTGACTGCAAGACTGACCGACCCCGTGCACGACTCGATCTTGAAGGGACTTTCCGTCTCTTGAGAACGGCCTAGTATTCCGGCCGGCACTTGGAGCTACACGGCCGGCCGCCGGTCCTGGGGCCCAGAGGAACAAGAGCCGCACTCCGTTCCAGGCTCTGGACCGAGCCAGACTGACAGTCAGCCCCACCAAGTGCTGGCAGGCAGGGCGGGAGTCAAAGCACTTTGCTGGCTGGCCAGAAGCACCACCACCCAGCCACCAAAGCACTCGACGACCAAAAAGAGCATCCACTTCCTTTGTCGAATGCTGGCGAAGGATGGCGAAGGATGAGGGGATCGCCTGGGGCATCGCCATTCGCGGGATCGCTAAATCGCGACCGGCAACTGCCACCTGCCTTATTCACCAGACACACTCTTCACTTCCTGCGGCTACTCACTCTACGCGCTTTTAACGCCCACCTGCACCTCCCCCGGCGTCGACTCCACCCTGGCCGATACGCTCCCACGTTTCTCAGACTCGACACTCGTGCAAATATACCGTCCTGCCGACGTTCTCTTAATTAACGGCGAAAACGCCGAGACGCAAGTGTGTTTACAAGTGCGTCGCCATCTGTCGGACGGACGGACGTGGCAGAGCCACTTGCCACACACACACACTCTGTCGGTGACTGACTGACTGACTGGCGGGCGGGCGGGCGGCGAGTTTGAACCTGACGTTTGTTCTCTCTTACACTCACGCACATAACAAGGAATACCTCCGAAATGGTTCACCCTACAAGAAAATTTATTACAACTGAAGCGGAAATTGTGAACGCCATAGTTATTGAAATAATCTTAGAAGAGTGGCAGAATTAAATAATCGGGAAATATTAAATTCATCGCAAGTATAACAGGTACAGACATGGGAATATTGTTCACGGTTAAAATCGCCAGAAAGGCACGGAATGTTAGTGGCAGGTACCAGGTAACCCGGCTAAAACCTCACAGGACCAGTTTTCCTGGAAATCGGCTAGTGCAGATGCACTGAACTAGGAAAACAAGGTAAGGCCACGTGTACTTAAGCGAAACCGCTGCCAGTGCAAACGGCAATTAAGAAGTGAAAGGGATTGATAGCGTCATCACGCTGAGTTTGGCGCGAAAACTTAAGGGGTAAATGAGGGGAAATTGTGCAACCACTTGCCTTCCAGACCCCTGGAGTAGTCACACAGAGACTTGCCTAGATGTCGTCGGAGGAAGAGTTGCACATACGTGCATTTTAATTTGCTTGGACATCGCCTTACATTCTACAGTAAATAATCTTTGGTCCTAGTAAAGATGCAGCAATGACGTAACAATGCTAATAGCGATCGGCAAATCTCCAACATTACTTTCATTGAGAATAAAAGTGTTTCAACGAGAGTTCTGACTTTTATGTGAAAATACTCACGCATACCCAGAAATTAAGATCCATGCGGAGCAGCCGCGGCACAGAAACCTCCTGAGAAACAGCATTCTGCTTAGTATAGCGGAACGAGAATTTAGGAAACAGTAATATCACTTCAAAACTTAACCTAAAAAACAAACACAGAACAGATAAAAAAACACAAACATCTCATTGTGTACAGTTAATGACAGCTTTACTATTCAAAATTAGTCGACAAAGTTTTAAACCAGGAAAATAGCTGATGTCTTTGCGAGAGTACGGCAGAATAGGGCACGTCGATGTTAATCGCAATGGGCGTGCGTTCCAACATATACTTTGAATAGTAATTAGATCCATTGGAGTTAGTTTTCCAAAACTAACACAAATAAAAGAAAATAAATCCGAAATGCTTCACGAAAAAAAAACTTATTTGGAGATAAATTATGTATTTTAGCAAGATCTACATTTTTTTGTACAGTAAGATTTTGTTTATCTCTTAGGGTTTAAGAGTTATTCAAAAATTACCCAAAGTAAATAGGACTACTGGACTATAGCTATCTTATTTTCTCATAAAAATATCTTAAACATATGACATTTTAATCAAACTGGTTAGAGGCATTTTCGAAACACGTTCCATGTAAAGGGTAGTTTAGGGTGGAAATCCTGGTTTATAACCGACCTTTTGTTTTTGAATTATGCTCTTTACAGACTCACAAACACGCGGGTGCGCGGACCATTTTTCAAAAATGCCTTGTTTTTTATTCAAGGGGGGCGTGTGAAATGGGTACCATGACAGATGATACCCATTTTTTGGGTACCATGACAGATGATACCCGTTTTTTCGGTACCATGACAGATGGTACCCGTTTTTTGGGTACCATTACAGATGGTACCCGTATTTTCGGTACCATGACAGATGATACCCGTTTTTTGGGTACCATGACAGATGGTACCCTTTTTTGGGTACCATGACAGATGGTACCCGTTTTTTCGGTACCATGACAGATGATACCCGTTTTTTGGGTACCATGACAGATGATACCCGTTTTTTGGGTACCATGACAGCTGATACCCGTTTTTTGAGTACCATGACAGATGATACCCTTTTTTTGGGTAATTTGACAGATGATACCCGTTTTTTGGGTACCATGACACATGATACCCGTTTTTTGGGTACCATGACAGATGGTACCCTTTTTTGGGTACCATGACAGATGGTACCCGTTTTTTGGGTACCATGACAGATGGTACCCGTTTTTTCGGTACCATGACAGATGGTACCCGTTTTTTGGGTACCATGACAGATGGTACCCGTTTTTTCGGTACCATGACAGATGATACCCGTTTTTTCGGTACCATGAGAGATGGTACTCGTTTTTTGGGTACCATGACAGATGATACCCGTTTTTTGGGTACCATGACAGATGATACCCGTTTTTTCGGTACCATGACAGATGGTACCCGTTTTTGGGTACCATGACAGATGGTACCCGTTTTTTCGGTACCATGACAGATGGTACCCGTTTTTTGGGTACCATGACAGATGGTACCCGTTTTTTCGGTACCATGACAGATGATACCCGTTTTTTGGGTACCATGACAGATGGTACCCTTTTTTGGGTACCATGACAGATGGTACCCTTTTTTGGGTACCATGACAGATGGTACCCGTTTTTTCGGTACCATGACAGATGATACCCGTTATTTGGGTACCATGACAGACGATACCCGTTTTTTGGGTACCATGACAGATGGTACCCGTTTTTTCGGTACCATGACAGATGATACCCGTTTTTTGGGTACCATGACAGATGATACCCGTTTTTTTGGGTACCATGACAGATGGTACCCGTTTTTTGGGTACCATGACAGATGGTACCCGTTTTTTCGGTACCATGACAGATGATACCCGTTTTTTGGGTACCATGACAGATGGTACCCTTTTTTGGGTACCATGACAGATAGTACCCTTTTTTGGGTACCATGACAGATGGTACCCGTTTTTTCGGTACCATGACAGATGATACCCGTTATTTGGGTACCATGACAGACGATACCCGTTTTTTGGGTACCATGACAGATGGTACCCGTTTTTTCGGTACCATGACAGATGATACCCGTTTTTTGGGTACCATGACAGATGATACCCGTTTTTTGGGTACCATGACAGATGGTACCCGTTTTTTCGGTACCATGACAGATGGTACCCGTTTTTTGGGTACCATGACAGATGGTACCCGTTTTTTCGGTACCATGACAGATGATACCCGTTTTTTGGGTACCATGACAGATGATACCCGTTTTTTCGGTACCATGACAGATGGTACCCGTTTTTTGGGTACCATTACAGATGGTACCCGTATTTTCGGTACCATGACAGATGATACCCGTTTTTTGGGTACCATGACAGATGGTACCCTTTTTTGGGTACCATGACAGATGGTACCCGTTTTTTCGGTACCATGACAGATGATACCCGTTTTTTGGGTACCATGACAGATGATACCCGTTTTTTGGGTACCATGACAGCTGATACCCGTTTTTTGAGTACCATGACAGATGATACCCTTTTTTTGGGTAATTTGACAGATGATACCCGTTTTTTGGGTACCATGACACATGATACCCGTTTTTTGGGTACCATGACAGATGGTACTCGTTTTTTGGGTACCATGAGAGATGGTACTCGTTTTTTGGGTACCATGACAGATGATACCCGTTTTTTGGGTACCATGACAGATGATACCCGTTTTTTCGGTACCATGACAGATGGTACCCGTTTTTTGGGTACCATGACAGATGGTACCCGTTTTTTCGGTACCATGACAGATGATACCCGTTTTTTGGGTACCATGACAGATGGTACCCTTTTTTGGGTACCATGACAGATGGTACCCTTTTTTGGGTACCATGACAGATGGTACCCGTTTTTTCGGTACCATGACAGATGATACCCGTTATTTGGGTACCATGACAGACGATACCCGTTTTTTAGGTACCATGACAGATGGTACCCGTTTTTTCGGTACCATGACAGATGATACCCGTTTTTTGGGTACCATGACAGATGATACCCGTTTTTTGGGTACCATGACAGATGGTACCCGTTTTTTGAGTACCATGACAGATGGTACCCGTTTTTTCGGTACAATGACAGATGATACCCGTTTTTTGGGTACCATGACAGATGATACCCGTTTTTTGGGTACCATGACAGATGATACCCGTTTTTTGAGTACCATGACAGATGATACCCTTTTTTTTGGGTAATTTGACAGATGATACCCGTTTTTTGGGTACGATGACAGATGATACCCGTTATTTGGGTACCATGACAGACGATACCCGTTTTTTGGGTACCATGACAGATGGTACCCGTTTTTTCGGTACCATGACAGATGACACCCGTTTTTTGGGTACGATGACAGATGATACCCGTTATTTGGGTACCATGACAGACGATACCCGTTTTTTGGGTACGATGACAGATGATACCCGTTTTTTCGGTACCATCACAAATGGTACCCGTTTTTTGGGTACCATGACAGATGATACCCGTTTTTTCGGTACCATGACAGAAGATACCCGTTTTTTGGGTACCATGACAGATGATACCCGTTTTTTGGGTACCATGACAGATGGTATCCGTTTTTTGGGTACCATGACAGATGGTACTCGTTTTTGGGTACCATGAGAGATGGTACTCGTTTTTTGGGTACCATGACAGATGATACCCGTTTTGAGCCTTTCTAGAAGATAGGCCTTCCTAGACAAATTGTCTTTCCTAGACAAGATAGGTCTTCCTAGGCAAATTAGGCCTTCCTAGACAATATAGGCCTTCCTAGACAAATAGGCCTTCCTAGACAAATAGGCCTTCCTAGACAAATAGGCCTTCCTAGACAAATAGGCCTTCCTAGACAAAATAGGCCTTTCTAGACAAGATAGGCCTTCCTAGACAAAATGGTTCATTCTAGACAAAATAGGCCTTTGTAGACGAATAGGCCTTCCTAGACAACATAGGCCTTTCTAGGCAAAATAGGCCTTTCTAGGCAAAATAGGCCTTTCTAGACTAATAGGCCTTCCTAGACAAGATAGGCCCTTCGGGACAAAATAGGCCTTTGTACACAGAATAGGCCTTCCTAGACAACATAGGCCTTTCTAGGCAAAATAGGCCTTTCTAGGCAAAATAGGCCTTTCTAGACTAATAGGCCTTCCTAGACAAGATAGGCCTTTCTAAACAAAATAGGCCTTTCTGCACAAAATAGGCCTTTCTAAACAAAATAGGCCTTCCTAGACAAATAGGCCTTCCTAGACAAATAGGCCTTCCTAGACAAATAGGCCTTCCTAGACAAAATAGGCCTTTCTAGACAAGATAGGCCTTCCTAGACAAAATGGTTCATTCTAGACAAAATAGGCCTTTGTAGACGAATAGGCCTTCCTAGACAAGCTAGGCCCTTCGGGACAAAATAGGCCTTTGTACACAGAATAGGCCTTCCTAGACAACATAGGCCTTTCTAGGCAAAATAGGCCTTTCTAGGCAAAATAGGCCTTTCTAGACAAGATAGGCCTTTCTAAACAAAATAGGCCTTTCTACACAAATAGGCCTTTTTAGACAAATAGGCCTTATTAGACAAGATAGGCCTTCCTAGACAAATAGGTCATCCTAGACAAGATAGGCCTTTCTAAACAAAATAGGCCTTTCTACACAAAATAGGCCTTTCTAGACTAATAGGCCTTCATAGACAAGATAGGCCTTCTTAGACAAGATAGGCCTTTCTAAACAAAATAGGCCTTTCTACACAAAATAGGCCTTTCTAGACTAATAGGCCTTCCTAGACAAGATAGGCCTTTCTAAACAAAATAGGCCTTTCTGCACAAAATAGGCCTTTCTAAACAAAATAGGCCTTTCTAGACAAATTGTCTTTCCTAGACAAATTTGTGTTCCCGACAAAATACGCCTTGCTAGACAAAGTTTCATCTGTTTTAACCCGAGAAAGGGAACGAACGAACGAAGGAACCGACGTGTTGTGCGGTACGTGGGCTTTTTCCCTTACGTTTCACAAATGTCGAACGGATCTTAACCAATTTCACAATTGTTACATTTCTTGACACGGGGAACACGCCTGGACCGGTCTCGAGTCGTTGCGGTCCTGGGTTCGCGGTTTAGAAATGTTTGTCAATTTTCGGTAATTTACATTTTTCCAAAATGTGACATTTTTTGACAGATTGGAAATTTTCAAAAGTTTGACATTTTTCTATATTTTCCAGTTTTGCCCGACCTTGAAGACCTGGTTCCTGGGAGGGAGCGAGCGAGTAGTGCGGGCAACGTTAAGGAGTCTGACTGCAAGACTGACCGACCCCGTGCACGACTCGATCTTGAAGGGACTTTCCGTCTCTTGAGAACGGCCTAGTATTCCGGCCGGCACTTGGAGCTACACGGCCGGCCGCCGGTCCTGAGCCCAGAGGAACAAGAGCCGCACTCCGTTCCAGGCTCTGGACCGAGCCAGACTGACAGTCAGCCCCACCAAGTGCTGGCAGGCAGGGCGGGAGTCAAAGCACTTTGCTGGCTGGCCAGAAGCACCACCACCCAGCCACCAAAGCACTCGACGACCAAAAAGAGCATCCACTTCCTTTGTCGAAGGATGGCGAAGGATGAGGGGATCGCCTAGGGGATCGCCATTCGCGGGATCGCTAAACCGCGACCGGCAACTGCCACCTGCCTTATTCACCAGACACACTCTTCACTTCCTGCGGCTACTCACTCTACGCGCTTTTAACGCCCACCTGCACCTCCCCCGGCGTCGACACGACCCTGGCCGATACGCTCCCACGTTTCTCAGACTCGACACTCGTGCAAATATACCGTCCTGCCGACGTTCTCTTAATTAACGGCGAAAACGCCGAGACGCAAGTGTGTTTACAAGTGCGTCGCCATCTGTCGGACGGACGGACGTGGCAGAACCACCTGCCACACACACACACTCTGTCGGTGGCTGACTGACTCACTGGCGGGCGGGCGGCGAGTTTGTTCTCTCTTACACTCACGCACATAACAAGGAATACCTCCGAAATGGTTCACCCTACAAGAAAATTTATTACAACTGAAGCGGAAATTGTGAACGCCATAGTTATTGAAATAATCTGAGAAGAGTGGCAGAATTAAATAATCGGGAAATATTAAATTCATCGCAAGTATAAGAGGTACAGACATGGGAATATTGTTCACGGTTAAAATCGCCAGAAAGGCACGGAATGTTAGTGGCAGGTACCAGGTAACCCGGCTAAAACCTCGCAGGACCAGTTTTCCTGGAAATCGGCTAGTGCAGATGCACTGAACTAGGAAAACAAGGTAAGGCCACGTGTACTTAAGCGAAACCGCTGCCAGTGCAAACGGCAATTAAGAAGTTAAAGGGATTGATAGCGTCATCACGCTGAGTTTGGCGCGAAAACTTAAGGGGTAAATGAGGGGAAATTGTGCAGCCACTTGCCTTCCAGACCCCTGGAGCAGTCACACAGAGACTTGCCTAGAAGTCGGAGGAAGAGTTGCACATACGTGCATTTTAATTTGCTTGGCTATCGCCTTACATTCTACAGTAAATAATCTTCGGTCCTAGTAAAGATGCAGCAATGACGTAACAATGCTAATAGCGATCGGCAAATCTCCAACATTACTTTCATTGAGAATAAAAGTGTTTCAACGAGAGTTCTGACTTTTACGTGAAAATACTCACGCATACCCAGAAATTAAGATCCATGCGGAGCAGCCGCGGCACAGAAACCTCCTGAGAAACAGCGTTCTGCTTAGTATAGCGGAACGAGAATTTAGGAAACAGTAATATCACTTCACAACTTAACCTAAGAAACAAACACGGAACAGATAAAAAAACACAAACATCTCATTGACAGCGTTACTATTCAAAATTAGTCGACAAAGTTTTAAACCAGGAAAATAGCTGATGTCTTTGCGAGAGTACGGCAGAATAGGGCACGTCGATGTTAATCGCAATGGGCGTGCGTTCCAACATATACTTTGAATAGTAATTAGATCCATTGGAGTTAGTTTTCCAAAACTAACACAAATAAAAGAAAATAAATCCGAAATGCTTCACGAAAAAAAAACTTATTTGGAGATAAATTATGTATTTTAGCAAGATCTACATTTTTTTGTACAGTAAGATTTTGTTTATCTCTTAGGGTTTAAGAGTTATTCAAAAATTACCCAAAGTAAATAGGACTACTGGACTATAGCTATCTTATTTTCTCATAAAAATATCTTAAACATATGACATTTTAATCAAACTGGTTAGAGGCATTTTCGAAACACGTTCCATGTAAAGGGTAGTTTAGGATGGAAATCCTGGTTTATAACCGACCTTTTGTTTTTAAATTATGCTCTTCACAGACTCACAAACACGCGGGTGCGCGGACCATTTTTAAAAAATGCCTTGTTTTTTATTCAAGGGGGGGGGGGTGTGAAATGGGTACCATGACAGAAGATACTCGTTTTTTGGGTACCATGAGAGATGGTACTCGTTTTTTGGGTACCATGACAGATGATACCCGTTTTTTGGGTACCATGACAGATGATACCCGTTTTTTCGGTACCATGACAGAAGATACCCGTTTTTTTGGGTACCATGACAGATGATACCCGTTTTTTGGGTACCATGACAGATGATACCCGTTTTTTGGGTACCATGACAGACGATACCCGTTTTTTGGGTACCATGACAGATGATACCCGTTTTTTCGGTACCATGACAGATGATACCCGTTTTTTGTGTACGATGACAGATGATACCCGTTTTTTGTGTACGATGACAGATGATACCCGTTTTTCGGTACCATCACAAATGGTACCCGTTTTTTGGGTACCATGACTGATGATACCCGTTTTTTGGGTACCATGACAGATGATACCCGTTATTTGGGTACCATGACAGACGATACCCGTTTTTTTTAGTACCATGACAGATGATACCCGTTTTTTTAGTACCATGACAGATGATACCCGTTTTTTTGGGTACCATGACAGATGATACCCGTTTTTTGGGTACCATGACAGCTGATACCCGTTTTTTGAGTACCATGACAGATGATACCCTTTTTTTGGGTAATTTGACAGATGATACCCGTTTTTTGGGTACCATGACACATGATACCCGTTTTTTGGGTACCATGACAGATGGTACTCGTTTTTTGGGTACCATGACAGCTGATACCCGTTTTTTGAGTACCATGACAGATGATACCCTTTTTTTGGGTAATTTGACAGATGATACCCGTTTTTTGGGTACCATGACAGCTGATACCCGTTTTTTGAGTACCATGACAGATGATACCCTTTTTTTGGGTACTTTGACAGATGATAGCCGTTTTTTGGGTACCATGACACATGATACCCGTTTTTTGGGTACCATGACAGATGGTACTCGTTTTTTGGGTACCATGAGAGATGGTACTCGTTTTTTGGGTACCATGACAGATGATACCCGTTTTTTGGGTACCATGACAGATGATACCCGTTTTTTCGGTACCATGACAGAAGATACCCGTTTTTTTGGGTACCATGACAGATGATACCCGTTTTTTGGGTACCATGACAGACGATACCCGTTTTTTGGGTACCATGACAGATGATACCCGTTTTTTCGGTACCATGACAGATGATACCCGTTTTTTGTGTACGATGACAGATGATACCCGTTTTTTGGGTACCATGACAGACGATACCCGTTTTTTGGGTACCATGACAGATGGTACCCGTTTTTTCGGTACCATGACAAATGGTACCCGTTTTTTGGGTACCATGACTGATGATACCCGTTTTTTGGGTACCATGACTGATGATACCCGTTTTTTGGGTACCATGACAGACGATACCCGTTTTTTTAGTACCATGACAGATGATACCCGTTTTTTTAGTACCATGACAGATGATACCCGTTTTTTTGGGTACCATGACAGATGATACCCGTTTTTTGGGTACCATGACAGCTGATACCCGTTTTTTGAGTACCATGACAGATGATACCCTTTTTTTGGGTAATTTGACAGATGATACCCGTTTTTTGGGTACCATGACACATGATACCCGTTTTTTGGGTACCATGACAGATGGTACTCGTTTTTTGGGTACCATGAGAGATGGTACTCGTTTTTTGGGTACCATGACAGATGGTACTCGTTTTTTGGGTACCATGACAGCTGATACCCGTTTTTTGAGTACCATGACAGATGATACCCTTTTTTTGGGTAATTTGACAGATGATACCCGTTTTTTGGGTACCATGACACATGATACCCGTTTTTTGGGTACCATGACAGACGGTACTCGTTTTTTGGGTACCATGAGAGATGGTACTCGTTTTTTGGGTACCATGACAGATGATACCCGTTTTTTGTGTACGATGACAGATGATACCCGTTTTTCGGTACCATCACAAATGGTACCCGTTTTTTGGGTACCATGACTGATGATACCCGTTTTTTGGGTACCATGACAGATGATACCCGTTATTTGGGTACCATGACAGACGATACCCGTTTTTTTTAGTACCATGACAGATGATACCCGTTTTTTTAGTACCATGACAGATGATACCCGTTTTTTTGGGTACCATGACAGATGGTACCCGTTTTTTCGGTACCATGACAGATGATACCCGTTTTTTGTGTACGATGACAGATGATACCCGTTTTTCGGTACCATCACAAATGGTACCCGTTTTTTGGGTACCATGACAGATGATACCCGTTTTTTGGGTACCATGACAGATGATACCCGTTTTTTGGGTACCATGACAGATGATACCCGTTTTTTGAGTACCATGACAGATGGTATCCGTTTTTGGGTACCATGACAGATGGTACTCGTTTTTTGGGTACCATGAGAGATGGTACTCGTTTTTTGGGTACCATGACAGATGATACCCGTTTTGAGCCTTTCTAGAAGATAGGCCTTCCTAGACAAATTGTCTTTCCTAGACAAGATAGGTCTTCCTAGGCAAATTAGGCCTTCCTAGACAATATAGGCCTTCCTAGACAAATAGGCCTTCCTAGACAAATAGGCCTTCCTAGAGAAAATAGGCCTTTCTAGACAAGATAGGCCTTCCTAGACAAAATGGTTCATTCTAGACAAAATAGGCCTTTGTAGACGAATAGGCCTTCCTAGACAAGCTAGGCCCTTCGGGACAAAATAGGCCTTTGTACACAGAATAGGCCTTCCTAGACAACATAGGCCTTTCTAGGCAAAATAGGCCTTTCTAGGCAAAATAGGCCTTTCTAGACTAATAGGCCTTCCTAGACAAGATAGGCCTTTCTAAACAAAATAGGCCTTTCTACACAAAATAGCCCTTTCTAGACAAATAGGTCTTCCTAGACAAGATAGGCCTTTCTAAACAAAATAGGCCTTTCTACACAAAATAGGCCTTTCTAGACAAATAGGCCTTTTTAGACAAATAGGCCTTATTAGACAAGATAGGCCTTCCTAGACAAATAGGTCATCCTAGACAAGATAGGCCTTTCTAAACAAAATAGGCCTTTCTACACAAAATAGGCCTTTCTAGACTAATAGGCCTTCATAGACAAGATAGGCCTTCTTAGACAAGATAGGCCTTTCTAAACAAAATAGGCCTTTCTACACAAAATAGGCCTTTCTAGACTAATAGGCCTTCCTAGACAAGATAGGCCTTTCTAAACAAAATAGGCCTTTCTGCACAAAATAGGCCTTTCTAGACAAATTGTCTTTCCTAGACAAATTTGTGTTCCCGGCAAAATACGCCTTGCTAGACAAAGTTTCATCTGTTTTAACCCGAGAAAGGGAACGAACGAACGAACGAACCGACGTGTTGTGCGGTACGTGGGCTTTTTCCCTTACGTTTCACAAATGTCGAACGGATCTTAACCAATTTCACAATTTTTACATTTCTTGACACGGGGAACACGCCTGGACCGGTCTCGAGTCGTTGCGGTCCTGGGTTCGCGGTTTAGAAATGTTTGTCAATTTTCGGTAATTTACATTTTTCCAAAATGTGACATTTTTTGACAGATTGGAAATTTTCAAAAGTTTGACATTTTTCTATATTTTCCAGTTTTGCCCGACCTTGAAGACCTGGTTCCTGGGAGGGAGCGAGCGAGTAGTGCGGGCAACGTTAAGGAGTCTGACTGCAAGACTGACCGACCCCGTGCACGACTCGATCTTGAAGGGATTCTCCGTCTCTTGAGAACGGCCTAGTATTCCGGCCGGCCGGCACTTGGAGCTACACGGCCGGCCGCCGGTCCTGGGGCCCAGAGGAACAAGAGCCGCGCTCCGTTCCAGGCTCTGGACCGAGCCAGACTGACAGTCAGCCCCACCAAGTGCTGGCAGGCAGGGCGGGAGTCAAAGCACTTTGCTGGCCAGAGGCACCACCACCCAGCCACCAAAGCACTCGACGACCAAAAAGAGCATCCACTTCCTTTGTCGAATGCTGTCGAAGGATGGCGAAGGATGAGGGGATCGCCTGGGGGATCGCCATTCGCGGGATCGCTAAACCGCGACCGGCAACTGCCACCTGCCTTATTCACCAGACACCCTCTTCACTTCCTGCGGCTCCCCTTTCTCCGTGCTTTTGCAGCCCACCTGCACCTCCCCCGGCGTTGACACGACCCTGGCCGATACGCTCCCACGTTTCTCAGACTCGACACTCGTGCAAATATACCGTCCTGCCGACGTTCTCTTAATTAACGGCGAAAACGCCGAGACGCAAGTGTGTTTACAAGTGCGTCGCCATCTGTCGGACGGACGGACGTGGCAGAACCACCTGCCACACACACGCACTCTGTCGGTGGCTGACTGACTCACTGGCGGGCGGGCGGGCGGCGAGTTTGTTCTCTCTTACACTCACGCACATAACAAGGAATACCTCCGAAATGGTTCACCCTACAAGAAAATTTATTACAACTGAAGCGGAAATTGTGAACGCCATAGTTATTGAAATAATCTGAGAAGAGTGGCAGAATTAAATAATCGGGAAATATTAAATTCATCGCAAGTATAAGAGGTACAGACATGGGAATATTGTTCACGGTTAAAATCGCCAGAAAGGCACGGAATGTTAGTGGCAGGTACCAGGTAACCCGGCTAAAACCTCACAGGACCAGTTTTCCTGGAAATCGGCTAGTGCAGATGCACTGAACTAGGAAAACAAGGTAAGGCCACGTGTACTTAAGCGAAACCGCTGCCAGTGCAAACGGCAATTAAGAAGTTAAAGGGATTGATAGCGTCATCACGCTGAGTTTGGCGCGAAAACTTAAGGGGTAAATGAGGGGAAATTGTGCAACCACTTGCCTTCCAGACCCCTGGAGCAGTCACACAGAGACTTGCCTAGAAGTCGGAGGAAGAGTTGCACATACGTGCATTTTAATTTGCTTGGCTATCGCCTTACATTCTACAGTAAATAATCTTTGGTCCTAGTAAAGATGCAGCAATGACGTAACAATGGTAATAGCGATCGGCAAATCTCCAACATTACTTTCATTGAGAATAAAAGTGTTTCAACGAGAGTTCTGACTTTTACGTGAAAATACTCACGCATACCCAGAAATTAAGATCCATGCGGAGCAGCCGCGGCACAGAAACCTCCTGAGAAACAGCATTCTGCTTAGTGTAGCGGAACGAGAATTTAGGAAACAGTAATATCACTTCAAAACTTAACCTAAGAAACAAACACGGAACAGATAAAAAAACACAAACATCTCATTGACAGCGTTACTATTCAAAATTAGTCGACAAAGTTTTAAACCAGGAAAATAGCTGATGTCTTTGCGAGAGTACGGCAGAATAGGGCACGTCGATGTTAATCGCAATGGGCGTGCGTTCCAACATATACTTTGAATAGTAATTAGATCCATTGGAGTTAGTTTTCCAAAACTAACACAAATAAAAGAAAATAAATCCGAAATGCTTCACGAAAAAAAAACTTATTTGGAGATAAATTATGTATTTTAGCAAGATCTACATTTTTTTGTACAGTAAGATTTTGTTTATCTCTTAGGGTTTAAGAGTTATTCAAAAATTACCCAAAGTAAATAGGACTACTGGACTATAGCTATCTTATTTTCTCATAAAAATATCTTAAACATATGACATTTTAATCAAACTGGTTAGAGGCATTTTCGAAACACATTCCATGTAAAGGGTAGTTTAGGGTGGAAATCCTGGTTTATAACCGACCTTTTGTTTTTAAATTATGCTCTTCACAGACTCACAAACACGCGGGTGTGCGGACCATTTTTCAAAAATGCCTTGTTTTTTATTCAAGGGGGGGGGGGTGTGAAATGGGTACCATGACAGAAGATACCCGTTTTTTCGGTACCATGACAGATGATACCCGTTTTTTGGGTACCTTGACAGATGGTACCCTTTTTTGGGTACCATGACAGATGATACCCGTTTTTTGGGTACCATGACAGATGATACCCGTTTTTTCGGTACCATGACAGATGATACCCGTTTTTTTGGGTACCATGACAGATGATACCCGTTTTTTGGGTACCATGACAGACGATACCCGTTTTTTGGGTACCATGACAGATGGTACCCGTTTTTTCGGTACCATGACAGATGATACCCGTTTTTTGTGTACGATGACAGATGATACCCGTTTTTCGGTACCATCACAAATGGTACCCGTTTTTTGGGTACCATGACAGATGATACCCGTTTTTTGGGTACCATGACAGATGATACCCGTTTTTTCGGTACCATGACAGATGATACCCGTTTTTTGGGTACCATGACAGACGATACCCGTTTTTTGGGTACCATGACAGATGGTACCCGTTTTTTCGGTACCATGACAGATGATACCCGTTTTTTGTGTACGATGACAGATGATACCCGTTTTTCGGTACCATCACAAATGGTACCCGTTTTTTGGGTACCATGACAGATGATACCCGTTTTTTGGGTACCATGACAGATGATACCCGTTATTTGGGTACCATGACAGACGATACCCGTTTTTTTAGTACCATGACAGATGATACCCGTTTTTTTAGTACCATGACAGATGATACCCGTTTTTTTAGTACCATGACAGATGATACCCGTTTTTTGGGTACCATGACAGATGGTACCCGTTTTTTGGGTACCATGACAGACGATACCCGTTTTTTGGGTACCATGACAGATGATACCCGTTTTTCGGTACCATCACAAATGGTACCCGTTTTTTGGGTACCATGACAGATGATACCCGTTTTTTCGGTACCATGACAGAAGATACCCGTTTTTTTGGGTACCATGACAGATGATACCCGTTTTTTGGGTACCATGACAGATGATACCCGTTTTTTGGGTACCATGACAGACGATACCCGTTTTTTGGGTACCATGACAGATGATACCCGTTTTTTGGGTACCATGACAGATGATACCCGTTTTTTCGGTACCATGACAGACGATACCCGTTTTTTGGGTACCATGACAGACGATACCCGTTTTTTGGGTACCATGACAGATGATACCCGTTTTTTGGGTACCATGACAGATGATACCCGTTTTTTCGGTACCATGACAGATGATACCCGTTTTTTGGGTACCATGACAGATGATACCCGTTTTTTGGGTACCATGACAGACGATACCCGTTTTTTGGGTACCATGACAGATGGTACCCGTTTTTTCGGTACCATGACAGATGATACCCGTTTTTTGTGTACGATGACAGATGATACCCGTTTTTCGGTACCATCACAAATGGTACCCGTTTTTTGGGTACCATGACAGATGATACCCGTTTTTTGGGTACCATGACAGATGATACCCGTTTTTTCGGTACCATGACAGATGATACCCGTTTTTTGGGTACCATGACAGACGATACCCGTTTTTTGGGTACCATGACAGATGGTACCCGTTTTTTCGGTACCATGACAGATGATACCCGTTTTTCGGTACCATCACAAATGGTACCCGTTTTTTGGGTACCATGACAGATGATACCCGTTTTTTGGGTACCATGACAGATGATACCCGTTATTTGGGTACCATGACAGACGATACCCGTTTTTTTAGTACCATGACAGATGATACCCGTTTTTTTAGTACCATGACAGAGGATACCCGTTTTTTTAGTACCATGACAGATGATACCCGTTTTTTGGGTACCATGACAGATGGTACCCGTTTTTTCGGTACCATGACAGATGATACCCGTTTTTTGGGTACCATGACAGATGATACCCGTTTTTTGGGTACCATGACAGATACCCGTTTTTTGAGTACCATGACAGATGATACCCTTTTTTGGGTAATTTGACAGATGATACCCGTTTTTTGGGTACCATGACACATGATACCTGTTTTTTGGGTACCATGACAGATGGTACTCGTTTTTTGGGTACCATGAGAGATGGTACTCGTTTTTTGGGTACCATGACAGATGATACCCGTTTTTTTGGGTACCATGACAGATGATACCCGTTTTTTCGGTACAATGACAGATGATACCCGTTTTTTGGGTACCATGACAGACGATACCCGTTTTTTGGGTACCATGACAGATGGTACCCGTTTTTTCGGTACCATGACAGATGATACCCGTTTTTTGGGTACGATGACAGATGATACCCGTTTTTTCGGTACCATCACAAATGGTACCCGTTTTTTGGGTACCATGACAGATGATACCCGTTTTTTCGGTACCATGACAGAAGATACCCGTTTTTTGGGTACCATGACAGATGATACCCGTTTTTTGGGTACCATGACAGATGGTATCCGTTTTTTGGGTACCATGACAGATGGTACTCGTTTTTTGGGTACCATGAGAGATGGTACTCGTTTTTTGGGTACCATGACAGATGATACCCGTTTTGAGCCTTTCTAGAAGATAGGCCTTCCTAGACAAATTGTCTTTCCTAGACAAGATAGGTCTTCCTAGGCAAATTAGGCCTTCCTAGACAATATAGGCCTTCCTAGACAAATAGGCCTTCCTAGACAAATAGGCCTTCCTAGACAAAATAGGCTTTACTAGACAAATAGGCCTTCCTAGACAAATAGGCCTTCCTAGAGAAAATAGGCCTTTCTAGACAAGATAGGCCTTCCTAGACAAAATGGTTCATTCTAGACAAAATAGGCCTTTGTAGACGAATAGGCCTTCCTAGACAAGCTAGGCCCTTCGGGACAAAATAGGCCTTTGTACACAGAATAGGCCTTCCTAGACAACATAGGCCTTTCTAGGCAAAATAGGCCTTTCTAGGCAAAATAGGCCTTTCTAGACTAATAGGCCTTCCTAGACAAGATAGGCCTTTCTAAACAAAATAGGCCTTTCTACACAAAATAGCCCTTTCTAGACAAATAGGTCTTCCTAGACAAGATAGGCCTTTCTAAACAAAATAGGCCTTTCTACACAAAATAGGCCTTTCTAGACTAATAGGCCTTCATAGACAAGATAGGCCTTCTTAGACAAGATAGGCCTTTCTAAACAAAATAGGCCTTTCTACACAAAATAGGCCTTTCTAGACTAATAGGCCTTCCTAGACAAGATAGGCCTTTCTAAACAAAATAGGCCTTTCTGCACAAAATAGGCCTTTCTAAACAAAATAGGCCTTTCTAGACAAATTGTCTTTCCTAGACAAATTTGTGTTCCCGACAAAATACGCCTTGCTAGACAAAGTTTCATCTGTTTTAACCCGAGAAAGGGAACGAACGAACGAAGGAACCGACGTGTTGTGCGGTACGTGGGCTTTTTCCCTTACGTTTCACAAATGTCGAACGGATCTTAACCAATTTCACAATTTTTACATTTCTTGACACGGGGAACACGCCTGGACCGGTCTCGAGTCGTTGCGGTCCTGGGTTCGCGGTTTAGAAATGTTTGTCAATTTTCGGTAATTTACATTTTTCCAAAATGTGACATTTTTTGACAGATTGGAAATTTTCAAAAGTTTGACATTTTTCTATATTTTCCAGTTTTGCCCGACCTTGAAGACCTGGTTCCTGGGAGCGAGCGAGTAGTGCGGGCAACGTTAAGGAGTCTGACTGCAAGACTGACCGACCCCGTGCACGACTCGATCTTGAAGGGATTCTCCGTCTCTTGAGAACGGCCTAGTATTCCGGCCGGCCGGCACTTGGAGCTACACGGCCGGCCGCCGGTCCTGGGGCCCAGAGGAACAAGAGCCGCGCTCCGTTCCAGGCTCTGGACCGAGCCAGACTGACAGTCAGCCCCACCAAGTGCTGGCAGGCAGGGCGGGAGTCAAAGCACTTTGCTGGCCAGAGGCACCACCACCCAGCCACCAAAGCACTCGACGACCAAAAAGAGCATCCACTTCCTTTGTCGAATGCTGTCGAAGGATGGCGAAGGATGAGGGGATCGCCTGGGGGATCGCCATTCGCGGGATCGCTAAACCGCGACCGGCAACTGCCACCTGCCTTATTCACCAGACACCCTCTTCACTTCCTGCGGCTCCCCTTTCTCCGTGCTTTTGCAGCCCACCTGCACCTCCCCCGGCGTTGACACGACCCTGGCCGATACGCTCCCACGTTTCTCAGACTCGACACTCGTGCAAATATACCGTCCTGCCGACGTTCTCTTAATTAACGGCGAAAACGCCGAGACGCAAGTGTGTTTACAAGTGCGTCGCCATCTGTCGGACGGACGGACGTGGCAGAACCACCTGCCACACACACGCACTCTGTCGGTGGCTGACTGACTCACTGGCGGGCGGGCGGGCGGCGAGTTTGTTCTCTCTTACACTCACGCACATAACAAGGAATACCTCCGAAATGGTTCACCCTACAAGAAAATTTATTACAACTGAAGCGGAAATTGTGAACGCCATAGTTATTGAAATAATCTGAGAAGAGTGGCAGAATTAAATAATCGGGAAATATTAAATTCATCGCAAGTATAAGAGGTACAGACATGGGAATATTGTTCACGGTTAAAATCGCCAGAAAGGCACGGAATGTTAGTGGCAGGTACCAGGTAACCCGGCTAAAACCTCACAGGACCAGTTTTCCTGGAAATCGGCTAGTGCAGATGCACTGAACTAGGAAAACAAGGTAAGGCCACGTGTACTTAAGCGAAACCGCTGCCAGTGCAAACGGCAATTAAGAAGTGAAAGGCATTGATAGCGTCATCACGCTGAGTTTGGCGCGAAAACTTAAGGGGTAAATGAGGGGAAATTGTGCAACCACTTGCCTTCCAGACCCCTGGAGCAGTCACACAGAGACTTGCCTAGAAGTCGGAGGAAGAGTTGCACATACGTGCATTTTAATTTGCTTGGCTATCGCCTTACATTCTACAGTAAATAATCTTTGGTCCTAGTAAAGATGCAGCAATGACGTAACAATGCTAATAGCGATCGGCAAATCTCCAACATTACTTTCATTGAGAATAAAAGTGTTTCAACGAGAGTTCTGACTTTTACGTGAAAATACTCACGCATACCCAGAAATTAAGATCCATGCGAAGCAGCCGCGGCACAGAAACCTCCTGAGAAACAGCATTCTGCTTAGTATAGCGGAACGAGAATTTAGGAAACAGTAATATCACTTCACAACTTAACCTAAAAAACAAACACAGAACAGATAAAAAAACACAAACATCTCATTGTGTACAGTTAATGACAGCTTTACTATTCAAAATTAGTCGACAAAGTTTTAAACCAGGAAAATAGCTGATGTCTTTGCGAGAGTACGGCAGAATAGGGCACGTCGATGTTAATCGCAATGGGCGTGCGTTCCAACATATACTTTGAATAGTAATTAGATCCATTGGAGTTAGTTTTCCAAAACTAACACAAATAAAAGAAAATAAATCCGAAATGCTTCACGAAAAAAAAACTTATTTGGAGATAAATTATGTATTTTAGCAAGATCTACATTTTTTTGTACAGTAAGATTTTGTTTATCTCTTAGGGTTTAAGAGTTATTCAAAAATTACCCAAAGTAAATAGGACTACTGGACTATAGCTATCTTATTTTCTCATAAAAATATCTTAAACATATGACATTTTAATCAAACTGGTTAGAGGCATTTTCGAAACACGTTCCATGTAAAGGGTAGTTTAGGGTGGAAATCCTGGTTTATAACCGACCTTTTGTTTTTAAATTATGCTCTTCACAGACTCACAAACACGCGGGTGTGCGGACCATTTTTCAAAAATGCCTTGTTTTTTATTCAAGAGGGGGGGGGTGTGAAATGGGTACCATGACAGAAGATACCCGTTTTTTCGGTACCATGACAGATGATACCCGTTTTTTGGGTACCTTGACAGATGGTACCCTTTTTTGGGTACCATGACAGATGATACCCGTTTTTTGAGTACCATGACAGATGATACCCGTTTTTTTAGTACCATGACGGATGATACCCGTTTTTTGGGTACCATGACAGATGATACCCGTTTTTTGGGTACCATGACAGCTGATACCCGTTTTTTGAGTACCATGACAGATGATACCCTTTTTTTGGGTAATTTGACAGATGATACCCGTTTTTTGGGTACCATGACAGATGATACCCTTTTTTTGGGTAATTTGACAGATGATACCCGTTTTTTGAGTACCATGACAGATGATACCCTTTTTTTGGGTAATTTGACAGATGATACCCGTTTTTCGGTACCATCACAAATGGTACCCGTTTTTTGGGTACCATGACAGATGATACCCGTTTTTTGGGTACCATGACAGATGATACCCGTTATTTGGGTACCATGACAGACGATACCCGTTTTTTTAGTACCATGACAGATGATACCCGTTTTTTTAGTACCATGACAGAGGATACCCGTTTTTTTAGTACCATGACAGATGATACCCGTTTTTTGGGTACCATGACAGATGGTACCCGTTTTTTCGGTACCATGACAGATGATACCCGTTTTTTGGGTACCATGACAGATGATACCCGTTTTTTGGGTACCATGACAGATGGTACTCGTTTTTTGGGTACCATGAGAGATGGTACTCGTTTTTTGGGTACCATGACAGATGATACCCGTTTTTTGGGTACCATGACAGATGATACCCGTTTTTTCGGTACCATGACAGAAGATACCCGTTTTTTGGGTACCATGACAGATGATACCCGTTTTTTGGGTACCATGACAGATGATACCCGTTTTTTGGGTACCATGACAGACGATACCCGTTTTTTGGGTACCATGACAGATGGTACCCGTTTTTTCGGTACCATGACAGATGATACCCGTTTTTTGTGTACGATGACAGATGATACCCGTTTTTCGGTACCATCACAAATGGTACCCGTTTTTTGGGTACCATGACTGATGATACCCGTTTTTTGGGTACCATGACAGATGGTACTCGTTTTTTGGGTACCATGAGAGATGGTACTCGTTTTTTGGGTACCATGACAGATGATACCCGTTTTTTGGGTACCATGACAGATGATACCCGTTTTTTCGGTACCATGACAGAAGATACCCGTTTTTTCGGTACCATGACAGATGGTACCCGTTTTTTCGGTACCATGACAGATGATACCCGTTTTTTGGGTACCATGACAGATGATACCCGTTTTTTGGGTACCATGACAGATGATACCCGTTTTTTGAGTACCATGACAGATGATACCCTTTTTTGGGTAATTTGACAGATGATACCCGTTTTTTCGGTACCATGACAGATGATACCCGTTTTTTGTGTACGATGACAGATGATACCCGTTTTTCGGTACCATCACAAATGGTACCCGTTTTTTGGGTACCATGACTGATGATACCCGTTTTTTGGGTACCATGACAGATGGTACTCGTTTTTTGGGTACCATGAGAGATGGTACTCGTTTTTTGGGTACCATGACAGATGGTACTCGTTTTTTGGGTACCATGAGAGATGGTACTCGTTTTTTGGGTACCATGACAGATGATACCCGTTTTTTTTGGGTACCATGACAGATGATACCCGTTTTTTCGGTACCATGACAGATGATACCCGTTTTTTGGGTACCGTGACAGACGATACCCGTTTTTTGGGTACCATGACAGATGGTACCCGTTTTTTCGGTACCATGACAGATGATACCCGTTTTTTGGGTACGATGACAGATGATACCCGTTTTTTCGGTACCATCACAAATGGTACCCGTTTTTTGGGTACCATGACAGATGATACCCGTTTTTTCGGTACCATGACAGAAGATACCCGTTTTTTGGGTACCATGACAGATGATACCCGTTTTTTGGGTACCATGACAGATGATACCCGTTTTTTGGGTACCATGACAGATGATACCCGTTTTTTGGGTACCATGACAGATGATACCCGTTTTTTGAGTACCATGACAGATGATACCCTTTTTTGGGTAATTTGACAGATGATACCCGTTTTTTCGGTACCATGACAGATGATACCCGTTTTTTGTGTACGATGACAGATGATACCCGTTTTTCGGTACCATCACAAATGGTACCCGTTTTTTGGGTACCATGACTGATGATACCCGTTTTTTGGGTACCATGACAGATGGTACTCGTTTTTTGGGTACCATGAGAGATGGTACTCGTTTTTTGGGTACCATGACAGATGGTACTCGTTTTTTGGGTACCATGAGAGATGGTACTCGTTTTTTGGGTACCATGACAGATGATACCCGTTTTTTTGGGTACCATGACAGATGATACCCGTTTTTTCGGTACCATGACAGATGATACCCGTTTTTTGGGTACCATGACAGACGATACCCGTTTTTTGGGTACCATGACAGATGGTACCCGTTTTTTCGGTACCATGACAGATGATACCCGTTTTTTGGGTACGATGACAGATGATACCCGTTTTTTCGGTACCATCACAAATGGTACCCGTTTTTTGGGTACCATGACAGATGATACCCGTTTTTTCGGTACCATGACAGAAGATACCCGTTTTTTGGGTACCATGACAGATGATACCCGTTTTTTGGGTACCATGACAGATGGTATCCGTTTTTTGGGTACCATGACAGATGGTACTCGTTTTTTTGGGTACCATGAGAGATGGTACTCGTTTTTTGGGTACCATGACAGATGATACCCGTTTTGAGCCTTTCTAGAAGATAGGCCTTCCTAGACAAATTGTCTTTCCTAGACAAGATAGGTCTTCCTAGGCAAATTAGGCCTTCCTAGACAATATAGGCCTTCCTAGACAAATAGGCCTTCCTAGACAAATAGGCCTTCCTAGACAAAATAGGCTTTACTAGACAAATAGGCCTTCCTAGACAAATAGGCCTTCCTAGAGAAAATAGGCCTTTCTAGACAAGATAGGCCTTCCTAGACAAAATGGTTCATTCTAGACAAAATAGGCCTTTGTAGACGAATAGGCCTTCCTAGACAAGCTAGGCCCTTCGGGACAAAATAGGCCTTTGTACACAGAATAGGCCTTCCTAGACAACATAGGCCTTTCTAGGCAAAATAGGCCTTTCTAGGCAAAATAGGCCTTTCTAGACTAATAGGCCTTCCTAGACAAGATAGGCCTTTCTACACAAAATAGCCCTTTCTAGACAAATAGGTCTTCCTAGACAAGATAGGCCTTTCTAAACAAAATAGGCCTTTCTACACAAAATAGGCCTTTCTAGACAAATAGGCCTTCCTAGACAAATAGGTCATCCTAGACAAGATAGGCCTTTCTAAACAAAATAGGCCTTTCTACACAAAATAGGCCTTTCTAGACTAATAGGCCTTCCTAGACAAGATAGGCCTTTCTAAACAAAATAGGCCTTTCTGCACAAAATAGGCCTTTCTAAACAAAATAGGCCTTTCTAGACAAATTGTCTTTCCTAGACAAATTTGTGTTCCCGACAAAATACGCCTTGCTAGACAAAGTTTCATCTGTTTTAACCCGAGAAAGGGAACGAACGAACGAACGAACCGACGTGTTGTGCGGTACGTGGGCTTTTTCCCTTACGTTTCACAAATGTCGAACGGATCTTAACCAATTTCACAATTTTTACATTTCTTGACACGGGGAACACGCCTGGACCGGTCTCGAGTCGTTGCGGTCCTGGGTTCGCGGTTTAGAAATGTTTGTCAATTTTCGGTAATTTACATTTTTCCAAAATGTGACATTTTTTGACAGATTGGAAATTTTCAAAAGTTTGACATTTTTCTATATTTTCCAGTTTTGCCCGACCTTGAAGACCTGGTTCCTGGGAGGGAGCGAGCGAGTAGTGCGGGCAACGTTAAGGAGTCTGACTGCAAGACTGACCGACCCCGTGCACGACTCGATCTTGAAGGGACTTTCCGTCTCTTGAGAACGGCCTAGTATTCCGGCCGGCACTTGGAGCTACACGGCCGGCCGCCGGTCCTGGGGCCCAGAGGAACAAGAGCCGCACTCCGTTCCAGGCTCTGCACCGAGCCAGACTGACTGACTGTCAGCCCCACCAAGTGCTGGCAGGCAGGGCGGGAGTCAAAGCACTTTGCTGGCTGGCCAGAAGCACCACCACCCAGCCACCAAAGCACTCGACGACCAAAAAGAGCATCCACTTCCTTTGTCGAATGCTGGCGAAGGATGAGGGGATCGCCTAGGGGATCGCCATTCGCGGGATCGCTAAACCGCGACCGGCAACTGCCACCTGCCTTATTCACCAGACACACTCTTCACTTCCTGCGGCTACTCACTCTACGCGCTTTTAACGCCCACCTGCACCTCCCCCGGCGTCGACACGACCCTGGCCGATACGCTCCCACGTTTCTCAGACTCGACGCGCGTGCAAATATACCGTCCTGCCGACGTTCTCTTAAATAACGGCGAAAACGCCGAGACGCAAGTGTGTTTCCAAGTGTGTCGCCATCTGTCGGACGGACGGACGTGGCAGAACCACCTGCCACACACACGCACTCTGTCGGTGGCTGACTGACTCACTGGCGGGCGGGCGGCGAGTTTGTTCTCTCTTACACTCACGCACATAACAAGGAATACCTCCGAAATGGTTCACCCTACAAGAAAATTTATTACAACTGAAGCGGAAATTGTGAACGCCATAGTTATTGAAATAATCTTAGAAGAGTGGCAGAATTAAATAATCGGGAAATATTAAATTCATCGCAAGTATAAGAGGTACAGACATGGGAATATTGTTCACGGTTAAAATCGCCAGAAAGGCACGGAATGTTAGTGGCAGGTACCAGGTAACCCGGCTAAAACCTCACAGGACCAGTTTTCCTGGAAATCGGCTAGTGCAGATGCACTGAACTAGGAAAACAAGGTAAGGCCACGTGTACTTAAGCGAAACCGCTGCCAGTGCAAACGGCAATTAAGAAGTTAAAGGGATTGATAGCGTCATCACGCTGAGTTTGGCGCGAAAACTTAAGGGGTAAATGAGGGGAAATTGTGCAACCACTTGCCTTCCAGACCCCTGGAGCAGTCACACAGAGACTTGCCTAGAAGTCGGAGGAAGAGTTGTACATACGTGCATTTTAATTTGCTTGGCTATCGCCTTACATTCTACAGTAAATAATCTTTGGTCCTAGTAAAGATGCAGCAATGACGTAACAATGCTAATAGCGATCGGCAAATCTCCAACATTACTTTCATTGAGAATAAAAGTGTTTCAACGAGAGTTCTGACTTTTACGTGAAAATACTCACGCATACCCAGAAATTAAGATCCATGCGAAGCAGCCGCGGCACAGAAAACACCTGAGAAACAGCATTCTGCTTAAGATAGTGGAACGAGAATTTAGGAAACAGTAATATCACTTCAAAACTTAACCTAAAAAACAAACACGGAACAGATAAAAAAACACAAACATCTCATTGTGTACAGTTAATGACAGCTTTACTATTCAAAATTAGTCGACAAAGTTTTAAACCAGGAAAATAGCTGATGTCTTTGCGAGAGTACGGCAGAATAGGGCACGTCGATGTTAATCGCAATGGGCGTGCGTTCCAACATATACTTTGAATAGTAATTAGATCCATTGGAGTTAGTTTTCCAAAACTAACACAAATAAAAGAAAATAAATCCGAAATGCTTCACGAAAAAAAAACTTATTTGGAGATAAATTATGTATTTTAGCAAGATCTACATTTTTTTGTACAGTAAGATTTTGTTTATCTCTTAGGGTTTAAGAGTTATTCAAAAATTACCCAAAGTAAATAGGACTACTGGACTATAGCTATCTTATTTTCTCATAAAAATATCTTAAACATATGACATTTTAATCAAACTGGTTAGAGGCATTTTCGAAACACGTTCCATGTAAAGGGTAGTTTAGGGTGGAAATCCTGGTTTATAACCGACCTTTTGTTTTTAAATTATGCTCTTTACAGACTCACAAACACGCGGGTGCGCGGACCATTTTTCAAAAATGCCTTGTTTTTTATTCAAGGGGGGCGTGTGAAATGGGTACCATGACAGATGATACCCATTTTTTGGGTACCATGACAGACGATACCCGTTTTAGGTACCATGACAGATGATACCCGTTTTTTGAGTACCATGACATATGGTACCCGTTTTTTGAGTACCATGACAGATGATACCCGTTTTTTGGGTACCATGACAGCTGATACCCGTTTTTTGAGTACCATGACAGACGATACCCGTTTTAGGTACCATGACAGATGATACCCGTTTTTTGAGTACCATGACATATGGTACCCGTTTTTTGAGTACCATGACAGATGATACCCGTTTTTTGGGTACCATGACAGCTGATACCCGTTTTTTGAGTACCATGACAGATCATACCCTTTTTTTGGGTAATTTGACAGATGATACCCGTTTTTTGGGTACCATGACAGCTGATACCCGTTTTTTGGGTACCATGACAGATGATACCCGTTTTTTGGGTACCATGACAGATGGTACTCGTTTTTTGGCTACCATGAGAGATGGTACTCGTTTTTTGGGTACCATGACAGATGATACCCGTTTTTTGGGTACCATGACAGATGATACCCGTTTTTTCGGTACCATGACAGATGGTACCCGTTTTTTGGGTACCATTACAGATGGTACCCGTATTTTCGGTACCATGACAGATGATACCCGTTTTTTGGGTACCATGAGAGATGGTACCCTTTTTTGGGTACCATGACAGATGGTACCCGTTTTTTCGGTACCATGACAGATGATACCCATTTTTGGGTACCATGACAGATGATACCCGTTTTTTGGGTACCATGACAGCTGATACCCGTTTTTTGAGTACCATGACAGATGATACCCTTTTTTTGGTAATTTGACAGATGATACCCGTTTTTTGGGTACCATGACACATGATACCCGTTTTTTGGGTACCATGACAGATGGTACTCGTTTTTTGGGTACCATGACAGATGATACCCGTTTTTTGGGTACCATGACAGATGATACCCGTTTTTTCGGTACCATGACAGATGGTACCCGTTTTTTGGGTACCATGACAGATGGTACCCGTTTTTTCGGTACCATGACAGATGATACCCGTTTTTTGGGTACCATGACAGATGGTACCCTTTTTTGGGTACCATGACAGATGGTACCCTTTTTTGGGTACCATGACAGATGGTACCCGTTTTTTCGGTACCATGACAGATGATACCCGTTATTTGGGTACCATGACAGACGATACCCGTTTTTTGGGTACCATGACAGATGGTACCCGTTTTTTCGGTACCATGACAGATGATACCCGTTTTTTGGGTACCATGACAGATGATACCCGTTTTTTGGGTACCATGACAGATGGTACCCGTTTTTTGAGTACCATGACAGATGGTACCCGTTTTTTCGGTACCATGACAGATGATACCCGTTTTTTGGGTACCATGACAGATGATACCCGTTTTTTGGGTACCATGACAGCTGATACCCGTTTTTTGGGTACCATGACAGATGATACCCGTTTTTTGGGTACCATGACAGATGGTACCCTTTTTTGGGTACCATGACAGATGGTACCCTTTTTTGGGTACCATGACAGTTGGTACCCGTTTTTTCGGTACCATGACAGATGATACCCGTTATTTGGGTACCATGACAGACGATACCCGTTTTTTGAGTACCATGACATATGGTACCCGTTTTTTGAGTACCATGACAGATGATACCCGTTTTTTGGGTACCATGACAGCTGATACCCGTTTTTTGAGTACCATGACAGATCATACCCTTTTTTTGGGTAATTTGACAGATGATACCCGTTTTTTGGGTACCATGACAGCTGATACCCGTTTTTTGGGTACCATGACAGATGATACCCGTTTTTTGGGTACCATGACAGATGGTACTCGTTTTTTGGCTACCATGAGAGATGGTACTCGTTTTTTGGGTACCATGACAGATGATACCCGTTTTTTGGGTACCATGACAGATGATACCCGTTTTTTCGGTACCATGACAGATGGTACCCGTTTTTTGGGTACCATTACAGATGGTACCCGTATTTTCGGTACCATGACAGATGATACCCGTTTTTTGGGTACCATGAGAGATGGTACCCTTTTTTGGGTACCATGACAGATGGTACCCGTTTTTTCGGTACCATGACAGATGATACCCATTTTTGGGTACCATGACAGATGATACCCGTTTTTTGGGTACCATGACAGCTGATACCCGTTTTTTGAGTACCATGACAGATGATACCCTTTTTTTGGTAATTTGACAGATGATACCCGTTTTTTGGGTACCATGACACATGATACCCGTTTTTTGGGTACCATGACAGATGGTACTCGTTTTTTGGGTACCATGACAGATGATACCCGTTTTTTGGGTACCATGACAGATGATACCCGTTTTTTCGGTACCATGACAGATGGTACCCGTTTTTTGGGTACCATGACAGATGGTACCCGTTTTTTCGGTACCATGACAGATGATACCCGTTTTTTGGGTACCATGACAGATGGTACCCTTTTTTGGGTACCATGACAGATGGTACCCTTTTTTGGGTACCATGACAGATGGTACCCGTTTTTTCGGTACCATGACAGATGATACCCGTTATTTGGGTACCATGACAGACGATACCCGTTTTTTGGGTACCATGACAGATGGTACCCGTTTTTTCGGTACCATGACAGATGATACCCGTTTTTTGGGTACCATGACAGATGATACCCGTTTTTTTGGGTACCATGACAGATGGTACCCGTTTTTTGAGTACCATGACAGATGGTACCCGTTTTTTCGGTACCATGACAGATGATACCCGTTTTTTGGGTACCATGACAGATGATACCCGTTTTTTGGGTACCATGACAGCTGATACCCGTTTTTTGGGTACCATGACAGATGATACCCGTTTTTTGGGTACCATGACAGATGGTACCCTTTTTTGGGTACCATGACAGATGGTACCCTTTTTTGGGTACCATGACAGTTGGTACCCGTTTTTTCGGTACCATGACAGATGATACCCGTTATTTGGGTACCATGACAGACGATACCCGTTTTTTGGGTACCATGACAGATGGTACCCGTTTTTTCGGTACCATTACAGATGATACCCGTTTTTTGGGTACCATGACAGATGATACCCGTTTTTTGGGTACCATGACAGATGGTACCCGTTTTTTGAGTACCATGACAGATGGTACCCGTTTTTTCGGTACCATGACAGATGATACCCGTTTTTTGGGTACCATGACAGATGATACCCGTTTTTTGGGTACCATGACAGATGATACCCGTTTTTTGAGTACCATGACAGATGATACCCTTTTTTTGGGTAATTTGACAGATGATACCCGTTTTTTGGGTACCATGACACATGATACCCGTTTTTTTTGGGTACCATGACAGATGGTACTCGTTTTTTGGGTACCATGAGAGATGGTACTCGTTTTTTGGGTACCATGACAGATGATACCCGTTTTTTGGGTACCATGACAGATGATACCCGTTTTTTCGGTACCATGACAGATGGTACCCGTTTTTTGGGTACCATGACAGATGGTACCCGTTTTTTCGGTACCATGACAGATGATACCCGTTTTTTGGGTACCATGACAGATGGTACCCTTTTTTGGGTACCATGACAGATGGTACCCTTTTTTGGGTACCATGACAGTTGGTACCCGTTTTTTCGGTACCATGACAGATGATACCCGTTATTTGGGTACCATGACAGACGATACCCGTTTTTTGGGTACCATGACAGATGGTACCCGTTTTTTCGGTACCATGACAGATGATACCCGTTTTTTGGGTACCATGACAGATGATACCCGTTTTTTGGGTACCATGACAGATGGTACCCGTTTTTTGAGTACCATGACAGATGGTACCCGTTTTTTCGGTACCATGACAGATGATACCCGTTTTTTGGGTACCATGACAGATGATACCCGTTTTTTGGGTACCATGACAGATGATACCCGTTTTTTGAGTACCATGACAGATGATACCCTTTTTTTTGGGTAATTTGACAGATGATACCCGTTTTTTGGGTACGATGACAGATGATACCCGTTATTTGGGTACCATGACAGACGATACCCGTTTTTTGGGTACCATGACAGATGGTACCCGTTTTTTCGGTACCATGACAGATGACACCCGTTTTTTGGGTACGATGACAGATGATACCCGTTATTTGGGTACCATGACAGACGATACCCGTTTTTTGGGTACGATGACAGATGATACCCGTTTTTTCGGTACCATCACAAATGGTACCCGTTTTTTGGGTACCATGACAGATGATACCCGTTTTTTCGGTACCATGACAGAAGATACCCGTTTTTTGGGTACCATGACAGATGATACCCGTTTTTTGGGTACCATGACAGATGGTATCCGTTTTTTGGGTACCATGACAGATGGTACTCGTTTTTGGGTACCATGAGAGATGGTACTCGTTTTTTGGGTACCATGACAGATGATACCCGTTTTGAGCCTTTCTAGAAGATAGGCCTTCCTAGACAAATTGTCTTTCCTAGACAAGATAGGTCTTCCTAGGCAAATTAGGCCTTCCTAGACAATATAGGCCTTCCTAGACAAATAGGCCTTCCTAGACAAATAGGCCTTCCTAGACAAATAGGCCTTCCTAGACAAATAGGCCTTCCTAGACAAAATAGGCCTTTCTAGACAAGATAGGCCTTCCTAGACAAAATGGTTCATTCTAGACAAAATAGGCCTTTGTAGACGAATAGGCCTTCCTAGACAAGCTAGGCCCTTCGGGACAAAATAGGCCTTTGTACACAGAATAGGCCTTCCTAGACAACATAGGCCTTTCTAGGCAAAATAGGCCTTTCTAGGCAAAATAGGCCTTTCTAGACTAATAGGCCTCCCTAGACAAGATAGGCCTTTCTAAACAAAATAGGCCTTTCTACACAAATAGGCCTTTTTAGACAAATTGTCTTTCCTAGACAAATTTGTGTTCCCGACAAAATACGCCTTGCTAGACAAAGTTTCATCTGTTTTAACCCGAGAAAGGGAACGAACGAACGAACGAACCGACGTGTTGTGCGGTACGTGGGCTTTTTCCCTTACGTTTCACAAATGTCGAACGGATCTTAACCAATTTCACAATTGTTACATTTCTTGACACGGGGAACACGCCTGGACCGGTCTCGAGTCGTTGCGGTCCTGGGTTCGCGGTTTAGAAATGTTTGTCAATTTTCGGTAATTTACATTTTTCCAAAATGTGACATTTTTTGACAGATTGGAAATTTTCAAAAGTTTGACATTTTTCTATATTTTCCAGTTTTGCCCGACCTTGAAGACCTGGTTCCTGGGAGCGAGCGAGTAGTGCGGGCAACGTTAAGGAGTCTGACTGCAAGACTGACCGACCCCGTGCACGACTCGATCTTGAAGGGACTTTCCGTCTCATGAGAACGGCCTAGGATTCCGGCCGGCACTTGGAGCTACACGGCCGGCCGGCGGTCCTGGGGCCCAGAGGAACAAGAGCCGCGCTCCGTTCCAGGCTCTGGACCGAGCCAGACTGACAGTCAGCCCCACCAAGTGCTGCCAGGCAGGGCGGGAGTCAAAGCACTTTGCTGGCTGGCCAGAAGCACCACCACCCAGCCACCAAAGCACTCGACGACCAAAAAGAGCATCCACTTCCTTTGTCGAATGCTGGCGAAGGATGAGGGGATCGCCTAGGGGATCGCCATTCGCGGGATCGCTAAACCGCGACCGGCAACTGCCACCTGCCTTATTCACCAGACACACTCTTCACTTCCTGCGGCTACTCACTCTACGCGCTTTTAACGCCCACCTGCACCTCCCCCGGCGTCGACACGACCCTGGCCGATACGCTCCCACGTTTCTCAGACTCGACGCGCGTGCAAATATACCGTCCTGCCGACGTTCTCTCAATTAACGGCGAAAACGCCGAGACGCAAGTGTGTTTCCAAGTGTGTCGCCATCTGTCGGACGGACGGACGTGGCAGAGCCACTTGCCACACACACACACTCTGTCGGTGACTGACTGACTGACTGGCGGGCGGGCGGGCGGCGAGTTTGAAACTGACGTTTGTTCTCTCTTACACTCACGCACATAACAAGGAATACCTCCGAAATGGTTCACCCTACAAGAAAATTTATTACAACTGAAGCGGAAATTGTGAACGCCATAGTTATTGAAATAATCTTAGAAGAGTGGCAGAATTAAATAATCGGGAAATATTAAATTCATCGCAAGTATAAGAGGTACAGACATGGGAATATTGTTCACGGTTAAAATCGCCAGAAAGGCACGGAATGTTAGTGGCAGGTACCAGGTAACCCGGCTAAAACCTCGCAGGACCAGTTTTCCTGGAAATCGGCTAGTGCAGATGCACTGAACTAGGAAAACAAGGTAAGGCCACGTGTACTTAAGCGAAACCGCTGCCAGTGCAAACGGCAATTAAGAAGTTAAAGGGATTGATAGCGTCATCACGCTGAGTTTGGCGCGAAAACTTAAGGGGTAAATGAGGGGAAATTGTGCAACCACTTGCCTTCCAGACCCCTGGAGCAGTCACACAGAGACTTGCCTAGAAGTCGGAGGAAGAGTTGCACATACGTGCATTTTAATTTGCTTGGCTATCGCCTTACATTCTACAGTAAATAATCTTCGGTCCTAGTAAAGATGCAGCAATGACGTAACAATGGTAATAGCGATCGGCAAATCTCCAACATTACTTTGAGAATAAAAGTGTTTCAACGAGAGTTCTGGCTTTTATGTGAAAATACTCACGCATACCCAGAAATTAAGATCCATGCGGAGCAGCCGCGGCACAGAAACCGCCTGAGAAACAACATTCTGCTTAGTGTAGCGGAACGAGAATTTAGGAAACAGTAATATCGCTTCAAAACTTAACCTAAAAAACAAACACGGAACAGATAAAAAAACACAAACATCTCATTGTGTACAGTTAATGACAGCTTTACTATTCAAAATTAGTCGACAAAGTTTTAAACCAGGAAAATAGCTGATGTCTTTGCGAGAGTACGGCAGAATAGGGCACGTCGATGTTAATCGCAATGGGCGTGCGTTCCAACATATACTTTGAATAGTAATTAGATCCATTGGAGTTAGTTTTCCAAAACTAACACAAATAAAAGAAAATAAATCCGAAATGCTTCACGAAAAAAAAACTTATTTGGAGATAAATTATGTATTTTAGCAAGATCTACATTTTTTTGTACAGTAAGATTTTGTTTATCTCTTAGGGTTTAAGAGTTATTCAAAAATTACCCAAAGTAAATAGGACTACTGGACTATAGCTATCTTATTTTCTCATAAAAATATCTTAAACATATGACATTTTAATCAAACTGGTTAGAGGCATTTTCGAAACACGTTCCATGTAAAGGGTAGTTTAGGGTGGAAATCCTGGTTTATAACCGACCTTTTGTTTTTAAATTATGCTCTTTACAGACTCACAAACACGCGGGTGCGCGGACCATTTTTCAAAAATGCCTTGTTTTTTATTCAAGGGGGGGGGGGTGTGAAATGGAATTTTTAGGTGGAATATAATACTTCCTCTACTTGCTATACGTGGTAGAGAAAGTAAACACCGATATTTTCACTAAAATTTACTTCCCGTTGTCCCTAGATAAAAGGATTGAGAATGTTGAAAATCTTGTAAGTTTACGTGTGTAATGAAATTGGAGGTCACGCGTTGGGCGCCACCTACTCTTTTCACCACAGTAATAGGTTTGTGCCTTTCAATTATGTAAGGGAACCAACCAACGAACCGGTTTTGTCTGTATCGACCTACCTACTCGGTGTTCCTTAATTTCTCAATAGGTCATTTGGAGTTCACGTCAGAAGCGATACGCTGTGCTATCAATCCACACATCAGGAACCACTATATTGAGACCGGCAGGCAGACAGGCGGGCTGATACGTCCTACACCCCCCCCCCCCCCCCACAACCTTCCTTCTAAATACGTCCGTGTAGGTGTCTAAATGAACTTGCTCCACACACACAAAACCAAACAGCCATTTGTATTGAAACATTTCAGTCATATTATCGTCTTTAAGATATTCCCCACTGGCCCTGAGATCGAGCGTTCCAACTTCTCAAACGAGAGCTCCCGGGTTCGACTCCCTGTACACGACTTATTTCGAGCTGTCCACATTACAAACTGGAATATAAACCAGTTCTTAAAATTTAATGTCGCTATTTGCTTAGCACCCATGGGAAGATACTGTCTGTGCAGCCGTTTATTCCGACTAGAGAAAGCCATATGAATATAAAACATCGATGTTTTGTAGTTCAGAGGCATTGGGTGTTAAAGATTTCTTTGGATTTACTCCACCTAGCTTCGTAAAAACAATTTCGTGTTTCAAGTGAAAGGGTTTTAAAGCGTTCCTTTGTTTGATGTATTGTCAAACGAAATTTTGAACAGCGAGCTTACTGTTCTCGCCTCGAAAGCGACGAAAGGCGGGGGGGGGGGGGGGGGGGGGGGTAGGGAGGAAATACTTTAGCTGCGCACAGCTGTACGCACGCACGCACGCACCTACAACACACGGCGCGGCGCGCACTGCAAGAAACACAAGACGTCGCTACTCTGTTTGCTTTCTACTTAACCTCACCACACACTAATGTTATTATAACTCCGGCCTTATTCACTACTCACATGACTTTCTCTACTCTTGTACTAACCATTCTTACAAACTCTTATTCCTATATCTTCTTCGTATTACTTGAGATAAACATTTGTACAAATTACCTTATTGCTTATTTCCTTGTAGGTACAAGGGGAATATGGCAATTAAGTAGGCTTTGTGCGATGGTCAAATCTTTTAAAGTTTTTAGATTCCGTTCTCTTTGCACACTTAACATACAAAAACAAAAAAAAACAAAAAAAATGAACAACGATGTTCCATTTCACCAGTTTTAAGTTTTCCGAAACTCACACACATAACAAGGAATATCTCGGAAATGGTTCGCCCTACAAGAAAATTTATTGAGCCATAAATTGTGTATTTTAGCAACATCTACATTTTTTGTATAGTAAGATTTGGTCTATCTCTAACGGTTTACCAGTTATGCAAAAGTCCTCCAGAGTAAATACGACTACAGTAGCTAAAGCCAGAAAATTCAAGATATACATTTAATTTGTCATTAAAATATCTCAATCTAACGATTTTAATCAAAATCGTTAGAGCCATTTTCAAGAAAATCAAAATTATCCATGTACAGGGTAGTTTAGAGTGGGGCTATTTTCTTCAAAATCTTCGCGTCACATCCTTGAAAGACACAAAACTTAAATACCAACTTTGGTTTTTAAACGACTTTTCGTTTTTGAGTTATGCTCTCCACAGACTGACAGACTGACACACAGACACACCTACACACTGACCTTTTTCTAAAACTGCTTTTTTTGGATTCAGGAGGCTTCAAAACATGTATTTCCGGTGAAATCTCGACATCGAATTTTTGGGTGGAATACTTACCAGTAGACAAAGTAAAAAAATATGCGTGTTATAAGTTGATGAGTTATTAATTAATTAATTAATGATATAGGTAGGTATGTGTGCGTTAAGAGGGTACGGTAGTGAGGTAGATAATGAGGGGCGTAGGGCTGCTGGTTGAACGAGCTGCTCTTCGCTAGGCTAGGCTGGGATAGGCTTGCTTCCAGTAATGGATTGCAGCCATATATAAACTGTAGCGCCTGGACAGACGGACGGACGGATACTCCCGCACTACTAACGACCTGGCTGCGGTGTTTGTGGCTGTGAGTCTGTAAGTACAGTCACTTACTGAACACTTCCACAATTGCCCACTACTCAAATATGGATATCATACGCCTTCGTGGTCAATGCCCTAGATTCGATCCCCTACCCCACAGCATAACTCAAAAACGAAACGTCGCTTTTTTTTTTTTTTAGTTTTTTTTTTTTTTTTTTTTTTAGTTTTTTTATTTTATATATTTTTTTTAATTTTTTATATATATATTATTTTCATTATAGTTGCATTGTCGTATTTAAAGTGCAAGGCGTGTTATGTACGGCTGCATTGATTTGCTGAGACCAGAAGTTATCAGTTGCCAGCGTGCCTGTCTCAGAAAACTGACCCAATCCTTCCTCTGCGCCACTGCGCCATTATTCTGTTTAAGGATCCAGTACGATGTTCCCATTACCAGCCAAACTACACAGCGTTGGAGTGCAGTATTCTGAAAATGAAATTCCAAACGCTGGAGCTTCTCAAGGCATGGTGGAGCTTGCGGTGGGCACCATTTGGCGACGTAGGTCCGGAGCTCTACCCAGATGACTTCAACCTGCTTACAGGAAGCAATCCGGTGGTCCAGTGTGTCAACGGCGGCACAAGATGGACATTGGTTTGACTGTGCCCTTCCATGTCGCCAGAGCTTATCCGCTGTCGGTATAGTCTCATTTAATACTTCATAGGTGGTTTCCTGCCAATCACTGGGCACATGTTTGCAAAATAAATTCTGCCAGATCACTTTCCACTCCCTGGTATATTTCTCTGCCACTCTGGGAACCAGATGAACTGTCGTGAGCATACGGTAGTGGTTCCGGGTGCATTCGAAGGCCGTAATGTCATCTTTGTTGTCCAGAATTCGTTTTAGGTGAAGGACAGTGGGTTTAAATCCGTTGAGTGCCACCTGAGGGTTATGCAGCTGTTCCTTCCAGAAATTTTGGTCAATTGATGAGCCAGATCCGCGCAATGATTGTGTGGCGGTTTTCCCCAATAAGGCCATGCATTTCTTGGCAATGTCCACTAAGCCGCAACCACCTTTGGACGGAGGCAAACGTAGTTGAGGCCGGCTCACCTTATATGCTTTTCCAGTCCACAAAAAGTAACCAAGGAGTTGTTCCAGTTTCTGTGCGTCACGTTTTGAAATCGGCAGAATCTGCGCCACATACCAAATTTTGCTTAGACAATAAGTATGCAGGTACCAGATGCGTTGTAGCAAATTCAGGATCCGGATCCTCTCCATGGATAAGGCATGGCGTAAACTATTAATTTTTTCCCTCCAGTTAACTGCAATAGTATCTTCTATATTTGCCATAAAGCATATACCAAGTATCCTTGTAGTAGTGACACATTGCATCCCCAAGGTCTGTGGCGGTTCCGGCCAATTTCCTAATATTAGGATCTCCGATTTCTCAGCATTTAACACTGCACCGGACATCGTTGTGTACTGCTCCAATCCCTGTTGCATGGTCGTCATATCTTCATTATCTGCAGCCACCACAGTCACATCATCAGCATAAGCTGTAAGTGTGAACCTCGCATGGTTTGTTGCAACCTCTGTAGTAAAGGATTCAATGCCAATGAGAACAATCCCATTGATAGTGGGCAGCCTTGACGTACTGATCGTTTTATTCGTACCGGCCTGGAGAACCATCCGTTCCATAAGACTCGAGACTGTGCCTTGCCGTAGAGTCCCTGAATAAGATTGATTACCGGCACTGGAAATTTCGCAGCCGTTAAGCAGTTCCACAGATACGAATGGCGCACTCTATCAAAAGCCTGTTGAAAGTCGAGATTGATCAAAGCCACTGCTTTATTTTCTCTGCGTAGATGGATCAACGTGTCACGCAGTTCCGCCAATGTGACAATAATGTTCTTTTTCGATATTGCCGCTTGGTTACAGTGCATGATTTCTGCATATGCACCTTTTAATCGGTTAGCCAGAACTTTCGCAAATAACTTATAATCGGCGTTTAGCAGCGTTATTGGACGATAGTCCTTCATGGTGGCGGTTTTCTGTTTCTTCGGCACCAGGGTGATAACACCATCCGCGAAGGTTGCCGGAAACACTGCTGTCTCCCACAGTTCCGCATATACTTCCATCACTTCGTTCTTGATTATTGGCCAGAACTTTCTATAGAATTCATAGGTGAGCCCATCAGGACCTGGTGATGTGTGTCGACTGGCTTGTTCAATGGCGACCAACACCTCCCGCTCCGTGATAGGGCTGGTAAGTATTGTTGCGGATTCCTGGGTGATGCCGGTGTCAAACAGTTCATGTTCCACACGCCTATAAGGGGTGTCTGCTTCTGGCGCTTCTTGAAATAAAGCCTGAAAATGATCCGCTATCAGCTGGAGCTGGGCGCGCGTTCCAACATGGGCAGTTCCAGTGTGCGCGTCCCGTATTGTTTGAGGATATCTTCCATGTCCCTTCTGCCGCTCCTTTGCGAAATAATAAAATGAGTTCTGTTCCGCTTCATGCATGGATTTCACGTTGGCTCGAACTTTGTGTCCTTCCAATTGGTGTAAGTGTTTTAATTTGATGATTTCTTTTACTTTTTTATCTCCGTCTGCACCTCATAGCCCTCCCTTTGCTTCAGATGCAGCCCCCACAGCGCCTCATTGTAAAAATGTAGTAGCTGCTTCTTGGCCTGTGCCCTCACAATACCCATGGATTTAAATAGGGAACGAATCGCTGGTTTTGCCGTGTTCACCCACCAAAGACTCTTCCGAGTTGAACTTCTAAAGGCCGTCTGTAACTGAAGCCATTTGATTTGAAATTGTTCCCGAATGTCTGTGTCCTCCAGCATAGAATTATTGAGTTTCCAGTAGCCACGGCCGGCCGTCTCATGCCTTATTTCATTTATTTGCAATTGACATAGCACTGCATGATGGTCGCTAAAAGCCACCGGAATGACCCAAATTCGATGGACATTTGGAGCCATTCCGGGAGATAAATACTGTCGATCGATGCGTGAGGCAGAAGTGTTGCGGATAAAAGTGAATTCCACTTCATTCCCATGCTTGATCTCCCATGCGTCAAGCAGTTGCAACTGTGACACTAGGTGTTGTAGCATGATGCTAAAATTCGTAGCACCTTTTTGATCCTTCGCCTGCAGCATGCAATTGAAGTCGCCTGCTAGCAGAAGTTCCTTGCCTTGTCGCAAATGCGGGGTTACCTCGTTTTGGAAGAAACGCTCTCTCTCGTGTCTATTCTGTGTCCCAGCTGGAGCACATATGTTAACCAGGACGGTCTCTTCCAAGTAGCGGAGAGGACCCGGCCGTCGGGATCCATCTGAAAATTCTGCAGGGGAAGTCCCTTCCTGTACACTATTGCCGTTCCTCTGCCGTTTAAACCTAGGTTAACTTTATAGTCGTAATTGTAAAGAGCATCCAAGTTGTAAGTATTTACTTCTTGGAGAAAGCATATGTCAATGTTGTTCACCTGGAGGAAACTATTAAGCAGTTTTTGGGTTACTAGATTTCTGCACCCATTCACATTCACTGTTGCCACCGTTCGTAGATAGATCATGATGAAAGCGACTGTCGCAAAGATAGTGTAACTCGGGCGTCTACGTTCTTGGCCTCGTGCATTGCTACTAGTGTGCTACTGTTCAGTCTCTGGATGTCTAACTGGGGTTCTCTGTGCAGGAGGATTTCCCCTAATCCTTGGATCACATAAGGACACCTGGGGCTTCCGTGTCACCTGAAGTAAGATCGGCGACTCCGCTTCTGTAGCCCTCGCATCAAGTTGAGAGGGATGAGATCCACCAGCCATCTCTGCACGCCGATAAATTGCGACTGCTTCAGCTGACCTTGGTTGGTCCTCTTGGGATCTGTGTGGCCGTTCGATTACTTGCGGTCGAGTATCACTCACAGATGGTCGCGCCGCTACGGTGGTGCCGGGGGTGTCCTCCCGGTAATGGGAGTCGGCCCCTATCTCCACCGCTGGGCACCTCACACTTTGTTGCAACTGTGCTGCTTCGCAATCACTCTGGGGATTGTTTCCCGCGTCCCTCCTTGCAGGTAGAACCTCACAGGTGTTCCTGTCACCTCCCTCCTCCAGGATACTGCTGCCAATCAATGCTGAGGCAGGCTCTTGTGTCAGTACTCCAGCCGTATCTACTGTGTCTGTGGACGGGACTTGTAATTGACGTGCCTCCTCATGGGCTCCTTCCACAGCTTCCTCCAGCTCCATTTGATTATTCCAGGATGGTTCTTCCTTATGGGCTTTGCTTGTCTTCACCCGCTTGGCCCGTTTCTTCTCGTTCGGGCGTTTCTCTTCTGCTGCAGCTGTTTCCGTCACAAGTGGACCCACCTCGGGTGGTATTATCTCCTCCGGATTGGCCAGATGTACTCGTTTCCCAGTGGTATCTCGAACTATGGAGGCATACTCCCTTTGCGGTGCAGACCTTGCTGCTTCCTGTTGACTATCATTCACCAGGGACGTTTGCCTGTTTTCATCCGTAGGATGCGCTCCCTCACTCTGCGTGTCCACTACCACCTTCGTCGGTTCTGTTTCGTTTCTCCGTCCAGTCGCCACTGGGCGTGTTGCGGTCGGACGGTGGGGGCAAAATTCCTTTAGATGTGCCGTGCTACTGCAGACGTAGCAGGATCTGGGTTGGCCGGCGTAGGACACCGATAATCTGTAGCTGCCAATGATGATAAAACTAGGGATGTTCGTCTTCAGTTGCATCTTAACCGCTCGTACCCCATTAAACACCGGGACGCGATATTGTCGGCTCCATTGTTCCTTCCGGACGTCATATACCGTTCCGTAACGCTGCAACGCTGCTTTTAAGACCTCTGCCGGGAGCTCTGGGGGTACATCAAACACTCGGACATTGACAGCATTACCGGTCACGTGTTCGATAAGCACTTTAGTCATCTCACCATTCATATATGTGAAAGGTGTTTCCGCCGCGAAGGTATTGAGGGTTTTCTCCAGCAAGAGTGCTGATATTAATTTAACATAAATTGCCCGTTCACTTGCGATTAACTGTATTGTATCCACTTGTTCCGCATTTAACCGTAATGTATCTGCTATGAAATCATGCACTTCATATGCCGACGGTCGCGTTGCACTTAAAGCAAACTTGATCCTGAGGGTATTTTTCCTCGCGTACATTTCCATTTCTTTTCACTGTTAAATTTAGCTGATCTACTCACTTTAAATTCCTACACTTGGTGATCGATAATATCACTCACAGTGTGGTATATGTCTTTCTTGCGCTCACTCACTATCACGCCACACACGCTGTAGACAAAACAACCGGTTCTCCTGGTACGTCTGCTCTGTCCAAGCGATCGGACTCGACGATCGCTTAAAAAGCAAAGTTGGTATTTAAGTTTAATGTCTTTCAAGAATGCGACATCAAGATTTTCAACAAAATAACCCCAACTTAAACTACCCTTTAAATGGAAAATTTTTCGAAAATTTTGATTTTCTTGAAAATGGGTCCAACGATTTTGATTAAAATGCCATATGTTTAAGATATTTGTATGGCAAATGAAATGCATATTTTGAATTTTTTGGCTATAGCCTGTGTAGTCCTGTTTACTCTGGATGACTTTTGCATAAATGGTAAACCGTAACAGATAGACAAACTCTTACTGTACAAACATTGTGGATCTCGCTAAAACACACAATTTATGTCTGAATAAATTTTTTTGTAGAGTGAACTATTTCGGAGATATTCGTTTTTATTTGTGTCAGTTTAGGAAAATAAAACTTTCGTGAAATGGAAGATCGTTGTTCATTTTTTATATATTAACTATGCAAAGAGAACTGGATCTCAAAGGTATTCCCATATTCCCCTTGTATCTACAAGGAAACAAGCAATGAGATAATTTGTACAAATGTTTATCTCAACTAACACGAAGAAGATATAGGAATAAGAGTGTGTAAGAATGGTTAGTACAAGAGTAGAGAAAGTCATGTGAGTGCTACACATCACTCAGATTTTTGAGTTAGTCTGTCCACAGACTGAAACACACACACACACACACACACACACACACACACACACACACACACACCATGCACACACGCATACACACACACCACACACATACACACATACACACCACACACACACACACACACACACACACACACACACACACACACTACTCGGGCGGCCTCAAAACATACATTTCCTGTTAAATCTGGTTATTGATTTTTTGGTTGCAATACAATACTCGCTCTACCTACTATGGCTGGTAGAGAAAGTAAAAAAGTCATTGTCGGCGAGGAATGAATTTTGCGTTCATGATACAGATGATTGCGGTCATAGCTACTGCCATCTGCATGTGAACTAGCAGAGATATCTTCCCGACCGGCCGCTGTTTATTTGTTTTTATTCCCAGCTTATGACGTAGAGAAAGTAGAGGCTTGGTCTTATCACGCCCGGCGCAGGTGCATGCGCAGTCTCGTCTAATTAGTGATTCAGGAAATATTAGAGGCTAGGTACAAGAAGGGTGGATTATTATGACTGGCTCATTTGAATTAAGCCGTGTTTTGCGTGGTCGTGGGGTTGGCTGAGGACAAGGCGAAGGCAGAGAGCGCCGTAATGAACCAGCAAAACCGTAAACTTGTCACAGGCAAGCTGTCTGTCGTTAAACGGATCACGTGATTGAAGAGGCACCAGCAACCGTTCGTTATTACCCTTTAAGCAGCTCTAGGGTCCAAACTGATCCTCGGTTACAGAGGCACTAACATCTGTGGGAGGTCGCTGGCTCGATACCCGTGGCCATGTTTCTTCTGAGGTTTCCCCGGGTCAACAGGCGAATGCTGGGAAGTATTTCCACATCCTCTCCCTCTATTTCGTTATATTAATCATTTTATTTCACCGTTCATCAGGGTTGCGCTTCTTTCAGGGTTGGAAGCGTTGGCGAGCGTCGCGGCAGGGGCACGGCAAATCGTCCCCAGGTTGGTCAGCTAGCCTACTGGTTTCAACTACCTGAAAATCATCTTCAGTCAACTGAACTTAGAATTATGATTCTCTGAACCTTTATCGAAGTTCGGCACGTTGATCTAAGATCAAACGTCAACTAGGTTGAGCTTAGATTATTAGAACTGTATTTATGTATCTATTTACTTATTCGTTTATTTCTGAGTTGTTGACCTTTGGATGGTTTAGGTCCACGTTGGATTAGTCAAGGAGCGCTGTGATCGCGTTTGAGAATTCCCAGTATTTGGTGCTACCATAGGAGTCTAGGACGTGTTTGTTGCAGCTTAGCCATAGATTCATTTTAAGTTTAATTATGTCCTAAAAACAAAATTTTACGGAAGAAGCAGAAACTACTAGTTCCAGCCTAGAAGTTAAAAATCTGATGTGTTGCACTCACATGACTTTCTCTACTCTTTTACTAACCATTCTTACAAACTCTTATTCCTATATCTTCTTCGTGTTAGTTGAGATAAACATTTGTACAAGTTATCTTATTATTTATTTCTTTGTAGGCACAAGGGGAATATTAGAATACAGATGACTTTGACGAATAGTCAATTATTTTAAGGTTTTGAAATTCCTTTTTCTTTGCACGGCTAAGATATAAAATGAATAACGATCTTTCATTTAACGAAAGTAGAAGTATTCTAAACTACACATCATAAGGAATATCTCCGAAATGGTTCACTCTAAAAAAAATTTAATTGGGTAAAATTGTGTGTTTTAGCAAGATCTACAGTTTTTGTACTGTAAGATTTTGTCTATATCTTACGGTTTACGAGTTATTCAAAAGTTATCCAGAGTAAACAGGACTACATACGCTATAGCCAGAAAATTCAAAATATACATTTCATTTGCCATAGAAATATCTCAAACATATGGCATTTTAATCAAAATGGTTAGACATTTTGAAGAAAATCTTGGTTTTTAACCGACTTTTCGTTTTTGAGTTATGTTATCCAGAATGACACACCCACCCACCCACCCACCCACACACACACACACACACACGCGCGCGCGCGCGCGCGCGCGCGGACCTTTTTCTAAAATATCTTTTTTTTTTTATTCGGGGGGTGTCAAAACATATATTTCCGGTGAAATCTCGCCATCGAATTTTTGGGTGGAATGCAATACTTCCTCTATTTGCCAATAGAGATCGTAAATTATAGGTATGGGCAACTTCAAATAGATGACAAAGAATATCTCGGAAATAGTTCACTGGAAACAAAACTGAAAATTTTGACTTAAATTGTATGTTTTAACAAGAACTACATTTTGAGTTTGGTAAACTTTTATCACAATATAGAAGTTCTTTACTACACTTATTTATCTATTATTTGTATACAAAGCTGTTAATGTTAATGATGAATAGTTCGTGTATGAATGAAGCAGTCCTCTCTTGCAATGTCGGATGTGTTTCAGTGAGATTAGCCTGTAAGATTTCTTTAATCCCTTGGCACGGAAGTTTAACAGCGAACATAAAGTGTGTGGTCATTAAGGCAAGCATGGGGTTATCGCTGCACGTTTAATTCCTAGATTGAAAACTTGTGTGTTTTCAGTTTTATACTCAGTATTAAATTTTAGAGCATATCGCGTTCTCTACGCCCTTTATTGCTCATGTTTTTGTTAGATCCAAATGTTCTTATAGAAAGTGGCTTTTGTACGATTACACGTAGCCATAGAATGTACGAGACCACGGAATATTTCTATGTTCACAGGCAGCAGCCTATATGACTGGTATACAGAGAGACGCAAAAACATTCGAACAACTGCGCGGTGTCTACTGCGCACACGAAACACGCCCAACACTCCCGAACAGCTGGCTTTGCCCATACAATCACTCAACACTTCTAACTGCTTCACTATCTTCCTCCACGACGCGGCCATTAACAGACATATACACACAGAGACACACACACACAGACACACACACACACACTCACACACACTCACACACAGACACACACACACACTCACACACAGACACACACAGACACACTCACAGACACACACACACACTCACACACACAGACACACACACACACTCACAGACACACACACAGACACAGACACACACTCACACTTAGACACACACACTCACACACAGACACACACAGACAGACACAGACACACTCACAGACACACACACTCACAGACACACACACTCTCAGACACACACACTCACAGACACAAACACACACACATTCACACTCACACACAGACACACACACTCACACTCACACACACAGACACACTCACACACACACTCACACACAGACACACACACTCACACACAGACACAGACACACACATACACTCACACTCGCGCGCGCACACACACTCACACACAGACACACAGACACACACACTCACACTCGCACACACACAGACACACACACTCACACTCGCACTCGCACACACCCTCACTCACACACAGACACACACACAGACACACACAGACACACGCACACACACTCACACACACATACACAGACACACATACACTCACACTCGTACACACACAGACACACACACTCACACACAGACACACACAGACACACACACTCACACACAGACACACACACACTCACACACAGACACACACACTCACACACACACTCACACTCGCACACACCCACACTCACACACAGACACAGACACACACACAGACACACACAGACACACGCACACACACTCACACACACAGACAGACACAGACACACACACTCACACACACAGACACACACACACAGACACACGCACACATACACACAGACAGACAGACACACACACAGACACACGCACACACACTCACACTCGCACTCGCACACACCCACACTCACACACAGACACAGACACACACACAGACACACGCACACACACTCACACACACAGACACACACACACTCACACACAGACACACACACTCACAGACACACACAGAGACACACACACAGACACACTCACACACACACCCACACTCACACACAGACACAGACACACACACAGACACACGCACACACACTCACACACACAGACACACACACACACACAGACACACTCACACACACAGACACACACTCACACTTAGACACACACACGAGAAGTACTCAATTAGACTAAGGTAGATAAAAATTAGAGGTAAATAAACATGTAAATGTTCAAATAGAACATCACCAACATGTACATGTATATAAAATGTAAATTGTATGTAAATAAATAAATTCAAGCATGTAGTATTCATATGGAATGGGGCATGCATAAAAAAAGAAAAACACTCACACACAGACACACACACAGACGCAGACACACTCACAGACACACACACACACTCACAGACACACACATTCACACTCACACACAGACACACACACTCACACTCACACACACAGACACACTCACACACACAGACACACACACTCACACACAGACACACAGACACGCGCACACACACACTCAGACACACACACTCACACTCGCACACACACAGACACACACACACTCACACACAGACACACACACTCACACTCGCACTCGCACACACCCACACTCACACACAGACACACACACTCACACACAGACACACAGACACAGACACACACACAGACAGACACACGCACAGATACTCACACACACAGACAGACACACACACTCACATACAGACACACACACACTCACACACACACACCCACACACACACAGACACACGCACACACAGTCACACACACAGACAGACACACACTCACACACAGACACAGACACACGCACACACAGACAGACACACACACTCACACACAGACACACAGACACAGACACACACAGACCCACACACACACACAGACACACGCGCACACACACACACAGACAGACACAGACACACACACACTCACACTCGCACACACACAGACACACACACACTCACACACAGACACACAGACACAGACACACACAGACACACACACAGACACACATACTCACACACAGACACACACACACTCACACACAGACACACACACACTCACACACAGTCACACTCGCACTCGCACACACCCACACTCACACACAGACACACACACAGACACACGCACACACACTCACACACAGACACAGACACACACACACTCACACTCACACAGACACACACACACTCACACACAGACACACACAGACACACACAGAGACACACGCACACACACTCACACACAGACAGGCACACACACAGACACACACACAGACACACGCACACACACTCACACACACACTCACACTCGCACTCGCACACACCCACACTCACACACAGACACAGACACACACACAGACACACGCACACACTCACACACAGACACACACACACTCACACACAGACACACACACACTCACACACAGACACACACACACACTCACACACACTCACACACACTCACACTCGCACACACCCACACTCACACACAGACACAGACACACACACAGACACACGCACACACACTCACACACAGACAGACACAGACACACACACACTCACACTCACACACAGACACAGACACACAGACTCACACACACACTCACACACATGAACTTGTGGACAGACTAGCAAAACAAGCTGCCGCGGAAGACACTGAAATAATATATGACAAAGTATCAAAAGAAGCAATAGTAACTAGAGAGAAAGAAAGTGGACTCGAAGAATGGCAACAACAATGGACAGCATCAAGGAAAGGAGCAGTAACCAAAGAATATTTCCCATCCGTGAGAAGAAGATTAAAGCAACGGTTACCAATATCTCCGGAGTTCACAGCAATGATAACAGGACATGGAAAGCTAAGATCATATCGCCACAGGTTTGGATTTTTAGATAACCCAATGTGCAAATGTGAAGAAGAGAACCAAACAGTAAACCACATTATATTTCGATGCAAAATACTAAAGAACCAGAGAAACGCAATGATTAGGAAGATACAAAGTAAAGGTGCTACTTGGCCCATAAACAAAGAAGAACTTGGAAACAATTTCATACAACCTTTCGTTAACTTCATTAATGCTATACAATTCACAGAAATAGAATGACTTAAGTTCAAATATATATAATTTCTACTCCTTACCAAAATTGCAATCAGTATCATTGTCCAAACACAGTTCAATACTCTACTGCTGTTACAAGTATAATAATATTTGCCTTTCACTATATGATAAGTACCAGATTTATGATTTGTAAAATAGCATTAGGTTAAAGAAATAAAGTCAAAAAAAAAAAAACCAGTAAATGTCACAATAGAGAAGTACTCAATTAGACTAAGGTAGATAAAAATTAGAGGTAAATAAAGATGTAAATGTTCAAATAGAACATCACCAACATGTACATGTATATAAAATGTAAATTGTATGTAAATAAATAAATTCAAGCATGTAGTATTCATATGGAATGGGGCATGCATAAAAAAAGAAAAACACTCACACACAGACACACACACACACTCACACTCACACTCGCACACACACACAGACACACAGACAGACACACTCACACACACAGACACACACACACAGACAGACACACTCACACACACAGACACACACACACACACAGACACTCACACACACTCACACACACACTCGCACACACACAGACACACACACACACTCACACACACACTCGCACACACTCGCACACACACACACACACACACACACACAGACAGACACTCACACACACTCACACACACACAGACAGACACTCACACACACTCACACACACACTCGCACACACACAGACACACACACACAGACACACACACTCACACACACACTCACACACACACACACACTCGCACACACACAGACACACATACAGACACACAGACACACAGACACACTCACACTCGCACACACACACACGTTACATTAATTTAAACCAGTAATAGATCTCGATATTTGCAACACATATTGTATCGTACGTTTTTATTTCTGACCATTTCCAACGGATATATTTTAATGTTGTCGGAAACAAGCTGGCAACACTGCCTTGTGCTGTGTTTACTACACGAGTGTAGGCCAATCACACGCATTAAGACATACACGAAAAGCGCCCGAACTGTTTACATCCACAAGCCGGTCAATTTCCTGACCAATCTCATCGCATCGTTGTTACTTCACGTCTGAAAGAGCTGCTCGGCGTATTCCTTCACGTCTTTTAAGTGATTATTTCGAAACCCTGTGTGATGTATGTCCCATAATTACTACCGAAGTAATGTCAAACTGTTATCTTCGTACATTCTTGTAAAATTACGCATCCAAGTTGGAAGAAATTTTTTTTTTTTTAAATTGGCTGATCAAAGAAAAAAATGCTATTAGAAATGTGTGTTTGTAATGTTTCTATAAAGTATATATTAGAAGGAATGTAATGACTTTTCATCCACCCTGTAGCGCTAAGATGACGTAACATGGACCTTTCTAGAACTTCCACAAAAATGCCGGCTTCCGGACGCTTCTCGAATATATTTTCGGGGTGTGGGGGAGATCATACTGTGTTTGATCGTAGCTTGGCGTTTGAAGTATTTCCTTCACCATTATAGGACACTGCAAATTAACTGAATTTTAGAATGAATTTTGGTACACCCATTTTTAGTTGCTGGAAATTCCTTTGCGAAAAATTAAACCTTTAACTTCAATACTGTAGAAAATCGTCTTTTTCAGTTCCTTATACCCTTAAACCATATCCAAAACCTAATTTATGTGACCTTGTTCACATTGCCAGCAGATTTACATCGTCGTTTACACGTGCTATAACAATGCAGTAGTTGTAAAACACCCCCAAAGACCTAATGGCCTACTTCTGTAAGGACCAAATATCAGTCATTACGAAAGCACGGCAACCGTCTAGAAGCGATCTCAAACTTGTGGTGTAATGGCGATTATGATCTTAAGAAGTTTTCCCCCGCGGTCGGAGACCAGAAAATCTATAAACCATCCCATTTACATACCAGCGATGGCCGTGTTCCTAATAAGGCATAAGTTACCGACCGGGTGCTTTGATTCGGTCTGATTATTTCCCATAATGATAATATCTGCAGTCTTTCCGGGACTGACTGCAGTGTTTTTTACTTTCTGTACGCGTTGGCCGTGATAGGCGGGCCGTTATAGTGCTGCCGAAATAAGCAGGTTACACAAATCCTCGTAGCCTGACCGAAGCACTCCGAGGAAGAAAATAGTTCCACCACTTTTTAATGTTATTGCTGTTTAAAATACGATCACAATTATGATTAATGTTTCTATTGTAATATACATTAATAAGTTTTATTTGAGAACAGAAAAAGCCCTACTCACTAAGAATTGAGTAGTTCGTGTGTACTTGTGAATGATTTAGTAAACCTAACCTCACTTTAGAGTATATCAGAAACCAACGTTGTGCATGTTCGCAAGGATAAGGAGTAAAGGATTGCTATAGAACCGTAAAGAAAGTTTGCTACAATAGTTACGCCGATGAATAATTTACTCCTGAGGTCAGTTATCGCTGGATGTGTGCGGGGAACCGACATTGCTTGGACTTCAGCTGCATAGTGTGTTGTTTATATTAAAATAGTTATGGAAGTAAGAGTTTGTGGACGTGGAGGTGAGCGTAGAGGTAGAGGTAGACGGAAGACAAAGATCAGCGTCTTGTCGGGGTGTTAAACTGCAGAGCCAGGCTAGAGAAGTTGTCTTTTTTCCTATAGAGCACAAACTACCTTTTTTTTGATGGTAGGCTAACATAGGGTATATCTGCGTCTTTTTCGCTGCCGTAACATAAACCCGAACGTTTGTTTATGTCTGGAGCACTGAAGGTTATTCGCTACGTGCTTCTTGCAGCTCTCCTCGCGGAGAAGCTGACATCTGTCGTGTATCTTCTTTTGAAAATCAGACTGCAGGGAAGTTACGGTTAAAGACATCAGTAGGTCAGTGTGTCAGTGAGTGGGAGACAGCTGTGTGTGTATGTGTGGTATGTCGCGTCAAAGTGAAGCACTTTTTATGAGTGTTGAGTGATTGTGTAGTCCGAGTTAGTGTATACGAGACAGAGAAAGTGAAGAAACACACTGAAAAGAGTGAGTCAAGATTACGAGAAGAAAACATTTGTGGGTTGTAATATCACTTAAATCTGTGGACTGTATTAACCTCAGTAGAAGATGACTGTTTTTGTGTACAAGTAGAATAAAATAAACTGATAGAAAAGTAACGACTGCATTTTGGCATTTTGTAACTCCGGTGTCAGAAGTGGGATTCGTCAAATTGTAATTTGCCACAATAGATGTTTCCCGCGAACTCTGAATTGAATTTTTGTGTGTATAGGGCACGCATGAATTCTGGAATGAAGTTTCTAAATGCGACGTTACTTACTCACTTTTATGGGAACACTTTCTTCTATTCCCAACATTTTCTTCGTCTGAATTGCTGTCATTTTCGTTATCTCTTGATAAAATACTGAAAATGTCATACAGCCAACTGTACTCTGTGTTTTTTAGAAACAAGATAGGGAAACAGCTGCTTGCTTTCATAACATGAACTATTTGCTACTTGTGTATTGAGGATCCAGAATCATGGCAAATCATACAGACACCAATCCAGTTGGAGGGAACACCGATAGAATACAGTGAAGATTGTATCTACTCTGGACAAATGATTAGCACGTCAGGAGCGGAGAAAGAGAGATTCAAAGAAGGATAAAATTGCCTAGGGCAAACTTTGGAGCCTCAAATTTGTACTTCTGGAAAAATTTCTCAAAACAGCAAACTAAGATTTGAAATACTGCAGACCTACATCATTACAGAAGCCAGACGTGGATTCTGACATAGAGACAAACGGATAAAAAAAAAGTTCTGTGTGTGCCAACGTAAAATGGAGAGAAGGGTATTGGGGATCAAAATCAGCGAGAAAGTAAGGAAAGATTAAGGGGACACTCCGGCACCAGCATAGCCAAAATAAAGATCTTTTCAGAAAACATTTTTTTTTGAAGAAATGTTGTCTTCAACATGTCCAGAATATGGCCATTAAATATGATGTGTGAAATCCACCTGGAAATTGATGTATTTCAAATTTATTTAGACTCTTACAATATTTCCAGTAAGTGTGTTCCAAAACTTTAAATAGCTTTTCCTACATATAACACTTTTTGTGCTTTGGGGTAAACTTTTTTGCAGTAAATATTGTTGGATAAAGTTGAAATTCTCAGGATATGTAGAATATAACTTGTTACAGAAAACTGTGCATTGGTTTGTTGACCACATTCATACATGAAAGTATATGCTTTTTTCTCTTTGTAGTTAAGAGTAATATTTCTTTTTATTCTGTTGTACATAGAAAAATTCATATTTCTCATAACTATTAATATTTTGGAAAAATAATGCACAGTTTTATTGAATCGGCATAGAAATACTAGTATACCAAATTTCAGGCCTCTAATTTAATTCTAAGCTGTAAAAAGTATACCTTTTATTGCTATCCAGTTCTTTCTATTAAAACAAAAACATAAGAGTGTCGCCTTAACTAAGAAGGAAGAGCGGAATGAACGGAAGAGCTCTGGGCGGGGGGGGGGGCACGTGGCCAGGATGAACCAGGTCATATGGGTCTACCCCGCAATAGTATGAGACCCGCGGATGGCAAAAGGAGCACAAGACTTCCAAAAGGTAACTGGTGTCCTGTGAACCAGGGCCACAAGAGAGAGACAAAAAAGGAAAGACTATACCTAACAAAGTGCAAATGTATATTATGTTGTCAGAAGTGAATAGTTATGGAAAAAAGTAAAATAGACAAACGTTATACGATTATAGAATGGACATTAAATATAATCGTAGTTCTGTAGAAGGTAGCTTATAGAGCTTAGCTCATCCTACCGGCCCTTGCCCTTAGAAGGGAAAGCTATCTTTATTAAGGGTTGGCTGAAATTTCGCTGAAAGACATTCGTCAAGAACTAACCGGGGACTTAAGATACAATACTTCCTCTACTTACAATAGTGGTGTGTAGGAAGGAACCTGACAACAGTATCAATAACACAGTCCTACGCAACAATCTCAATTAACAAATGTTTTCCGCCGAAGATAGCCAGGCAGCCAGGCAGCCCTGTACAGTTGCTCTTCCCTGCATGGGGCATATGATTAATGGTAGACTACGTGTTGTTCAGCTGGGTGGCCTACATCGATCGCATTCTGTCAGAGTTAACGAACCTTGAGGACGAAGAAACAAGAGGAATTTAATCCAAGGCTTGATTCCTTTTCCCCTTGGCTTTAGGCTATACGCAGTATCAGCGATTCTCTGTTACCCTAGTAACTCCATTCCTTTCAAAACAAAGCACTGTTTCAGCAGGTAGAGCAACTACCGCTTCCACCCAAGATTACATCCTCAGATTTAAAAAAATACATATTACCACAAAATCAGTACACGTAACTTTCTATATTACTTAACTTTTCTTCCACTGTTTTGTACAAACACACAGTTCTCTTTTACTGATGTTAACACAGTCTACAGTCTTTCATGATATTACAACTCACAACTGTTTACTTCTCATAACCTTGACTCACTCCTTTCACTGTCTTTCTTCACTTTCTCTGTCTCTCATACACTAATTACACAAATACACAGTTCTCTTTTACTGATGTTAACACAGTCTACAGTCTTTCATGATATTACAGCTCACAACTGTTTACTTCTCATAACCTTGACTCACTCCTTTCACAGTCTTTCTTCACTTTCTCTGTCTCTCATACACTAATTACACAAAGACACAGTTCTCTTTTACTGATGTTAACACAGTCTACAGTCTTTCATGATATTACAAGTCACAACTGTTTACTTCTCATAACCTTGACTCACTCCTTTCACTGTCTTTCTTCACTTTCTCTGTCTCTCATACACTAATTACACAAAGACACAGTTCTCTTTTACTGATGTTAACACAGTCTACAGTCTTTCATGATATTACAACTCACAACTGTTTACTTTTAATAACCTTGACTCACTCCTTTCACTGTCTTTCTTCACTTTCTCTGTCTCTCATACACTAATTACACAAATACGCAGTTCTCTTTTACTGATGTTAACACAGTCTACAGTCTTTCATGATATTACAACTCACAACTGTTTACTTCTCATAACCTTGACTCACTCCTTTCACTGTCTTTCTTCACTTTCTCTGTCGCTCATACACTAATTACACAAATACACAGTTCTCTTTTACTGATGTTAACACAGTCTACAGTCTTTCATGATATTACAACTCACAACTGTTTACTTCTCATAACCTTGACTCACTCCTTTCACTGGCTTTCTTCACTTTCTCTGTCTCTCATACATTAATTACACAAATACACAGTTCTCTTTTACTGATGTTAACACAGTCTACAGTCTTTCATGATATTACAACTCACAACTGTTTACTTCTCATAACCTTGACTCACTCCTTTCACTGTCTTTCTTCACTTTCTCTGTCTCTCATACACTAATTACACAAATACGCAGTTCTCTTTTACTGATGTTAACACAGTCTACAGTCTTTCATGATATTACAACTCACAACTGTTTACTTCTCATAACCTTGACTCACTCCTTTCACTGTCTTTCTTCACTTTCTCTGTCTCTCATACACTAATTACACAAATACACAGTTCTCTTTTACTGATGTTAACACAGTCTACAGTCTTTCATGATATTACAACTCACAACTGTTTACTTCTCATAACCTTGACTCACTCCTTTCACTGTCTTTCTTCACTTTCTCTGTCTCTCATACACTAATTACACAAATACACAGTTCTCTTTTACTGATGTTAACACAGTCTAGAGTCTTTCATGATATTAGAACTCACAACTGTTTACTTCTCATAACCTTGACTCACTCCTTTCACTGTCTTTCTTCACTTTCTCTATCTCTCATACAGTAACGAGTAAAATGTAATATGTTTAAGATATTTTTATGACAAATGAAATATACTCTTGGTAACTTCTGGAAAGTTGATAATCCGTAAGCGATAGACCAAATCTTAGCGTGTAAAAATAGATGAATATTCAGGAGTAGGGAGGAGGACCGCGGTGGGTGACATTTGGTGGAACCCCCAGGTTAATAAGACGGTCACGGCGGGGTGTGTTCGTTCCTTCTCATAACAACACCCCCAGCAGGCGTTACGACCAAATTTATGTCTCCCTCTGTCTCCCTCCACAAAAACAAGGGGTAGGTGGTCTAGTCTACCTTGTAATGGACAAGGAAGAAGACAAACGACGGATGTAAACGAAGGGGATGATATTCTCGAGATGTTCTTTAATTAATGCGCGCGCATCTTACCACACAAATCAACAAGCAGCGATAAAAAACAACAGACAACCGTACAACAGACAATGCCGACTCCGCTATTGTTGCCAACTCAAAGATTGATCCTGTAGCCTCTTAGCGGAGTTGAAACGGCGTCTTTTTAACCCCTAACAGAGCCGGCCGCTTTATGTTTTGTTAAAATAAATACCTGGGCTTGGGAAAAGTAATGTAAAGTACTTGACAAGGAAATTGTAAATTATCAAATGCATTTTTATGCTATGAGCATTATAAATAAATTTAAGACAGAATAAAGAAGATAAAAAGGTATGCCACGATTACGTCTTGTAACTATATATAGCGGGTTTTTTACGAGTTCTCTAGTTTCTCCTGCTACTCAGTCCAGCAATTTCTCTGTCACCATTCTATTCATCCATTTCGCCTGTATTTCATATCATCCTCTTCCTCACTTTCGGATACGACACGAAGATTCGTGTACTGCAAACTACTCCTAAATTGAATAAAAAATCTGATGTGTTGCACTCACATGACTTTCTCTACTTTTGTACTAACCATTCTTACAATCTCTTATTCCTATATCTTCTTCGTGTTAGTTGACATAAACATTTGTACAAATTATCTTATTGCTTATTGCCTTGTAGGTACAAGGGGAATGTTAGGATACAGTAGGCTTTGAGCGATAGTCAAATCTTTTAAAGCTTTGAGATTCCGTTCTCTTTGCGCACGTAGCATATAAAAAAATGAACAACGATGATCCATTTCGCTAAAGTTCTAAGTTTTCCGAAACTCACACACATAACAAGGAATATCTGCGAAATCGTTCACCCTACCAGAAAATTTATGGAGACATAAATTGTGTATTTTAGCAAGATCTACATTTTTTGTATAGTATAATTTGGTCTATCTCTAACGGTTTACCAGCTATGCAAAAGTCGTCCAGAGTAAATACGACTACAGGGGTTATAGCCAGAAAATTCAAGATATATATTTCATTTGTCATCGAAATATCTCAAACATATGACATTTTAATCAAAATCGTTAGAGCCATTTTCAAGAAAATCAAAATTTTCGAAAAATTTTCCATGTAAAGGGAAGTTTAGGGTGGGGCTATTTTCTTCAAAATATTCGTATCGCTTCCTTGAAAGACATTAAACTTAAATACCAACTTTGGTTTTTAAGCGACGTTTCGTTTTTGAGTTATGCTGTCCACAGACTGACAGACAGACACACACACGGACCTTTTTCTTAAAATGCTTTCTTTTGGATTCAGGGGGCCTCAAAACATGTATTTCCACTGAAATCTCGGCATCGAATTTTTGGGTGGAATACAATACTTCCCCTACTTACGATAGAGAAAGTAAAAAAAGGAATTGAGAATTGTATTTAAAGTAAGATATCTATATGATAAATTAGATGTATATACTGAACTTTCCGAGAACAGCCTCTCAAACTCTTTTCATTGTATATAAAAGTGTTTGATTCATTTGCTAACACTGTAGCAAGGCCATCTCTAAGTAAGAGGCCTGGATATTCGATTTGTGACGTCACAATGTGAGGCTGACGTTCCAAGCAATTCATACGGAATAAACACATGTTTTACAGCATTTCTGCGCTAGAAGAAGCGTGCATTCATTTATATTTTAATATTTCGTATTAAAAGTTAATGTGTGGAATGTATGTTAGTGGAAAACATGTTTTGCATAGTTGTTTATGGCAGAGCATGCTTCTTACGTTCGCAATGCGAATAAATCTCCAGGTTCTTTTTCCCCTGTAGATAATGCCAAACTGTCTTGTTTAATAATGCAGAAGTTTTTTAAGAGGATGTTGGTTATTGCTTTTATTATTTTCCTCGTCAAAATAGCACCCGGTAACTTGCAATCACTAGCATTACAGTCAGCACTGATATTATTGTCACATGCCTCAGCACCTAAATGAATTAAGTTTCTCTGGTTTTCTACATTAAGAAATTCTTGTTCATATGTGTCAACAAATTCAGTACTTTTTCGTGATCACCTTCTCTGATAAATATTTTAAATGCAAGAGTTTCTATCAGGACTGAGAGGTTGAGAAAGTTGTCTGAGGTAATCAGGATGGGTTAAAGAAAGAACATTGGAATCACGTAACCATGAGTGTCGGCAGACCTTTTTCCAGGGGGGGGGGGGGACACATGTTGGAAATTTGCAATCATATAATATTAAATCATTATTTTATTGTCAAAATTTATAATATTTGTTGCAGATAACCGTATTAACTTGTGCTAAATAAAAATTGTTCTTTACATCAAAATTAAAATAACAGTTGAATAGTCAGTAACTGGCTGCACATTAAGTTCACCAACTTCCAAGGGGGGGGGGGGCCGCGGCCCCCCCCCCCTTGCCCCCGTTTCGCGACGCCCATGCACGTAACTGTCTGTAAGCTGCTGGGTGAGAAAAATAAATTGAGCACGCCTATAACATATTGGGCGTATATTTAATTGACTTTTGACTGACCAATTTTACCTCCTCTTCTAGGAATTTAGTTTTTAGGTATTTTGTGGAATCTTCATTTCCTCCCAACATTCCTTTAACATGTTGGCGGCCTAAAGTAGTAGAGTTCTGTTTGTTCACTTGCTATTGTAAACGACCTAAGAGTATCAAATTTAGACCATTTATCCCATATCATTAGTTTACAGAATTTAAACTTACTATTGCGTATTACAATTTTACCCTGTAGAACCTGAATAATAAAATTGGAATTAATTTTCAATGCTGCTACAATTTTAGGAATTTCTTCAGTATCAATTTTCACAAAAATTACATCGTTTTCTTTTATGATGACAGTGAATCCCTCTAATTTCATAATTTCATGTCACTAATTCTATTTTTAAAGCCCTGAAACTCAACAATGTCATCTTCGAGTCATTTACGAAATGCTATGGATTTTCAGTAAGTTTAGGAGTTGTTCTGGGTGCTACAAAACGCTTCCATCATTTCGCGTAGCAGTAAATTCCTTCACTATGTGCTGTTCAGAAAAATGTTTAATACATACCACACCTGGTTCATAAATATCCCTGTGAATAGCACGTACCCACTGTTGTCTCCTGTGTGGATCCTTTGGAAACGAAAACAGTGTAACATACTTTTCTACAATTGTTTTATAGTTTCAGGTATAACCCGGCACACAACATTTCCTAGGCATTTTGTACTGAAAACTACACCACTTTGTATCTTAATTTTTTGCTCACTTAATTGTTTACTGACACGTTGTAAGGCACAAGCAACTTCTTAGCGTTCCAACCACGTACTGATGCGTTGCATTCCCGTAATAAACAAATAGGTGATAAACATAAGCCTCCCGTGATGACGTCAATAACGTAATCTCTTTCCGTATACAGGCCTGTTAGATAAAGATGGCCTTGACTGTAGGCACCTGCGTAAGAACGTTGAAACCTGAGCTAAACTTCAACAGCAGATTTCTCCTCATTTGACGAGCACACTTGGAAATAATACTTGTGGTGACGTCATAGTATCAATATGTCCGGTGTAGAGTTAAATTGCCCATTCTGTACTGTCAGATATTTGCAGCTCGCTTCCTCACGTTCTCTCGTTAAAAAGGCAAATAGAGAGAGAGAGAGAGAGGAATCAATTCCTAAGACCTACAGGCAACAACCTTCCCTCCGGAAGAGAGACCCAAAGCCTTGATTTATAAATATTAATTGCTCTCTCAACTGTTTTCAAAACATAAAATTGCATAAACACTTAGCAGAAGAGTAGAGAAAGCCATGTGAGTGCAGCACATCAGATTTATTACAAGGGACATTTTACATGAAGAAACAATAGAAGTGCGACCACGTATGCAAATGAATTGCCCACGCACGCACGCTTGCAGGTGTTTTTCTCTACGTCACACACATACATGATGTCTGTATTATTCACTAATAACTACCTTGCCTCTAATTACAAACCACGTGGCAACTTCACTCAGAAATTACATTAGCATAGATAAATCAGTTTTCAACCAGTTACCAACTTTACTGCAACTTCGCTAACAAGCCCTACTCTACTATCCTTTTATGTTCATCGTCGTCCTCCCACCTGCTGCTGCTAGTGCTGCCGCCTACATTGTTATTACCTATTTCTGGTGTAAACACCGTCTACGTCACCAGCTGATGACGTAGGTATTTGTTACAACTCAATTTGCGGCATATTCTGGTGATTATATATACGTCAAGTTAATAACTTATTCAAAGTAATTCAAGATTGTGACCAATAAATCACAAGCAGAAAGAATCATGTCAGTATCATCCACTGGAATCGAACTAGTGCTCATTAGGAACTTAGTGAAGCCTGTCTACTGTCTCTCTGAAGAGGTACTTCTAAATTGTAGGGCTACGGAGAGCGCTTAATTTGGACACTTAACATATGTCTGCACGCCACTGCAATGGATAGTAGGTTGTGGCGAGCGACTACATAAATACAGCGCACTTTTGAAACGTGTGCTTTGGCCGCAGGGCTATGTGGACCTCGTCAAGTCGAGAAATCGAGTTCAAACCCGAAAAGGGATATGTAATTTTTTTTTTTTTTTTTTTTTTTTTTTTTTTTTTTTTTTTTTTTTTTTTAAAGCACAGCTCTCCAAAGAGACTGCCAATAGGTAACCCTGGAAGACACCAACACCACCATGCGGTGACTGTTTCCTACTCGAGTCGCCCAAGTCTTATTTCCTATTTCCTTCAGCACAATAACATTACGTTAGGCTTGAACCATGTATTTTAACTGAAAACGAAATTCTCAGGATGTACCTACTATTTAGGTCATGCAAGTGTAAATAGTAGTTAAACAAACTTGAAACAAAAAGTTTAAAGATTAGTTAAACGAAAAATTACAACCACACAAATGTTTCGTGTAAGAAAAAAGAAAAGAAAAAACATGGGGTTATCAGTATTTGAACCTGCGCTTTTAATACGTGTGTGCCTTCGCCTCCTGGCACCAAAACCATTACGCTAAATAGACAGGCTACGGAATTTGCCCGCTTGTTCTCTCATCATGCGTTACAGCTGCAGTGGTCATGATCAGTGGCGTGCATAACCTCAAACAATTTTAAGGCGCAGTTCTGTATTTGTAATACTAGACCATAGGTTTTCTATCTCAAATTAATTGCCTATTAACCGTCTATCACCAGTAAAATTCCTGCGGTGTTATTTATTTACATTCTTGTATATATTACTTTTCCTACTAGTATAGTAAGTAGGAAATCTGTGTGTGTGTCTGTGGACAGCATAACTCAAAAACGAAAACCAAAGTTGGTATTTAGGTTTAATATCTCTCAAGGATAATGAAGAAAATTCCTCCACGCTAAACTACCCTTTACATGAAAAATATTTCGAAACATTTAACTTTCGCGAAAATAATTCTTATGATTTTGATTAAAATGTCATATGTTTAAGATACTTTAATGGCAAACGAAATGTTGTTTTGAGTTTTCTGGCTATAACCTATAATTTTTTTAATGTTTCCAAAGGGAAAAAAAGGGTTATCGCACAAATAAGTCTGAAGTCTACCTCGCGCGAGACTTGGGAATAGTTCTCAGAAATTTATATCGGAGAAATAAACGTAGCAACGTGTTTAAAAAGCAAAAGACTGGAATGAAAGTGTTACATCGTCTTCTTATGCCAATGTGATGTTTGTTTTTTGTGGTGAGGCCACATCAAAGGAAGAGGCGCCAGGAAATGCACGCTTTGAGAGCCAGACGTCATTTGGGCGTTACTCCTGGATCAATCTGGGGCCCTCTACGTGCTCTACTTCTAATGACTATACTAATTATCTAACTACACTAAGTCTTCCTTTACTCAAACAAATCTGTAATGCATCAGGTGCAAGTCTCTAGTAAGGCACTTTCTATACTACGTAGAGGAATTTGTGTGAATTTTGCAATGCTAATACTTTCTCAAATGCAAGGTCGTTATTCAATTTTTTATCTCCTGGCCGTACAAAAAGAACGGAGTTTCGAAGTTTTTATATAGAAACTAGCTGAAAAATATTTGAATATCACCTAAAGTTTACTGTATTCCCATATTCTCCTTGTACCTACAAGAAAATCAGCAATAAAATATATAATTTGTACTAATGTTTATCTCAAGTAACATGAAGCAAATATAAGAATAAGAGTTTGTAAGAATGATTAGTACAAGAGTAGAGAAAGTCATGTGAGTGGAACATCCGATGTTTCGTTATGTATAGAAAGTAGCGAAAGTCACTTTTTAAGGCCTTCGATCCTCCTTCCCTCCCCCCACCCTTCACTTTGTCATCATGTTGTTCATGAAATATAACTTTAACATACAGGAAATTATAATCCTAATTTGTCATAAAAATTCCTTAAACATATGGCACTTTAAACAAAATCGTTAGAGCCATTTTCAAGAAAATTACAGTTCTCAAAAAATTTTCCAAGTAAACGGTAGTTCAGTGTGGGGCAATTTTCTTCAAAATCTTCGTGTCATATTCTCGAAAGATATTAAACTTGAAGACCAAGTTTGGTTTTTAACCGAGTTTTCGTTTTTGAGATATGCACACACACACACACACACACACACACACACACACACACACGCACACACGCACACACACATACACGCATACACGCACACACACACGCACACACACACGCATACACACACATACACACACACGCACGCACACATACGCATACACGCACACACACACGCACGCATACACACACACGCACGCACATTCACACACACATACACACACATGCACATACACACACACGCATACACACACACACACGCACACACACATACAGAAGAGTGTAATAGAATGAAGTGAATCTGGCTATGATCCAAGTGAAGTTGTTAGCACAAAAAGAAAGATTTTAATTTATATCAGAGTGTTTTGATATCCCCTGACCTGAATGAGCACATAATCACAAAAACACACAGATGTTCCCAAGTTAAGTTATCTAATGTGCAGATATAATTTATAAGTTCAACTTCCAGAGCAGCCCAACGAACCATCGCTAACGAGTCAGTCCATTCTTTTACTTTTGTTTACGTTCAACTATGTACATTAGGCGTCGTGTGTTTTATAGCAAGCAGTTTAACTCTCTCTCTCGCAACATCATCATCATCATCATGTCTTTAAATTAATAAACCAACTTCTCCTAAAAGCACTTCAACCTAGTTATTCTAACTCAGTCAGCGATAAATTCTACATTCACTTTGATTATCTCCCAAGTAAATAGATTAACTTTATACTTACTCTGCAGAGTAAGATTATGTTTAAGATATTCTTATGAAAAATGAAATGTATATTTTGAATTTTCTGGCTACAGGCCGTGTGTAGTCAGTCCTGTTTACTCTGGATGACTTGAATAACTCGGAAAGCGCAACAGATAGACTAAATCTTGCTATAGAAAAATGTAGATCTCGCTAAAACACGTAATTTATGTCCAAATAAATTGTTTGGTAGAGTTAATCATTTCGGAGATATTCCTTGTTGTTTGTGTCAGTTTCGGAAAATTGACAACTTTAGTGAAGTAGGACATCGTTGTTCATTTTTACTTTCTCTGCTCGTAAGCAGGGAAAGTATTGTATTCCACCCAAAAATTCAATGTCGAGATTTCAGCGGAAATATGTTTTGAGATCCCCTGAATAAAAAAAAAAAAAAAAAAAAAAAGAAAAGGGCATTTTTAGAAAAAGGTCCGTGCGTGTGTCAGTCTATGGACAGCATAACTCAAAAGCGAAAAGTCGGTTAAAAACCAAAGTTGGTATTTCAGTTTAATGTCTTTCAAGGATGTGACGCAAAGATTTTGAAGAAAATAGCCCCACCCTAAACTACCCTTTACATGAAAGATTTTTCGAAAATTTTGATTTTCTTGAAAATGGCTCTAACGATTTTGATTAAAATACCATATGTATGAGATACTTTTATGACAAATGAAATGTATATCTTGAATTTTCTGGCTATAGCCCCTGTAGTCGTATTTACTCTGGACGACTGGCAAACCGTTAGAGATAGACCAAATCATACTGTACAAAAAATGTAGATCTTGCTAAAATACACAATTTATGTCTCAATAAATTTTCTTGTACGGTGAACCATTTCGGAGATACTCCTTGTTATGTGTGTAAGTTTTGGAAAACAAAATTTTCGTGAAATGGAACATCGTTGTTCATGTTTTGTATATGTTAAGTGTGCAAAGAGAAAGGGATCTCAAAGCTGTAAAAGATTTGACTATCGCTCAAAGCCTACTGTATGCCCATATTCCCCTTGTACCTACAAGATAATTTGTACAAATGTTTATCCCTATTAACATGAATCAGAGGAATTAGAGTTTGTAAGAATAGGTTGTACAGGAGTGAGTAGAGAAATTCGTGTGAAAGTAGTAATCGTATATTTGATGTTGCAGACTAATACTGAAAATGAAATTATTAAAAGTTGATTGTAGTTTTGTGTACATCCTGCAGCGACTCGCGTGCCACAGTTTGGGAACTAAGGTGGCAGCAGATATTACAGAAATGTGTAAATAAAAACCTTTATGTGCTCGCTCGCTCGCTCTCTCGCCCTCTGGTCGGCAGGTGCTCGAAATGACCCCCAACACGTAGTCGCGTCATTGGCAGTCTCTCCAAGTCGAGAGTAAAACGGCCGCTAGTACATAAATTGGCAACGTGTGCACTTCGCCAACAGATGGCACTGCCTTACGTGAGTCAAGTTCAAAACACACTTAACCCAAAATCTAACAAAACAAACCGGAATTTCCTTGTGCTAGAGGCATAACAATATACTCTTAAACATCTGATGCCCTTAAACTCACATTACTTTCCCTGCGCACTATTGTTTACTTTTATAAACCGTCAGGAAGTCATTCATGCAGGAACTTATCCCTCCTTTTAGCTCATATTATTTGAAAACAATCTTCAAGTAAAGAAAATTGGGAAGTGCGAGGAAGTAGAACTGTGTGTTCTCTTTAACTACACAAACCTAAGCTATTGTTGGCATCCTAAAGGATTGCCAGGATAATGTTAGCGTCGCCGGTGTGTCAGAATAATGTCCCGCAAGAGTTCCAGGTTCCCAATACTTCCGAGGAGAAGGTTCCATTTCGAGCGCTGCTTGTCAATTTTATTACAGACCGCTGTCAAAAGATGTCTCTTTTTACCGGATGTCAGTGAGGTATAGCAAGTATCAGTGATGCCAACTGTCATTATAGCAGTGACATATGAAACAGTTTAATGGGAACGAAGGAATAAAATCAAACAATAAGACGAATGACCCAACTGAGTCCATCCCGAATATGCACACAATACAGGGCTAGTTTTGTAATTTAATGGAGTGTAAGTTGGCGATGCGACGCGCAGTGACGTTATTTGAAAGTTATTTTGATTTGAAACATGGTTAACGTTCTGTGATATTAACGGCAGTGAAGCGAAAATAAATCTGGAAAGAATATTCTTGTATTTGTAAACCTTGCTAGATTTTAAAGATTTCCTAGTGTATGAGTAGCAAGAGAGAACACATCTATTGTCACAGTTGGTAAGTATGGTGCCTATATTAAATTGTAAATGTAAAATGTCTTCAATTAAATTGACATAACCTGAATTGTAATGTATCTGCATTACTTATTTTCAATATACGAGAACTGTGTTGGTATGGACTTGACTAATATTAGTTTTTGCAAATCAACTGCAGTACGGATCTACTCTGCTTATTGAAGATAACATTAATAATAAATAGTATAGTAAATTGATAGTTCGTGAAATATGAGTGAACAACAAAAGTACATTTGGAAGCGTATTTAGGCTTTGTAGTTGTTAAAAAGCCTTTTCTTTCTCATTTTAATACTAAATTCATTTTTGCTTTTCACGTTACTTAGCACCCAATGTAACTATTTATAACATTGCATATCCGACACCCCACGCTTTTTGACAATAAAATGTATTATTTTGTTAATATAAAATAGTTTTTATTTTAAACTTATTACAAAATTTGGAAATATAATGTACTACTTGACTTTATAGAAAAAATTCTTCATGCTTAAAAATTATTTTCTACTTTTTAGTTCGGTTTGTTATAAAAGCGTGTTTTTGTTAGTTTTTAAAATTATAACTTATTAATATTAGTTAATGAAACCGGCCCAATAATGGGAAGATTTTAGATATTTCTACGTCACTACAATCATGGTCTCATCAATAGACAATTAACTATCACATTTTCTGTTTTCCTAGTAAATATTCACATATCTAAGTTTGGTAGCTGTCCGTCCAGTTGTTCTTGAGTTATGAGCAAACAAACATTTATCTTAACACAGAAATATACGAGCGCCGCCTTTTTGACGTATGTATGTACCAGACAAGCACGTAAATGTATTCAGTAGTTTTACATATAATAAAATGGACAGCCACAGAGTAATAAACATGTTGGTTAAAACGGCAAATTAACACTTGACAGTCGTGTTGAATTATAGAAACAGAATCAGGGTGTAGCGCTCACTTGTTTTACATACTCTTTGACAGAATAACTCCACGCTTGCACGCTTTTTACTTCCATCCACACAAACCCACTCACATGACTTTCTCTACTCTTGTACTATCCATTCTTACAAACTCTTTTTCCTATATCTTCTTCGTGTTAGTTGAGATAAACATTTGTACAAATTATCTTATTGCTTATTTCCTTGTAGGTACAAGGGGAATATTAGAATACAGATGGCTTTGTGCAATAGTCAAGTCTTTTATAGCTTACAGATTCCGTTCTCTTTGCACGCTTAACATATAAAAAAATGAACAACGATGTTCCATTTCACGAAAGTGTTTTTTCCGAAACTGACACAAATAACAAGGAATACCTCCGAAATGCTTCACCTTAAAAAATTTATTTAGACATAAATTTTGTGTTTTAGCGAGATATACATTTTTTCTACAGTAAGATTTTGTCTATCTCTTACGGTTTACCAATTATTCAAAAGTCATCCAGAGTAAACAGGACTGCATAGGCTATAGCCAGAAAATTCAAGATATAAATCTCATTTGTTATTCAAATATCTTAAATGTATGACATTTTAATCAAAATCGTTAGAGCTATTTTCAAGAAAATCAACATTTTCGAAAAATTTTCCATGTAAAGGGTAGTTTAGGGTGGGGCTATTTTCTTGAAAGACTTTAAACTTAAATATAGTTTATCATTCAAGTAAAGTTTTGTTTTTGACTTATGCTGTTTACAGACATACACACAGATCATGCTTTTAGCCTCAGGGGTGTTAAAATATGTATCTCAAATGAAATCTCCACATTGATATTGCAATATTTCCCTTAATACACGCAGTACCTAACAGGAAATATATCAAGAAGTCACTCACCTCCATTTATTTCGTGTTATTTGAAAACATTCTTTAATAAACGAAACTGAAACTGAACACTATTCCCCCTAGAACTATAAACCTAAGCTGTTCTCGGTGACCTAAAGGTTATTAAATTAAATCATTTTGTTGTTTAACGACGCTCCAATTGCCAGGATCACATCAGCGTCCCGCAGGAATTCTTTTACATGCCAGTAAATCTACTGACATAGAGCTGTCGCTTTTAAGCACAGTAAAAATTTTTGGTCTGGGCCGGATTTGAACCCGCGACCTTGGGATCAGTAGACCAGCGTCTAACCAAAACCGATAACGCGCTTGCATGCGTCGGATGTCAGTAACACAGATTATGTGACTAACCGGGTTGCTTATGCGGAACCCCGCTAAAGCAAAAACTACCACGAGGAAGGCGATAAACCATGCGCAACTGTGTTTTTCGCTCAGTGCGTTAAAAGATGTCTTTAAAGTGAAAAAACAAAATCTGGATTTATTAGATTTTATCAACGGATGTCTATGTATTTCTTTAAAAACAAACTGCTTAATTTATACAGTAGAAAATAAAGAATGTATATTAAAAATAAATGTACAAATAATCTGTAGTGTGATATAATATTCCAGCACGTAGTCAAGAATTGCAGCATGATGTGACGTAATGTAAACGTCATAAAGGACCGCGCTAAAGATACTTCAACTGTCCGCTAAGGAGGGGATGGAGTGTGTTTCGTAACAAATCTCAAGCAGGCGTGTCAGTTATATTTGTATGCAGTCTGTGCCTGTAAACGCAGCTCCAAATGCTTTTAGCTCCCTCCAAAACTTCCATTTTCCCCATTTTCTTTTGTTCTTTCATATCCAGGCCCCGTTAACAAAAGCGAGGATCTAATAAAATTTAAATAAAATGTGTGCAAACCCGACAGGGGACAAGCCCTTGTAAAAGTGCTGGGTATTATGGATGTGAATTGAGTAGTGCGAGAGGGTGCAGGAATTTACATTGTAAACTATGAGATCATTACCATAAAGCCATTTGAGCACTTCTTCTCGGCACCAAAGTAAAGAAAGAGAAAAGGCGATAAACCTTTCATAGGCTGACCGTTCTTCTTCTGTCTGTCTGTCTCAGAAACATTTCCAATACATCTCCATCGCTGTACAGTAGGTCAAGAAAGTGCCTTACTGCCTTTCAGTCCAAGCACTCACGTGACTTTCTCTACTCTTGTACTAACCATTCTTATAAACTCTTATTCCTATATCTTCTTCATGTTAGTTAAAATAAACATTTGTACAAATTATCTTATTGCTTATTTCCTTGTAGGTACAAGGGACATATTAGAATCAGAAGGCTTTGTACGATAGTCAAATCTTTTAAAGCTTTGAGATTCCGTTCTCTTTGCACACGTAACATATAAAAAAATGAACAACGATGACCCATTTCACGAAAGTTGTAAGTTTTCCGAAGCTCACACACATAACAAGGAATATCTCCGAAATGGTTCACCCTACAAGAAAATTTATTGAGACCTAAATTGTGTATTTTATCAAGATCTACATTTTTTGTATAGTATTTGTTCTATCTCTAATGGATTACCAGTTATGCAAAAGTCGTCCAAAGTAAATGCGACTACAGGGGCTATAGCCAGAAAATTCAAGATATACATTTCATTTGTCATCAAAATATCTCAAACATATGACATTTTAATCTAAATCGTTAGCCATTTTCAAGAAAATCAAAATTTTCGAAAAATCTTCCATGTAAAGGGTAGTGTAGGGTGGGGCTATTTTCTTCAAAATCTTCGGGTCGCATCCTTGAAAGACATTAAACTTAAATACCAACTATGGTTTTTAACCGACTTTTCGTTTTTGAGTTATGCTGTCCACAGACTGACACACACAGACACACACACGGACCTTTTTCTGAAATTGCTTTTTTTTGGATTCAGGGGGCCTCAAAACATATATTTACGGTGAAATCTCGACATCGAATTTTTGGGTGGAATGCAATACTTCCCCTACTTACCAGTAGAGAAAGTAAAAAAGGGCCCGCGTGTCTGTGAACTCAAAAATGAAGGGTCGGTTAAATATCAAGATTGGTATTTAAGGTCAGGATATTCTTAGAATACAACACGAGGATTATCACAAAAAAATCCCCACACCCCGTGCTAGTCTTTGAATAGAACGTTTTTCGGAAATTTTGCTTTTTCAAAAATGGGTATAGCAATTTTAATTCGAACCCCGGGAGGACCCACAAGACGAAGACTTAACTGATAGCGCCACGGGAAGATCCAACTTTCCGCAGTCACCCCGAAAGCAGTGGCCTCCGAAATCCATAATCTGAACCCAAAGAAATCCGCTGGGCAGGATGGCGTCACAGCGGTTAAGTTCCAGCACCTTCTCATTTGACGCGGAGTGTCAATGCATGCCTACGTCTGCATCACTTTCCAGCTTGCTGGCGTGCACCTTCAAACCTGGCCTTTCCTAGCAGCTACCGTTCCGTCAGCATACCCACAACCATATAAGAAGTTTTTCAACGGAGGAAAAGCACCACCTAAAGGATCACCAGTTTTCGTCAGCGTCACTCCACGACCATGCAGTTGCTGCATGTGGCCCAAAGGACGTCCCTGCACTTCCAGAAAAGCCCCAAGACCATAGCAGTTCTTCTGCACGTAGAGAAGGCATTCGACACAACCTGGCACCAGGGGGTTTTGTACAAACTAAAGCAGGCAGATATTCCTTCCCCTAAGTTACACTGATTAGCAGCTTCCTTCGAGATCGCACTTTCATAGTGAGAGTGGAAGGACGGCTGTCAACAATCAGAACAATAGCAGCAGGAGTCCCACAGGGCAGTGTACTCTCCCCGCTACCATTTCGCCCTTGAGCTTCCTCGGTAAGCGGTGCACTTGAGCCCAGAACCTAACACCTTAATCCTGTTCCCCTTCCAATCAACCCTATTGTCAGTCATTGGTGGCTACTAGCTGATAGAGAGGGCATGGCCACATTCGGACGGATAACACCGCACGCGTGGTTCAGCACGTCCTAGGCCCACTTGCAGTTCCTAAGCTCACGGACACAAAAGCTTCTGCAATCTAATTACCCCTAATATACTGCATAGATGAAGTCGCTATAAGCGGCTAGGTGCTGTGCAGGTGAACCTGTATGTCTTGCTCTAGAATGTTGAATGCAGCTTGTAGTCAGTGAACTGAGGTTGTGGACGTGAGTTCAATTGTAGAAGTCTTCGTGTACAGTTAAGTTTTTAATTACAAGAGTGAGTCGGCCAGTATGTATGTGTCGAGTGAGTATTCTAATAGTCGCTATATATTCATTAACAGTATAACACCACCCTTCCATACAAAATGAAGTTACATTATGAGATCGCCGGATATCCATGTTTTGAGGCTCCTTGAATACAAACAAAATTCTGATGCATAACCACGAGTTACTTCCGGGCTGTAATGCCGTGGTATGCTGGAGATTCAGTATCCAGACGTTTCACCCACAACTGCGGCGGACATCTTCAGTGGCGCGGTTACTCTACTTGAGAATTTATCAGTTAGATCACACGTATTATCATATTACTTGTGATAATAGAAGGAGCTAGGCTAGGTCACTATTATACAGGACAAGCAGCTATATATGAAATAGTACATATAAATATAATTCGACAGTCTGACTCACTCTCACTCTACTTGAGAATTTATCAGTTAGACCACACGTATTATCATATTACTTGTGATAATAGAAGGAGCTAGGCTAGGTCACTATTATACAGGACAAGCTGCTATATATGAAATAGTCCATATAAATATAATTCGACAGTCTGTCTCACTCTACTTGAGAATTTATCAGTTAGATCACACGTATTATCATATTACTTGTGATAATAGAAGGAGCTAGGCTAGGTCACTATTATACAGGACAAGCAGCTATATATGAAATAGTCCATATAAATATAATTCGACAGTCTGACTCACTCTCACTCTACTTGAGAATTTATCAGTTAGATCACACGTATTATCATATTACTTGTGATAATAGAAGGAGCTAGGCTAGGTCACTATTATACAGGACAAGCAGCTATATATGAAATAGTCCATATAAATATAATTCGACAGTCTGACTCACTCTTACTCTACTTGAGAATTTATCAGTTAGGTCACACGTATTATCATATTACTTGTGATAATAGAAGGAGCTAGGCTAGGTCACTATTATACAGGACAAGTGGCTATATATGAAATAGTCCATATAAATATAATTCGACAGTCTGACTCACTCTCACTCTACTTGAGAATTTATCAGTTAGATCACACGTATTATCATATTACTTGTGATAATAGAAGGAGGTAGGCTAGGTCACTATTATACAGGACAAGCAGCTATATATGAAATAGTCCATATAAATATAATTCGACAGTCTGACTCACTCTCACTCTACTTGAGAATTTATCAGTTAGATCACACGTATTATCATATTACTTGTGATAATAGAAGGAGCTAGGCTAGGTCACTATTATACAGGACAAGCAGCTATATATGAAATAGTCCATATATATATAATTCGACAGTCTGACTCACTCTCACTCTACTGGAGAATTTATCAGATCACACGTATTACTTTTGAGTAATTATCAAATTTCAACTAGCAACACTTATTTTCATTTTTAAGCCTTTAAGATGTGCCTATCCCCTTAAGTTATAAAGTAATATTTCTACGTAAAGGAAGACTGCGATGATAAGATTGGGGAAGTTGTTTTGCATAAGTTGTAGATGTAAGCGAAAAGACAGTGAATTCGTCACGTTCGGGCGTTAATCAAGATTATTTTGTTTCTTGAACAGACAACCATTTAACTAGTGCGGATTTAATTTCCTCAGAGGTTTCTCACCCTGTGTCTTGGAGCATTAAATTACGTTTCTAATTGGAATTGACGTTGCAGGGCCGTAAGGGATCCAAAAGCTGTTTTCGTCTAACAGGACACGCAGAAAACTTCAAAGGCGAACAACTTCAACACCATCTAATATTAATGCTTTGATGAATACTTGGGCGAAATGGTTCGTTGTGTATTATATTTAGACCTAACTTTGTTTAAGCGCAAATTTGTTGGTAAAACGTGACAAAAATTACATTTTTGCTCTACTACATAGTAATGGCATTCCCCCGAAAATTTCGGTATCAAGGTTTCACTACACACTGACACTCCCTGAAAGGAAAAAAAAAAAAGAAAAAAATCTGATGTGTTGCACTCACATGACTTTCTCTATTCTTGTACTAACCATTCTTACAAACTCTTATTCCTATATCTTCTTCGTGTTAGTTGAGATAAACATTCTTACAGCTTATCTTATTGCTTATTTCCTTGTAGGTACAAGGGGAATATTAGAATACAGTAGGCTTTGTGCTATAGTCAAATGTTTTAAAGCTTTGAGATTCTGTTGTCTTTGCACACTTAACATATAAAAAAATGAACAACGATGATCCATTTCATGAAAGTTCTAAGTTTTCCGAAACTCACACACATAACAAGGAATATCTCCGAAATGGTTCACCCTACAGGAAAATTTATTCGGATATAAATTGTGTGTTTTAGCAAGATCTACATTTTTGTATAGTACGATTTGGACTATCTCTAACGGTTTACCAGTTATGCAAAAATCGTCCAGAGTAAATACGACTACAGGGGCTATAACCAGAAAATTCAAGATATATATTTCATTTGTCATAAAAATATCTCAAATATATGATATTTTAATCAAAATCGTTAGAGCTCTTTTCAAGAAAATCAAAATTTTCGAAAAATGTTCCACGTAAAGGGTAGTTTACGGTGGGACTATTTTCTTCAGAATCTTCGTGTTGCATCCTTGAGAGACATTAAATTTAAATACAAACTTTGAGTTTCAAGCGACTTTTCGTTTTTGAGTTATGCTGTCCACAGACTGACAGACTGACACACAGACACACACATGGACGTTTTTCTCAAAATCTTTTCTTGGACTCAGAGGGCCTCAAAACATATATTTCCGGTGAAATCTCGACATCGAATTTTTGGGTGGAATACAATACTTCCCCTACTTACCAGTAGAGAAAGTAAAAAGCTCTTTTGAGAAGCATGTTGGTATGTTTGTGTGTGTGTGTGTGTGTGTGTGTGTGTGTGTGTGTGTGTGTGTGTGTGTGTGTGTGTGTGTGTGTGTGTTGTACAGGTGTACCATTCTAGGCTCTAGGTGACCAGGTCACCGTTTCAAACCCCGGTATTTGATTGTTTTGGTTAGAAAAAAATTCTTATGTCTTTCTTTGTAAGGGAAGTAAAGCTGGTGGTCCTGTGTCATTATTAGCTTTTAATTACATGATCATTCAAAGAGAATTCACTGTCAAGGCCATTATATAGCGACCAGCTTTAAAACATTTCTACTCGCGCACTCCCTTTGTATCTACAAGAAAATTAGTAATAAGACAATTTGTACAAATTTTATATCTATTAACATGAAGTAGATGGACAAATGTGTGTTTGTGGGAAGGGTTTCTACAAGAGAAAGCCATGTGAATACAATACATATTTTTTTTAGGTTTAGAACCATTTTATAATTCCTCTTCGGGGTGAATAGCAACTGTGGAATATAGGTAACAGTTCTCCAGGAACAACCGTAAGGGCCACAGTAGGGTATCGGGGGTGAGGTTCACAATTTTAAATAAAACCATGATGTAAATGTTAGATATTCTGATAGCTACGCCTAAATATATAAAGTTTTGGTTCAAATAATCTTTTACACTTTATTCGATATAGCAATGAAAATGAAGTCAAATTAACAATCGAGGAGTTGATATGAAAAACGATGTGCCAAAAGGTAACTTTTTCAGGAAAGGGAAAAAATGTAGTTGTCATCTCAAAAAATAGTTTGTGTATTTTGCTTCAAAAGAGCTTGAGCCTCCAAATCTTCTATCTCACTAAACATAGGTATGTTGTATTTTAATTTGAGGTAAATCTCTCACTGACACTTTGATACGCAGAAATGTGTTTATAAACTCATCACATACATTGGAGAAATCAAAGAAGTCAGCTTTCTTCATTGGAACCACGCGAAATGGATTCTTAAAGGGTAAAGGACACAGAGGCAGAGGGGGACACCTCGCTCACTTTGACCTACAGAGTTCTATTGTGGCTACTACCCCCCAGGAGGCATGAAGGAAACCAAAGTGACACACAGGACCACAGGGACGCGCGGAAGTCCCTAGTGTTGAGCTCTGTTCATCCCAGCGCAAGGGCCCGCCAAGTAGCCCTCACACCGCGGGTCCTGAATCGCGGTGAACGCCCCCCCCCCCCACCCCCCGACGGAGGACAAGGGCCGCCTAACGCCACCTAGTGCCGAGACCAGCAGTTACCATTCGCAATCATTCGCGCCATCTGCCCGGCACTGCCAACACTACACGCCCGCGATCGTGCCATAAACGTTACCACCTGAGCCATCCCGCTCGGCAAAATAGCTGCTATTTTCATTAGTATCAAGTTGTTGAGGCACCAAGGCCTTGTGTACCCATGGCAACGTAGTCCAGAGTAAACGCAACAGTGCACTTAGTTAAAACAGCAAACCCCCAACATTCAGTAGCGTTCGTTATCTCAACCCGCCCGACTCTGTAGCCTGTCTGTCCGGTAACATAAAGCGCTGGGCTCATTTGAACATCATTTCACCCATTTTATTCACCCACCGTCCGATATGACACTTTGATGAAGCACGCTAAACGAAATCTGATGTGTTGATGCAAAGGGTGGTTTAGGGTGGGGCTATTTTCTTCAAAATCTTCGTGTCGCATCCTTGAAAGACATTAAACTCAAATTGTATTGACCCATATACACTGACTTGTAAGTCCTACATAAGGGGAGGGTAATCACTTCCTCACTCTCATACTTGCAGGTGTTCACTCTGTCTGGTACATAGGTTCCTGTGTTCCCTGACAGACGTCTGACTCTAGACACTGTCTTGTAAGTCCTACATAAGGGGAGGGTAATCACTTCCTCACTCTCATACTTGCAGGTGTTCACTCTGTCTGGTACATAGGTTCCTGTGTTCCCTGACAGACGTCTGACTCTAGACACTGACTTGTAAGTCCTACATAAGGGGAGGGTAATCACTTCCTCACTCTCATACTTGCAGGTGTTCACTCTGTCTGGTACATAGCTTCCTGTGTTCCCTGACAGACGTCTGACTCTAGACACTGACTTGTAAGCCCTACATAAGGGGAGGGTAATCACTTCCTCACTCTCATACATGCAGGTGTTCACTCTGTCTGGTACATAGGTTCCTGTGTTCCCTGACAGACGTCTGACTCTAGACACTGACTTGTAAGTCCTACATAAGGGGAGGGTAATCACCTCCTCACTCTCATACTTGCAGGTGTTCACTGTGTCTGGTACATAGGTTCCTGTGTTCCCTGACAGACGTCTGACTCTAGACACTGTCTTGTAAGTCCTACATAAGGGGAGGGTAATCACTTCCTCACTCTCATACTTGCAGGTGCTCACTCTGTCAGGTACATAGGTTGCAGTGTTCCCTGACAGACGTCTGACTCTAGACATTGCCTTGTAAGTCCTACATAAGGGGAGGGTAATCACTTACTCACTCCCATACTTGCAGGTGTTCACTCTGTCTGGTACATAGGTTCCAGTGTTCCCTGACAGACGTCTGACTCCAGACACTGTCTTGTAAGTCCTGCATAAGGTGAGGGTAATCACTTCCTCACTCTCATACTTGCAGGTGTTCACTCTGTCTGGTACATAGGTTCCTGTGTTCCCTGACAGACGTCTGACTCTAGACACTGTCTTGTAAGTCCTACATAAGGTGAGGGTAATCACTTCCTCACTCTCATACTTGCAGGTGTTCACTCTGTCTGGTACATAGGTTCCTGTGTTCCCTGACAGACGTCTGACTCTAGACACTGACTTGTAAGTCTTACATAAGGGGAGGGTAATCACTTCCTGACTCTCATACTTGCAGGTGTTCACTCTGTCTGGTACATAGGTTCCTGTGTTCCCTGACAGACGTCTGACTCTAGACACTGTCTTGTAAGTCCTACATAAGGGGAGGGTAATCACTTCCTCACTCCCATACTTGCAGGTGTTCACTCTGTCTGGTACATAGGTTCCAGTGTTCCCTGACAGACGTCTGACTCTAGACACTGTCTTGTAAGTCCTACATAAGGTGAGGGTAATCACTTCCTCACTCTCATACTTGCAGGTGTTCACTCTGTCTGGTACATAGGTTCCTGTGTTCCCTGACAGACGTCTGACTCTAGACACTGTCTTGTAAGTCCTACATATGGGGAGGGTAATCACTTCCTCACTCTCATACTTGCAGGTGTTCACTCTGGTACATAGGTTCCTGTGTTCCCTGACAGACGTCTGACTCTAGACACTGTCTTGTAAGCCCTACATAAGGGGAGGGTAATCACTTCCTCACTCCCATACTTGCAGGTGTTCACTCTGGTACATAGGTTGCAGTGTTCCCTGACAGACGTCTGACTCTAGACACTGACTTGTAAGTCCTACATAAGGGGAGGGTAATCACCTCCTCACTCTCATACTTGCAGGTGTTCACTCTGTCTGGTACATAGGTTCAAGTGTTCCCTGACAGACGTCTGACTCTAGACACTGTCTTGTAAGTCCTACATAAGGTGAGGGTAATCACTTCCTCACTCTCATACTTGCAGGTGTTCACTCTGTCTGGTACATAGGTTCAAGTGTTCCCTGACAGACGTCTGACTCTAGACACTGTCTTGTAAGTCCTACATAAGGTGAGGGTAATCACTTCCTCACTCTCATACTTGCAGGTGTTCACTCTGTCTGGTACATAGGTTCCTGTGTTCCCTGACAGACGTCTGACTCTAGACACTGTCTTGTAAGTCCTACATATGGGGAGGGTAATCACTTCCTCACTCTCATACTTGCAGGTGTTCACTCTGGTACATAGGTTCCTGTGTTCCCTGACAGACGTCTGACTCTAGACACTGTCTTGTAAGTCCTACATAAGGGGAGGGTAATCACTTCCTCACTCCCATACTTGCAGGTGTTCACTCTGTCTGGTACATAGGTTCCTGTGTTCCCTGACAGACGTCTGACTCTAGACACTGACTTGTAAGTCCTACATAAGGGGAGGGTAATCACCTCCTCACTCTCATACTTGCAGGTGTTCACTGTGTCTGGTACATAGGTTCCTGTGTTCCCTGACAGACGTCTGACTCTAGACACTGTCTTGTAAGTCCTACATAAGAGGAGGGTAATCACTTCCTCACTCTCATACTTGCAGGTGTTCACTCTGTCTGGTACATAGGTTCCTGTGTTCCCTGACAGACTTCTGACTCTAGACATTGCCTTGTAAGTCCTACATAAGGGGAGGGTAATCACTTCCTCACTCTCATACTTGCAGGTGTTCACTCTGTCTGGTACATAGCTTCCTGTGTTCCCTGACAGACGTCTGACTCTAGACATTGCCTTGTAAGTCCTACATAAGGGGAGGGTAATCACTTCCTCACTCCTATACTTGCAGGTGTTCACTCTGTCTGGTACATAGGTTCCAGTGTTCCCTGACAGACGTCTGACTCTAGACACTGTCTTGTAAGTCCTACATAAGGTGAGGGTAATCACTTCCTCACTCTCATACTTGCAGGTGTTCACTCTGTCTGGTACATAGGTTCCTGTGTTCCCTGACAGACGTCTGACTCTAGACACTGTCTTGTAAGTCCTACATAAGGTGAGGGTAATTACTTCCTCACTCTCATACTTGCAGGTGTTCACTCTGTCTGGTACATAGCTTCCTGTGTTCCCTGACAGACGTCTGACTCTAGACATTGCCTTGTAAGTCTTACATAAGGGGAGGGTAATCACTTCCTCACTCCCATACTTGCAGGTGTTCACTCTGTCTGGTACATAGGTTGCAGTGTTCCCTGACAGACGTCTGACTCTAGACATTGCCTTGTAAGTCCTACATAAGGGGAGGGTAATCACTTCCTCACTCTCATACTTGCAGGTGTTCACTCTGTCTGGTACATAGGTTCCTGTGTTCCCTGACAGACGTCTCACTCTAGACACTGTCTTGTAAGTCCTACATAAGGGGAGGAATGCAGCTATAATAGACTTCCAAAGAGTTTTGTTAGAAGAACGCTAAGACAAGAAAGTCTAAAACATTGGGAAAGTCAATGGCAAGAAACAACTAAAGGTCAGGAAACAAAGCAATACTTTCCTACTGTAGCAGACAGACTGAAGTTAAGGATAAATCTAACGGCAAACCTTACAACACTACTGACAGGACACGGAAGACTTAAAGCATACTACTATAGGTTCCACATCACAGACGACCCAAGTTGTTCATGTAATGGAGGAGAGCAAACAACAGACCATATAATTTATGACTGCAAAAATCTCGAAGAAAAAAGAAGAGCATTCAGAAGGAAAATAATTCAAAGAAGAGGCAAATGGCCACCAACTAAAGTCGAAATTGCTAAAAGTTATTTTAAAGAATATATTCAGTATGCCAATGCAATAGATCTGACAAAAAATAATTGAACGGTATAAATCGATGTAATTATTAATGTTAAATTTATAATAAGCAAACCCAACATGTAGTATTACATATTGTAATGGAACATGTAGAACAATAAAGAATCTTAAAAAAAAAAAAAAAAAAAAAAAAAAAAGGGGAGGGTAATCACTTCCTCACTCTCATACTTGCAGGTGTTCACTCTGTCTGGTACATAGGTTCCTGTGTTCCCTGACAGACGTCTGAGTCTAGACACTGACTTGTAAGTCCTACATAAGGGGAGGGTAATCACTTCCTCACTCTCATACTTGCAGTTGTTCACTCTGTCTGGTACATAGGTCCCTGTGTTCCCTGACAGACGTCTGACTCTAGACACTGACTTGTAAGTCCTACATAAGGGGAGGGTAATCACTTCCTCACTCTCATACTTGCAGGTGTTCACTCTGTCTGGTACATAGGTTCCTGTGTTCCCTGACAGACGTCTGACTCTAGACACTGACTTGTAAGTCCTACATAAGGGGAGGGTAATCACCTCCTCACTCTCATACTTGCAGGTGTTCACTGTGTCTGGTACATAGGTTCCTGTGTTCCCTGACAGACGTCTGACTCTAGACACTGACTTGTAAGTCTTACATAAGGGGAGGGTAATCACTTCCTGACTCTCATACTTGCAGGTGTTCACTCTGTCTGGTACATAGGTTCCTGTGTTCCCTGACAGACGTCTGACTCTAGACACTGTCTTGTAAGTCCTACATAAGGGGAGGGTAATCACTTCCTCACTCCCATACTTGCAGGTGTTCACTCTGTCTGGTACATAGGTTCCAGTGTTCCCTGACAGACGTCTGACTCTAGACACTGTCTTGTAAGTCCTACATAAGGTGAGGGTAATCACTTCCTCACTCTCATACTTGCAGGTGTTCACTCTGTCTGGTACATAGGTTCCTGTGTTCCCTGACAGACGTCTGACTCTAGACACTGTCTTGTAAGTCCTACATATGGGGAGGGTAATCACTTCCTCACTCTCATACTTGCAGGTGTTCACTCTGGTACATAGGTTCCTGTGTTCCCTGACAGACGTCTGACTCTAGACACTGTCTTGTAAGTCCTACATAAGGGGAGGGTAATCACTTCCTCACTCCCATACTTGCAGGTGTTCACTCTGGTACATAGGTTGCAGTGTTCCCTGACAGACGTCTGACTCTAGACATTGCCTTGTAAGTCCTACATAAGGGGAGGGTAATCACTTCCTCACTCTCATACTTGCAGGTGTTCACTCTGTCTGGTACATAGGTTCCTGTGTTCCCTGACAGACGTCTGACTCTAGACACTGACTTGTAAGTCCTACATAAGGGGAGGGTAATCACTTCCTCACTCTCATACTTGCAGTTGTTCACTCTGTCTGGTACATAGGTCCCTGTGTTCCCTGACAGACGTCTGACTCTAGACACTGACTTGTAAGTCCTACATAAGGGGAAGGTAATCACTTCCTCACTCTCATACTTGCAGGTGTTCACTCTGTCTGGTACATAGGTTCCTGTGTTCCCTGACAGACGTCTGACTCTAGACACTGACTTGTAAGTCCTACATAAGGGGAGGGTAATCACTTCCTCACTCTCATACTTGCAGGTGTTCACTCTGTCTGGTACATAGGTTCCTGTGTTCCCTGGCAGACGTCTGACTCTAGACACTGACTTGTAAGTCCTACATAAGGGGAGGGTAATCACTTCCTCACTCTCATACTTGCAGGTGTTCACTCTGTCTGGTACATAGGTCCCTGTGTTCCCTGACAGACGTCTGACTCTAGACACTGACTTGTAAGTCCTACATAAGGGGAGGGTAATCACTTCCTCACTCTCATACTTGCAGGTGTTCACTCTGTCTGGTACATAGGTTCCTGTGTACCCTGACAGACGTCTGACTCTAGACACTGACTTGTAAGTCCTACATAAGGGGAGGGTAATCACTTCCTCACTCTCATACTTGCAGGTGTTCACTCTGTCTGGTACATAGGTTCCTGTGTTCCCTGACAGACGTCTGACTCTAGACACTGACTTGTAAGTCCTACATTAGGGGAGGGTAATCACTTCCTCACTCTCATACTTGCAGGTGTTCACTCTGTCTGGTACATAGGTCCCTGTGTTCCCTGACAGACGTCTGACTCTAGACACTGACTTGTAAGTCCTACATAAGGGGAGGGTAATCACTTCCTCACTCTCATACTTGCAGGTGTTCACTCTGTCTGGTACATAGGTTACTGTGTTCACTGACAGACGTCTGGCTCTAGTCACTGACTTGTAAGTCCTACATAAGGGGAAGGTAATCACTTCCTCACTCTCATACTTGCAGGTGTTCACTCTGTCTGGTACATAGGTTCCTGTGTTCCCTGACAGACGTCTGGCTCTAGAGACTGACTTGTAAGTCCTACATAAGGGGAGAGTAATCACTTCCTCACTCTCATACTTGCAGGTGTTCACTCTGTCTGGTACATAGGTTCCTGTGTTCCCTGACAGACGTCTGGCTCTAGACACTGACTTGTAAGTCCTACATAAGGGGAAGGTAATTACTTCCTCACTCTCATACTTGCAGGTGTTCACTCTGTCTGGTACATAGGTTCCTGTGTTCCCTGACAGACGTCTGACTCTAGACACTGACTTGTAAGTCCTACATAAGGGGAAGGTAATTACTTCCTCACTCTCATACTTGCAGGTGTTCACTCTGTCTGGTACATAGGTTCATGTGTTTCCTGACAGACGTCTGACTCTAGACACTGTGCTATTATTTGCTGTCAGAAGCTGCAATAGACACTTGTTTATGTATCACCCTGTGCCACTCACTGGGATAGAGTTGACAGACTTGGAGCAGACCGACCACATCGGCTTGGTTTCAATCAAGACCACCTGATGATTAGTGGTCTGAAGAGAAAGTTAAGGACTGTGGTAACACGAGGGTTGGTCCCCTTTGTTGACTGAGAAAGCTACCCCCTCCCCTTCAGCGCTGGACACTGATGTCGGTAACAACCAATTTAATTCAAATTTGTATCACAGCTCAACTGTGTCATACACTCACCTAACTTTCTCAACTCACTCTTGTACCAGCCATTCTTACTAACTCCTATTCCTGTTTAACAAATGTTTATCTCAACTAACACGAAGAAGATATAGGAATAAGAACTTGTAAGAGTGGTTAGTACAAGAGTAGAGAAAGTCATGTGAGTGCAGCACTTCAGATTTATTTGACAAGATTTAGTTTATATAATAGTGTTATTCTTGTTAAATGGTTTTATGTTATTTGCGCATATTTACTGACATCTTTTGAAGGTTTTAGAACATATTTCTTAGCGTTTTAGGTCATGAAGTTTCGGGCCCTTGTGATGACCTTCAAATTGCGTTCTATTTAAACCCAGGTAGAAAATAGTTAAACGAGTAACGACTTCTCATTCAAGAGAATTATAAATATCGGAGAATTCAAGCCAATAAGAAGGAATATCTCTGAAATGGCTAAGTCCACGAAGAAAAGAGACGTATTTAAATTATGAGTTTTAATGAGATCTCCGTTTTATGTAAGTCACCCTGTGTAGGAACAATTGTTGAGCGACATTTATAGCCCAAACCCGTCAGAAAGAACGCGGGGTTTGCAAAATAATTCGTTTTTAAGCTTTATGTAAAAATTGTCGCGTTATAATATTTGTGTGGATTATAGACTTATTTAAAACGTGATAAAATATATACAAAATGTAATTTATGCTTGTATAAAATTAAAATAAACAAATGAAATGAGCAAATGAACATTTTGGAGGTGGAAATGATGAAATAAACATTGTTTGTTACAAATGGCGTGCCTATAAATGAAAATTCCTCGCTCTTGTTTGGTTTTCAAGTATCGATGCGCTGCACGGTAAAATATTTGTGTTTGGTTTCACAAACAACGTGTTTTTATAAACAAGTGTGACGTCACTTATCTCTTAGTGCGGCGAATACAGATACAACTTTGTCGGTTTTCATATTACTCCAAACGCTTTCCTGTAATTCACCTATTTCTATATAAGTATTTATTGCTGTTAAGTTTTATTCATAATTGTGTTATTAATATGGTGCTTATATTGGATGCTGAATGCATGTAGCACTTCTGGCTAATAGAAAATTAATACGAAACAATTACTAAATAACACCGGTCTACAGAAATTAACTTTTTCTCTTTCACAAGAATTAAAATAATAGATTCTAAAAGTATTTTTCGTGCTGAATTCAAATATAATTACAGTTTGTGCGCATCGGGCAGTTTTGTGTGATATTCATTTGAATCTTTATAATATTCTAAAAAATCTGTAACTAGCTATCTAACTCAAAATTATAACTACTGATTCTGACTTACCTAGAAAATCGTAGATAGTGATTTTCGGGTATATTTTGCATCTGGAACGTCTCTCATTTTAGTCCAACAGTAGTCAGCCAGCATATTGGAACTCCACTTGCCTTGGTACCTCTTCTCTATCGTAGAAATTTGCTGATGAAAACGCTCACCGTGTTCATCGCTGACAGCTCCAAGGTTTTCGGGGAAGAAGTCCAAGTGAGAGTCCAAGAAGTGAATTTTTAAAGACATGTTGCATCCCATAGCTTTATAAGAATGCAGAAGATCAGCCACTATGTCACGATAGTTTTCTGCTTTATGGTTTCCAAGAAAATTGCAACATAAACTTTTGAAAGACTGCCAGGCTGCTTTCTCCAGTGGATTTAACAGTCCCTCGAAATGTTCATCAGCCATTAATGATCGGATTTGTGGTCCTATAAAAACTCCTTCTTTCAATTTAGCATCACTGACTTTGGGGAATTTCGATTTCAAGGACAAGAATCCATCAGAAAGTTTATCCATAGCTTTGACGAAATTTTTCATAACTCCTAACTTAATATGCAATGGAGGTAAAAATATTTTTTCAGGATTCACTAAAGGGACATATGCCACATTTTTCTGGCCAGGGAGAAGAGATTCACGTTTTGGGCATGACTTTCTAACGTAGTGAGACTTCTTATCTCTGCTGTCCCACTCGCACAAAAAACAGCAAAATTTGGTGAACCCAAGTTGCAAACCAAGCAATAAAGCAATGACCTTTAAATCACCACAGATATTCCATTCATATTTTCCATATTGTATTTTCTCTAAAATTAGTTTCATATTTGATATGTCTCTTTCATAGCGGCATGCGCTAGTGGTATTGATGGAAGTTCATTGCCAATATGTAGCAGCACAGCCTTCAAACTTACTTTAGAGGAGTCTATGAACAATCGCCACTCATCTGTGAGTCGGTGTTGATGCCCAAGAGTTTCCATAAGTGAACAAATATTATTAGAAAACACAACACCATATTCTTCAGAGAAGTATTCTTTGAAAACACTATGGCGGCTACGATAACTACTTATTCCTACATCTTTTTGGAGTAAATTCCACCCTTTGAGTCTGGAAGTTAAAACTTCAGATTGCAGTTTAGACAGATTTAAATCCCGAATCAGGTCATTAAGGTCTTGCTGATTGGGAAAGTATGGTTCTGATGAACAGCTACTGGCTTCATATGTAAGATCATTATTTTCATCTGAATCATTTTGAGTTTCAGTTAGGTCAGAATCAGAGTTATCACTTAAGGTTGTATCTACATATACTGGTACGGGGAACTCTTCACTGTGTAAGACAGGTCTCAATGCAGATTGCAAATTCGGATACTTAACTGTATATTTTGTTTTAGATGTGATTCCTTTAATATTTGTCAAACAAAAATAACAGTCAGTTGAATGATCCTTCGGTTCCCTCCAAATCATGGGAATTGCAAATGGCATATGATGTGTACCATTTTTCCACCCAGTCAGCAGTCTAACACACGAAACACAGCTGTATTTGGGGCCCAGCTCTTATCAAAATCACCAACTTGAGAGCCAAAGTAACGATGATAACACTTCTTTACAAGTGGGGTCATATTTCGCCTCTGAGACTTGAAGGTCAGCTCACCACAAATATAGCAGAAATTATCTGCATGATTTACACACTTTCTTGGCATGATGAAAACATTAAGCACTGAAATACAACATGCACAACATACACAATACACTTCTAAACAGAAAGGAAGGAAATATTTCACTAGTGAACAATGTCACAGTCAGCTCAATACTGACACATCACAATGCCAGACAGGTCTGAGCATGTCTAAACATGAATGAACCTGCACAGTCTTGTTTTGATGTGCTTCAGCGTGATATTACAAATAATTTCAATAAATACGGCTTGAGTAAAATAGCTACATATGAGGTAAAGGTTCCTATGACAGGTCAAAGAAAACGCTAAAATCATATTTTGAAAAGTAGCTTTCACAGAAAAACTATGCCTGATGGGAAAATTTTGACTACATATCTGAATTCAGGATGAAAAAATGCACTAGATTCACTATTCAGATTTCTTGTGAAAAAAAAATCTTGTCGACCAGTGTAATTATAGCTGTCTTAAAGGTGCACAAGTGATAAAATTCGACAAATTAAAGCTAATTCATTCCTTATAGAAAATAATCGGTATTTACAAACACGGAAAACATGGAAATATTGGACAAGCCATTCTTATAGTCAAATGTTTTAAAGCTTTGAGATTCTGTTCTCTTTGCACGCTTAACATATAAAAAATGAACAACGATGTTCCATTTCACGAAAGCTTTAACTTTTCCGAAACTGACACAAATAACAAGGAATATCTCCGAAATGGTTCACTCTACAAAATATTTATTCAGACATAAATTTTGTAGGTCAGCAAGATCTACATTTATAAAAATTTATAAAAATTCATAGGGCATACATACGTCGAAGTGCACAAGTTGGCCTTGCAACTGTTTGCTTTTGTTCTAGAAGTGGGATGCAGTCGGGCGAGTAAATTGTGCACTACTTTTGTAAATCCCTCATTCCTTTATTTAGTCTTTCCAGCAAACAACATAAATTTACCTCACTCACATGTTGTTACTTTTTTCTGCGGCAGTTGGTAGAACTGAAGCTTAAGGCGGCGGCGGCGGCGAGCGTTGCAAACAGCAGATAAGAGAAATACCTACACTCGTAAGTAGCTCAGATTAAGTAAGTCCCAGACTTAGCCGGTCACAACAAACCATTGTTTCAAGACCCAAGCTTTCCTTAAGAAAATGCACCACTAAGATTACAGATCCAAAAGTATTCACTGCAACTATAACTTCAAAATTTATTTTTCGATTTAACCTTCCTCTAGGGGCACGTCCTAGTACAACAGCGTTAGTCGCGTGGGGTCTAGTAGACCCATGCTACATTTTTGTGCTTATATTTAGTTTTTTTTAACTTAATTTCTGCTTCACTCCCATATTTAGCTTAAATATACATGGTTCCCGATAGCGGCATACTACTTGCAATATTACACAACTAACAGGGTCTGGTTGACACGTAACTGTCGAGACGTCATTCTTGTAGATAAAGAAATAAGTAGATAAGGTTGTTGCTGCAGCAAACAATGAAGTAAAGTGCAATGTTACATGTCCTACTTAGGCGATTACATAAGTGCGTTCGTTTGAAAACTATAATGTTTAAATAAGCCTAGGGGTCTCTCAGGCCCCAAACGTCCAATGCACGGTTACCCTTCTCTGCACAGCTATTACAATCCACCCACTAATTGCATAGGAAGAGTTCAGTAAACAATTTGAGGTCCTAGCATACCTCCACATTTCAAAAATAATCTCTCCATCAAAGATGTTTTTCGAAAATGCCTCTAAGAATATTTAATGCGTCTAACGCCAGTCCCGGAGCACAACCAAAGACGGTCGGAGGCGGGCTGCCCCACAGATCATGGTAGGCCTACCTCACACGAGCAAACACGTGACAACAATCAAAACGGCAGAATCAAAGGCAGTTCTCCATATTATTCCCGTGTCCGGCACTCGGCGTATTTGTAGAACTTCCAGAAATGTCCGTGCTACAAGGAGGCGAGGCAAGGATAGGGATGAAATACTTACAGAAGATGCCGTTTGATTTAGGATAGTACTTTCGAATGTTATGTGATAAACATGTGTTCATAATATCAATATCTGGTAAAGTGCAAAATACACCAAATGTAACAAGCTTTTGATATACTCACACTATTCTTTAAAATGTTTATTTCTCTATGTACTTCATTTCAATCGACGTAAGCATTTTGAAAAATTACCTCATTGCTAATTTTCTTGTAGGTACAAGGGGAATATACCAATAGGGTAGACTTTAATCTATACGGAAATATTTTAAGAGCTAGTTGCTATACAATACCTTTGAAACTCTTCTGTTTGCAACTCTAAGAAATGAAAAAAAATGTATAATACTGTCCTATTAGAAAAAAGTAGAAGTATTTGGAAATTCGTAGAAATAATAAAGAATATCTAGGAAATGGTTCGCTACACTGTGTATTTCTTCACATTTCTTATTTAGTAAGCTGTTGTGCCTCTCTTATTGTTTACGATTTATGCAAAAGTCATCCAGTCTTCTGAGGACATTTCCAAGAAATTGAAGGTGTGACTTAGAAACTGGCAAGGAATTGCCTGTTTGTGTCCGTAACTGGATACTGACTGCAGGAGTGGAGTGAGGTATAGCCGCTCATTACGTAAGGTTCTCCAAGAGAGAAGGTTGGACATCCCTTCTGTAGACTATGTTAACGTGCAAAAGTTTAGAAGACAATAAAATGAGACAAAATAACTGGACAGGACATTTGTCGTTTTCGTCAAAATACGATACATTAAATATTTTTATGCCAAATCAAATATACATTTTGAATTTTCCACGAATATTCTATGAAGTTCCCTTCACTTTTGTTTAACTGGTGAACTCTAAGATAAAACAAAATATTACTATATGAGTGAAGTAGACCTCGTAAAAACACTCAATTTGCCGTAGAAGGAGCAACTTCCAAGATATATTTATTGTTGTGCTTGGGTTTTATACCACGCTTTTCTCGAAAAAAGAGCCGTTATTCTTTTTCTTTCTGTGTGTGTGTGTGTGTGTTGACCATGCAGAGATAGGAAATGACAGACTACTGTACTCCCACACTCCCCTTGTACCTACAAGAAAATATCTATATAAAGCAACAGATTGTACAAGAGTGAGTGGAGAATCTCATCTGAGCGCAACACATGAGTAGTTTGTTTTACAGAGGGGGTTACCAAATATAGCCCATTAGAGGCAGGCACATATAAAATTGCGCACTCATGAAGCAAGGGGTTGTTCGAAACAGTGAGCACCTCATTAACGTCGATCACGCAACTTGGGTGTAAACCGACCGAGCCACCGACACACACACAAACACCAATTATTGTTTTGTCATGGTGCACGCGTCAACTGCCAATAACAATTTTTCGGTTTTGACGCTTTCATTATAATGACGCATAAAGCATCAATCATCTACATTACCTCGTGAATTGGTTACAACGTTTAAAACGGGCAGTTCAATGCTTCAACCCGACCAACAATTCCTGTCAGCATTTACGTCTTCCAAGACCTGAGTTTGAGCAAACACCAGCTAACAATATACATACCATCAGATAATCACAGGTAATATGATAATACGTGTGACCTGACTGATAAATTCTCAAGTAGAGTGAGAGTGAGTCAGACTGTCGAATTATATTTATATGGACTATTTCATATATAGCTGCTTGTCCTGTATAATAGTGACCTAGTCTAGCTCCTTCTATTATCACAAGTAATATGATAGTACGTGTGATCTAACTGATAAATTCTCAAGTAGAGTGAGAGTGAGTCAGACTGTCGAATTATATTTATATGGAATATTTCATATATAGCTGCTTGTCCTGTATAATAGTGACCTAGTCTAGCTCCTTCTATTATCACAAGTAATATGATAATACGTGTGATCTAACTGATAAATTCTCAAGTAGAGTGAGAGTGAGTCAGACTGTCGAATTATATTTATATGGAATATTTCATATATAGCTGCTTGTCCTGTATAATAGTGACCTAGCCTAGCTCGTTCTATTATCACAAGTAATATGACAATACGTGTGATCTAACTGATAAATTCTCAAGTAGAGTGAGAGTGAGTCAGACTGTCGAATTATATTTATATGGACTATTTCATATATAGCTGTTTGTCCTGTATAATAGTGACCTAGTCTAGCTCCTTCTATTATCACAAGTAATATGATAATACGTGTGATCTAACTGATAAATTCTCAAGTAGAGTGAGAGTGAGTCAGACTGTCGAATTATATTTATATGGATTATTTCATATATACCTGCTTGTCCTGTATAATAGTGACCTAGCCTAGCTCCTTCTATTATCACAAGTAATATGATAATACGTGTGATCTAACTGATAAATTCTCAAGTAGAGTGAGAGTGAGTCAGACTGTCGAATTATATTTATATGGACTATTTCATATATACCTGGTTGTCCTGTATAATAGTGACCTAGCCTAGCTCCTTCTATTATCACAAGTAATATGATAATACGTGTGATCTAGCTGATAAATTCTCAAGTAGAGTCAGAGTGAGTCAGACTGTCGAATTATATTTATATGGACTATTTCATATATAGCTGCTTGTCCTGTATAATAGTGACCTAGTGTAGCTCCTTCTATTATCACAAGTAATATGATAATACGTGTGATCTAACTGATAAATTCTCAAGTAGAGTGAGAGTGAGTCAGAATGTCGAATTATATTTATATGGACTATTTCATATATAGCTGCTTGTCCTGTATAATAGTGACCGAGCCTAGCTCCTTCTATTATCACAAGTAATATGATAATACGTGTGATCTAACTGATAAATTCTCAAGTAGAGTGAGAGTGAGTCAGACTGTCGAATTATATTTATATGGACTATTTCATATATAGCTGCTTGTCCTGTATAATAGTGACCTAGCCTAGCTCCTTCTATTATCACAAGTAATATGATAATACGTGTGATCTAACTGATAAATTCTCAAGTAGAGTGAGAGTGAGTCAGGCTGTCGAATTATATTTATATGGACTATTTCATATATAGCTGTTTGTCCTGTATAATAGTGACCTAGTCTAGCTCCTTCTATTATCACAAGTAATATGATAATACGTGTGATCTAACTGATAAATTCTCAAGTTGAGTGAGAGTGAGTCAGACTGTCGAATTATATTTATATGGACTATTTCATATATAGCTGCTTGTCCTGTATAATAGTGACCTAGTCTAGCTCCTTCTATTATCACAAGGAATATGATAATACGTGTGATCTAACTGATAAATTCTCAACTAGAGTGAGAGTGATTCAGACTGTCGAATTATATTTATATAGACTATCGATAGTCTCGATGATGATGATAATATGGAATAGGTACATGGTTCAGTACGAAATTGTTCGGTTCTTATACGTATATTCCGAGGGGAATTACTGCTCCTGTATTTTATTTAGAATGCGCTGTGTAAGATGTCTTGGGAATTCACCCCCATCGTGCACCACCTTCCTACCACCATTCTCAAATTTCTTCTTTATTATTGAACATTCCTCGGTAATAAGAAGAAATCAATACATGGTTGCCGTTGTTCTTTTATTTGGGCGCCCGTCCGGTCGCCCGCCTGCGTGCCTGTTTTTGAATACAGCAGGCCTAGCACAGGTAGGTAACCGGCATGTAAATACCTTTTTATACTTGCAAATGATGGAGGACATTGCATTTTCAAACCCCGAGGACATGCACAAATTCCTGTGTCCACTGGCACAGATATGCATATTTTTGTCTGCATGAATAATGTGGTCAAAATATGCCCTGATTTGGTGCTTTTTTGTTGGCTCCACTTGGTCAAATTGACGTAATTATGAAAAGGATATCAGAACAACAATGTTATACTATGTTTATAAAAAATTAACCCAACTTTACGATCTCAAATTTTCTCTTAATGGTGCATGCTTTTATTTGGAGCCATCATTCAATATTTTGAGGTCTTAATTTGTGTTGCAATTGCGTAAATACAGGCGCACTCGGAAATTTCTTTACTTAAAATATGTTCGTTTAGCTGTTATTTCATGAAAAAAGGTCTTAAAAACAAATGTGAAACACTTTGGTACCCAGATTATCGTCTCCTGTATTTCATATTCCTATACAGAAATGGTAGGGAGACAAATAATTCCATTGCTAAAGTCTTAAAGTATTGTGAGAAAAATACACTGTAATTATTCTACTTTCTGGCTACGTTTAGTAATTAGACAAAGTATCATATTCCACGCAAAAATTCGGTGTCGAGATTCTACCGGAAATAAATGTTTTGAGGCCCCAACAATCACAAAATGGCAGTTTTAGAAAAAGTTCCGCGCTCGGAACAGCATAACTCAAAAATGGAAAGTCGATTAAAAACAAAAGTTGGTGTTTGAGTTTAAAATGTTTCAAGGATACGACAGGAAGATTTTGAAGAAAATATCCCCACCCTAAACTACCCTTTACATGAAAGATTTTTCGAAAATTTTGATTTTCTTGAAAATGGCTCTAACTATTTTGATTAAAATGCCATATGTTTGAGATATTTTTATGACAAATGAAATGTATATCTTGAATTTTCTAGCTATAGCCCCTGTAGTCGTATTTACTCTGGACGACTTTTGCATAACTGGTAAACCGTTAGAGATAGACCAAATCATACTTCACCAAAAATGTAGATCTTACTAAAATACACAATTTATGTCTGAATAAATTTTTCTGTAGGCTTAACCATTTCGTAGATATTCCTTTTTATGGGTGTCAGTTTCGGAAAACTTAAAATTTTCTTCGAAATGAACATCGTTGTTAATTTTTTTATATGTTAAGCGTGCAAAGAGAACGGAATCTCAAAGCTTTAAAAGATTTGACTATCGCTCAAACATTACTGTATTCTAATATTCACCTTGTACCTACAAGGAAATAAGCAATAAGATAATTTGTACAAATGTTTATCTCAACTAACACGAAGAAGATATAGGAATAATATGCAACAAATGTATTCAGAAGGTTTTGACATACTTTTTATTTTACAGTCTAAGAGGAGTAAGACTAGTTTGAATATTTCCCTGTAATTTTAATATCAAGGGAAGTGCAGCAATAAGCCAGTTGGTGCAGATTTTCTCTTATTGCTGAAGCGTTCAATGAAAGTATCGTAGTTGACAGTACGTAATTAAATAAAAAGAGAGAAACCACTGGAGTAGAATTGAGTCTTTCTCCTGCTCAGTATGGCGATGCAGTATTGCTAAAAGTTTCTTGGTAAATCCTCACAACTGTGTAACAAATATGCAAAGTTCCTTCTGCAGGAGACAGAGACAGAGAAAATATCGCACAACTTTCCTTGAAAATCCTCTGAAACACAAGTCGTTGAAAAAGATTGTTGTGTTGCTTATGGCAACATTGCGTTAACAGGAACACCGTAATCTGCTGCTAGTTCCCCTATTTATTGAAGATATTTTCATTAAGAAATGTATGTATACATATGTTTGTATTTTCTGGGAAATGTCTCTTCATACTTGATCAGTTGTAAGTACGTAAAGGAATTTCTTTAAATTAAAGTTCTCCAACGTATTGTCACATCGATGTATGTCTGCGTGTGTTTCTAATACTTTTATTAAACCCATTCTCCATGCTCTGAAAGTGCAGTATTGAGCTGACGTCTGATTCAGTTATTACCAAATCCTGTATTACGGCCCATCTACTGCACAGAATGTACTTTTTTAAAACTCGTTTCTATTAACTCAGTCAGAAGATTTTTCGAAAAAGTTTACTTTCTAAAAAACGACAGATAATTTCGATTATATTTAAGAAAATATTTTCATGACGAAAACAAACTCATAATTCCACCAAAAATGTAAATTCTCGTTAATAAATACGAACATTACGCAGATAAGGGAACAATGAAAGTAAAACGTACATTGGTAGAAGAAATTAATCAACTACAATTATGATGCTTTGGGCACGTGAAAAAATCATCAGGACCCTCTGCCGAGGATTCCTACGGGACGTAGCAAGAGGTGAAGTCCGAACATAACATGGAGAAAAGCAACAAAACTGACAGCAAAAGAAAAGAGATCAGAACATGCATTGTAGAAAGATACAACAGTGAACAAAAATTATAACTTCAAAATGAGTGCAGGAAGATATCAAAGACCACGTAAACCTGAATAAATGAAATAAATATAATTCGACAGTCTGACTCACTCTCACTCTACTTGAGAATTTATCAGTTAGATCACATGTATTATCATATTACTTGTGATAATAGAAGGAGCTAGGCTAGGTCACTATTATACAGGACAAGCAGCTATATATGAAATAGTCGATATAAATATAATTCGATAGTCTGTCTCACTCTCACTCTACTTGGGAATTTATCAGTTAGATCACACGTATTATCATATTACTTGTGATAATAGAAGCAGCTAGACTAGGTCACTATTATACAGGACAAGCAGCTACATATGAAATAGTCCATATAAATATAATTCGACAGTCTGACTCACTCTCACTCTACTTGAGAATTTATCAGTTAGATCACACGTATTATCATATTACTTGTGGTAATAGAAGGAGCTAGACTAGGTCACTATTATACAGGACAAGCAGCTATATATGAAATAGTCCATATAAATATAATTCGACAGTCTGACTCACTCTCACTCTACTTGAGAATGTATCAGTTAGATCACACGTATTATCATATTACTTGTGATAATAGAAGGAGCTAGGCTAGGTCACTATTATACAGGACAAGCAGCTATATATGAAATAGTCCATATAAATATAATTCGACAGCCTGACTCACTCTCACTCTACTTGAGTAGATCACACGTATTATCATATTACTTGTGATAATAGAAGGAGCTAGGCTAGGTCACTATTATACAGGACAAGCAGCTATATATGAAATAGTCCATATAAATATAATTCGACAGTCTGATTCACTCTCACTCTACTTGAGAATTTATCAGTTAGATCACACGTATTATCATATTACTTATGATAATAGAAGGAGCTAGGCTAGGTCACTATTATACAGGACAAGCAGCTATATATGAAATAGTCCATATAAATATAATTCGACAGTCTGATTCACTCTCACTCTACTTGAGAATTTATCAGTTAGATCACATGTATTATCATATTACTTGTGATAATAGAAGGAGCTAGGCTAGGTCACTATTATACAGGACAAGCAGCTATATATGAAATAGTTCATATAAATATAATTCGACAGTCTGATTCACTCTCACTCTACTTGAGAATTTATCAGTTAGATCACACATATTATCATATTACTTGTGATAGTGGAAGCAGCTAGGCTAGGTCATTATTATACAGGACAAGCAGCTATATATGAAATAGTCCATATAAATATAATTCGACAGTCTGACTCACTCTCACTCTACTTGAGAATTTATCAGTTAGATCACACGTATTATCATATTACTTGTGATAATAGAAGGAGCTAGACTAGGTCACTATTATACAGGACAAGCAGCTATATATGAAATAGTCCATATAAATATAATTCGACAGTCTGACTCACTCTCACTCTACTTGAGAATTTATCAGTTAGATCACACGTATTATCATATTACTTGTGATAATAGAAGGAGCTAGGCTAGGTCACTATTATATAGGACAAGCAGCTATATATGAAATACTCCATATAAATATAATTCGACAGTCTGACTCACTCTCACTCTACTTGAGAATTTATCAGTTAGATCACACGTATTATTATATTACTTGTGATGGTTGAGCATTTGACGGAATGAGTGGCGGGAGAACCCGGAGAAAACCTGCTCGGATGCCGTTTCGTCCACTACGGGTATCACGTGCTGGTACCTAGGATTAAACCGGAGCCAACCTGGTGAAAGACGAACGGCTATGTTATGATATTAATTGTGACAAATACCTGCATCTCAGCCTTGAAAGATGGACAACAGTGCCTATATAAATACCGATCAGTTTGCCATCCCGCGCTATATACGAAGCATTTATCTGTGTTTTTTGGTACAGGCTATATATGTATATTAGGATGTCCCTTGTTTTTTCAATTTCCGTATTTATTTACTCACACCTTTTAATCTTTTTCCTTTTGTTTTAAGAAGAATTTTAATACCTATTTAGTTGAAATGGGACAAAAGGAATCCGTGCCGCCGCCATGTTGGTTATTTCTAGTTAAGTGTGTGCTCGCTCCACTGCTGCCATACTGTCCACCTTGAACTGGTGTTTACATACATTGGAGGACCTTGGGAATGTTTACTTACATCATGCTGAAAGCTTGAACAGTGCTGACACATTTATTTAGTATGTGAACTCGTGCACTGCATCAGTAGACGTAAATTACCATCTAATTGACAGGTTCTGAGTCTTGTTTCATAATATCGCGAAGTAAAATAGACTATCATTGAAAGTGCGAATTTTTTGTTTTTCTATATTCGTAAGGAGAATGTGATAAATTACAAGGTAATAAAACTGTTGCAGAGTGCAGGATTTGAGTGACAATTAATGAGAAAACGTACTAAACAGGGTGGGTGGGAGAGTGGGTTCCAGGCTGTACCTACAATGCACAACATCACAACACTCTTAAGTAATATACTTCATTCTCTTTAATCTGAACAACCTACTTTGGCTTGTGTTATAAACATCTTAAGAACGCACGCTCGCTTAGCTCATGTGATTTGTGATGATCAGTAAGTGGTAATTGAACTCAAGGAAACCATGTGCTTTACTTGGACGGGAAATGCTGCAGGAAAACCTCATACTGTCATCTATCTCATTTGCTTTTATAATGCTTACTACAATTTTATGTACAATTTTCCAACGGCTGTTGGCTATCTAGCACAATTTGCATTTTTTAATTATACTTTACAGTCGTATTTCAATGAATAATAAAATATTAAATTTTTAGGTTAAACATATTGTTATAGAATGACGTGTATACATTATTGGAATACATGACAAATCATGTAAACACTTTTACTGTAACAAAGCTGCGACAAAAAGCTCCTAGATCCTATCGCGGAACAAAATACCGGAAAGTCTAAAGCACCATAGCAGCGCTGCTTGACGACTCCAATTGTGAACATAACTCATCCAAAGATCAACAATACACAAATAAATGAATTAAAATGAACATGTTCTATCGGGTCAAGCTATCTAGGAACAGTTTAGTCATACAAACACGGATAGAAGAAATATATATAAAATAAATAATTATACGGAGAGAGAGAGACCACCCACCTATATCGAGGTAAACGAGCTGCATGAAATCAATTTCACTTATTTCTTCCGTTAGTACACACACACACACACACACACACACACACACACACACACACACACACACACACACACACACACACACACACACACACACACACACACACTTCATCAGATTGGAAAAGTGTTACGCTATTAATAATAGGTTTTAGATGCTTCTTCATCCAAAACTTGACACGTTTTACAGAATTGATGGTTGATCCCGTGGGGGGGGAGTGAGTTAGACTATCATATTAATTATACTGCACCCAAAGATCGTGAGGATGGGCTGGCTGGCTCACTGGGTTTAACCTCTACCTCCCTGCTGAGGAAGCGATGCGGTATTCAAAATATTATATACACACCTAGGAGTAAAACTTATCAGTCAATCTGTATCGTATTTCGTAATTTTGATTAAAATGCCAAAGTTTGAGATATTTTTATGGCAACCGAAATGTATATTTTGAGTTTTCTGGCTATAGCCCATAGTTCTGTTTACTCTGGATGACTGCTGCATAACTGCTAAACCGTAAGAGATAGACCAATCTTAGTGTACAAAAAATGTGGATCTTGTTAAAACACACTTTATGTGCAAATAACTTTTTTGTAGAGTTAACCATTTCGAAGATATTCCTTGTTATTTGTGTGAGTTTTGGAAAACTTAAGCTTTCGTCAAATAGAAGATTGTTATTAATTTTTTATACCTTAGCCGTGCAAAGAGTACGGAATCTCAAAGGTTTAAAAGATTTGGCTATCACTCAATGCCTACTGCATTCCCATATTCCCGTTGTACCTACAGGGAGATAAACAATTAGATAATTTGTACAAATGTTTATCTCAACTAACACGAAGAAGATACAGGAATAAGAGTTTGTAAGAATGGTTAGTACAAGAGTAGAGAAAGTCATGTGAGTGCAACACATGACATTTTTAACACTATAAAGTAAACCTTATGGATCTGGTGCGGCGACAGGAACCGAACCACACAAGTCCCAATGCCATAATCATTACGTGATTCGTTAATGCAGTGGTTTGTGCGTCAGAACGGTAGGGTAGACCTAGACTTGACTCGGCTCAGCTCGGCTCGACTCGGTTATGCACGGCTAGACTCGGCTATGCTCGGCTAGACTCGGCTGGGCTCGGCTAGACTCGTCTATGCTCGGCTACGCTCGGCTAGACTCGGATATGCTCGGCTAGACTCGGCAGTTTAGAAACATATTGTGGTAAACTTGGTTTAAATTTCATATCACAGTCGCTTAGTGGGATATTATATCTACATACCGAAAATGTAATGTTGAACCAGTTTATTTTAGTACGGCAGATATTCCACAGGGTGGAGCTTTTTTAACATTTTGTGTCTGTCATTTACATTAACGGTAGCATTAGCAACCCTTATTCCAGAACTTACACTACCAATGTGGAGATAGTGTGTGACCACCATTGGTAACGAAATGTGTCAGGAATTTTTAAAGCAAATTTACTTTAAAATTGAGTATTATACCTTGTCATGTTTATTAAGTTAATATTTAACACTGTTTAACTATTCCTTTTTTAATTTTCTACCTGAATCACATTATACCGACCAAAGGGCAGTACTTTATGACCACGTTGATATTTCATTGTTTCTCAAAAAGAGCAACAATGAAAACTTTTAAATAATTACACCAGAAGCTGGACATAAGCTACCCCTCCCTTCTTTGGTAACTCTAGGGGTAATATAAAACAGGAATTTGTCGCACAATTTTGGTTTACTAGCTTTAACTAAACAGAAATTAAGTGAAAGCCTCTGATTTCAGACCTCTAGCTTTTGGATTTTCATACGGTTTAAAAACGGATGACTAAAAATGTGTCTAAAAGAAAAAATATAATTAATAATTTCCAGAGATTTGAAATTTCAATGTGAAAAACCATTTTATTATTCTCTAATATACATTATAAAAATATTCGTATCTATAACATAAAGCTCTAGATATCAAATATTTATAATATTTATAATTTGAGGGCGTGTGCAGTCAGCCTGATCAATTAAGCACTTCACACAAATTATTTTTGTTTTAATTGGCAACTGAAGAGACAAAATCACCAAAAATTTGTCTTGTGCAATTTTGTGAATTTAAATTTCATACTTAATTGTATATATTTTGTATAATTGTAACTTGTAGGGTAAGTGTGATATTTAGTAAATATCCGAATGTTTGGTGTGATACAACACGACCGCCCATTTGTACGAAGTGCAGGTTTGTGCCTCCCTCAAGCAGGTAGGTCGTAGGTAAGTAGGTAACCTTTGAGGTGAGGCCGGCGGACCCTTCCAGATAAAAGGAGCAGAAGATACAAGATAGGAAGAACACGATAGTGTGGGAAGCATCTTACAAATTAGATATTGGATGCGCTGAATAATAAGAAGAAGCAGGAGCTGCTGGTGCTGCTGCGTGTGGGGAGATCAAAACATTAAAGCGTGTGTAGAACTGGGCGTGGTGAAGTTGACGTGATTTCTCGGTACCTTGAATAATCCGCTGTAATGAAATCGTAGCATGCACTTTGATAACCTGCAGCCGCGTAACGCAGCCTGTCTGTTGCTGAGAAACCACTCCACTGGCGTTTGTTTACGTTTTCACGCCCTGGCTCGATGTACAGCTAACAGCAAAAAGTTTTGCCCTTCTGTAACCTGGTGTTTTAGCTGGACGAGTCCAAATCTTTAACAAATAGACACAGGAGCTAGGCCCAACAGTGAAGGTGATTGGGTGAGTATTGTCGAAGGGGAAACAATCAATAGAGGTAACTGAAGCATGTGTTAAAAATAGCAAAAATGAAAATTGTATGCCTAGAAATGTACGGAGAAAGGAAGAGAGAATCTACTACCAAAAATTCAATGATCTCCCAATAGACTTATAGGTTAAGAAAATTTTAAAATCAAAATCAGACGAATAGATTGAGGAAGTAGGAAAGCATTTAGGAAAAATCTGATGTGTTGCATTCACATGACTTTCTCTACTCTTGTACTAACCATTCTTACAAACTCTTATTCCTATATCTTCTTCGTGTTAGTTAAAATAAACATTTGTACAAATTATCTTATTGCTTATTTTCTTGTAGGTACAAGGGGAATATTGGAATACAGTAGACTTTGTGCGATAGTCAAATCTTTTAAAGCTTTGAGATTCTGTTGTCTTTGCACACGTAACATATAAAAAAATGAACAACGATGACCCATTTCACGAAAGTTCTAAGTTTTCCGAAACTCACACACATAACAAGGAATATCTCCGAAATGGTTCACCCTACAAGAGAATTTATTGAGACCTAAATTGTGTATTTTACCAAGATCTACATTTTTTGTAGAGTATGATTTGGTCTATCTCTAACGGTTTACCAGTTATGCAAAAGTCGTCCAGAGTAAATACGACTACAGCGGCTATAGACAGAAAATTCAAGATAAACATTTCATTTGTCATAAAAATATCTCAAACATATGACATTTTAATCAAACTCATTAGAGCCATGTTCAAGAAAATCAAAATTTTCGAAAAATGTTCCATGAAAAGGGTAGTTTAGGGTGGGGCTATTTTCTTTAAAATCTTGGTGTCGCATCCTTGAAAGACATTAAATTTAAATACCAACTTTGGTTTTTAACCGACTTTTCGTTTTTGAGTTATGCTGTCCACAGACTGACACACATATGGACCTTTTTCTAAAAGTGCTTTTTTTTGGATTCAGGGGGACTCAAAACATGTATTTCCGTTGAAATCTCGACATCGAATTTTTGGGTGGAATACAATAAGGTTATACTGGTTAAAAAAACTATGAGCAAACAGATAACGAGGAATAAACACCCTTATTATATGTAAAACAAAAGGTTAAATATTAGGGGAAGTTACAGACATAAGGAACACCATATTAAATAACGTATATTTGTTAATTGTTTTATTTTCCTTATTTTTGTTTCTAGAACCTACGTTAAATTTCATTGTTTATGAGCACAAATAAAATTATTTAGTTACATTATAAATTGATTTTTAAATTTGTTCACATACCCGTCAAGCAAACCACGTGACCTCATTAACATAAACAGTGCTACCTTAAGTCGTTTAAGTATACAACTTTAATGTAAACGCTGGATGACGTACTGAGGAGGAAATATGATTCTTAGCGCACCCCCCCCCCCCCCCCCGTGTGCCCAGAAAATCGAACTGCTATGCAGTGAAGACGTAAATCTCAGGAGATCTTTCCTCCAGCTTTCTTTCTCTTTTAAAGAAAAGAACTGAATTGTGCGTCATCAGAATATATTCAAAAAAGCACCTTAAGATTAAAAAGTATAATCCTTTCAAAAATTTTCCTCACCTGTACAGCACGCACGCGCATGCGCGACGATGGTGGTGGTCCAAATTCTTCAACAGTTTCTGCAACAAAGAAAAAACCATCAGAACTAACAATTATAGCAATATTCTAAATCTAAATAGAGAAAACTTGTTATATATATATATATACAAGGGTAGAGAAAGTCATGTGAGTGTAACACATCAGATTTTTAAAACGCTGGTTACAAAATGCAACTTTACAGAACTACGCCATGTTGACAGACATCAAACAAAGAAACGTTCAAGAAAAACTTTATCACAAAATAATGAGCAAATTACGTCACCATGGGTCACGGTTTTGTCATCAGTCTAATGTTTCACTTGTTCGTTCAGTCATGCAACAAAATTAGAGAACATGGCAGTGCTGCCAATGTGAGACTACAGGAAGTACTGTGTTCCACCCAAAAATTCGGTATCGAGATTTAATCGGAAATATGTTTTAGTATGCGACACGAAGATATTGAAGAATATAGCCCGACTCTAAATGGAAGATTTTTTTGAAAATTTTGATTTCCTCGGTAGCAATGATTTTGATTAAAATGTCATATGTTTAAGATATCTTTATGACAAACGAAATGTATATCTTGAATTTTCTGGTTATAGCCCATGTAGTCCTGTTTACTCTTGATGACTTTTGTATAACTGGTAAGCCGTAAGATATAGACCAAATCTTACTATACAAAAATGTAGATCTCGCTAAAAAACAATGTATCTCCCAAAAATCTTTTTTGTGGAGTGAAGCATTTCGGAGATATTTCTTGATATTGGTGTGAGCTTTGGAAAACTTAAGTTTCGTCAAATGGAACATCGTGGTTAATTTTCTTTTGATATCTTAGCCGTGTAAAAAGAACGGAATTTGAAAGCTTTGCAAGGAAATAAGCAATAAGATAAATGTACATACTTTTGTCTATATTAGCAAGAAGATATAGGAATAGTTAGTACAAGAGTAGAGAAAGTCATGTGAGTGAAACACATCAGATTTTGTGAACAAGTATAAACCTTAATGGACCTCCATAAGCTTTCCTAAGGAGTGCTTGTAGAAGAATGAGTAGAGAATGCCAGGCTGGTCAGGCTGCGCAACTGTTGAATATTGTTGTAAGATTTACACGCGCAATAGATGGCTGCTGGTAGAAAGGTCAGAGTTACGTGTTGTAAAATGTTGATGCGTGTCCATTAGATGGACCATCCGTCTATCGGAAACTTTAGTGACGTTAATCGATCTTCCGTTTGAATCTTTGAGTAAATGTCCCTGCGTATGGCCACAAATTAAACATGTGATTCTATAGATAGCTCTCGTGGATACGTCACTATGGTGACAGTGCCGCTTCTCGGCTGCACAGACCTGCCAACGTTCTTAAAATGTTCCTCTTGCAGGGAATAAACCTCCATCAAGTATTTCCCCAACTGGTCCCTTCTGGCCCTAACAAGGCTGAGTGCACCCCGTGCCAGACCTCCCAGGAGGGAAAAATCCCCATGCTACTACCGGGGATCGAACCCGGGTACTCCGTGCCAGAGGCAACAGTCAGACATACCTACTTGTTGAAAACTGCTAGTTATTTCATACTTGTGGAGTTGTTTTCTACCTTTAAATTGGCCTGGCGTTCCAGACGTGACTCATATTTTTGTACACCCTGCCACAAATGGTAGATACATCACTTCCACAGCTTCTGTTCTTCCAAGTGTTTGTTTATTCCGACTTTATGTCTCAGCAATGCAGACACAGGCAATAATTTATAAAATTTTAGGTATGTTTTACCAAAGAATGCATCAATACACATTCATGTATTAAGTCTGAGGCAAGATTTAGATATTTCAACTCACCTTTTGGAAGAGACCGTTGTCTACCAACGAGAAGTTGATCCACGAGTTTCTTCTGCACTAAAAGAGGGCTACTTTAAACACCACATAACCGTATTACTCCTTCTGTTTCACTTGAAAATTCATAAAATACTGCTCCCGATTAACACAATGACACAAAATGGATGCATCGCGACTAAACAACGAACTTGAAACAGGTGAAGCTCGAGTGACAGGCAAAAAATAGTTGACACACGACGCCGCACATCCTTGCGTAGTCGAGTAACAAAACACCAGTAACCTCACACCAATGAGGCGGTGGAAAATAGAGAAAAATTATTTAGCAAATTACCGATCTATTAGATCCTTCATACTTCTACCCTTAAAGCAAACTGTGGTTCAAAGGAAAATATTTGATGCGTAGAAAATACCTACAAAAGTCATAGTACGCCTTGGCAGGCTTCACTTGTTTAAAAAAAGTCAATAATAAATTAAGTGAATCCATTTCTTAAGTTGGAGCTAGAAACACGTTTAAAATGACATATGTTAAGATATTTACATGACAATTGAACCTTTAATTTCGGGGGAATAGCCTGTGAAGTCCTTTTCATTCTGAATCACATTTGTATAACTGATAAACTGTAGGAGATAGACGAAGTCTTACTACACAAAAAAATGTGTATCTAATTAAAGCACACAGTTTACGTCATTTTTTTGGGGGGGGGGGGGTTAAGGGGCAGGGATAAATGAAACAGTGATTGGGATTGATCCGAACTTCCAACACATGACGATTATCCTTTTATAAATTTAAACCCAGATTCCCATGTGATGCCCTGCGTCTATTACAAGTGATATACTGAAAGATTACTTTTACTGGTGTTCTGTTGATCTGCTCTAGAACTGGGCAATTACAATTTATGGAACATCAAAATAGGCAATTCTAAGATTTTAAGTGTGATCTGAATTAAAGCTATACCTACTTTGTGAAAGAGTTTCTTATGGGCTTATTTTATAGATATAATTCGACCTTGATTTGTACGAGCATTATGCTCTTCATACGTGCTGCATGTTTGTATAAGCACGTGCGTATATGTTTTGATTCCATTATCAGGTTTCCGGTAATGAAAGTGGATCACTATGACGTCACTCGCATTCTAACCAGGCTTGTTCACAACACCTCAGAAAAATGTCCTTGTATCATCGGAGCTGATATAGCAGCAAATATCTCCAAGAGTAGAGTTTATATTTTACAACACGTATGTAATTCAGTCACCATGGTTGAAGAAAGCAGTGTATTTATGAGGCACTTTGTTCCTCTATTAAAGGAAAATCAAGACATTCTATTAAAAACGCAGTTGTCAGAAAGTAAGTGCAGAAGTTTAGCAGTAGCTACAGTAAAGCAACAATTGGAGGAAGAGTTTAAAACATCCATCAGCGAGATGCAAATACTAAAAAACAGCAACTTAAAAACAAGAATTAAGTCCAAAAGTGATTTGAAACTAATTGGCTATAAGCTAGTTGTTTTAAAACAGTGGGAGCAGGAAATCCTGGCCATGGTTCTGCCTGAGTGAGCAAGCTGAGGTACCTACATAGCTACCTCAGAAAAAGCCAGCAAAAGCTCCGTCGGAGCGAGGAAAGCAGGTTTGTATTTATACCATTTCGCGAGCAATAGCTCCGCAGTCAAGGTCTGGAAGCTTTAGCTTGCAAGGAGATGGAGCAGAAGGTTTTTATTTATACGAAACCAACCTCTTGCTCCGAATTAGTGGGAAAAAGCTATTGCTTGCTCTTATTTATACCACCCAATGTGTTTATATTCTATGCTTATATATTGGATGACGTAGGTGCGCAGAGAGACGGCGTGAAAGCAACATGCAGATCGGAGTTCACCCAGGGCCGAGACACCCACAACAGCTGGTGGTTTATAAATCGACACAAGTTACACTGGACAGAGGAATTAAATCGCTTGAAAATATTGAAAGACGGAGAAGGACCTGAGAGGGACACGAGATTTCGGGGGAAAGACTGCGGATCGAAGTCTACTCAGGGCCAGGAAGTAAAAATATCACTGATGAGAAAACAGTGATGAAATACATGAATATAAGTCACAGTTATTTTATAGAATTAAAATAAAAAGGCAGGTTGGTTGTTTTAAGCCTTGTATCATAATGTGGTAATAGTGACAAGGATAGAAACATTAGCGGCAGATTAAGGTTTGCGGCTAAGGAAGGAAGGTAATGGATTGCGATGAGAAGAAGGGAAGTAAAGCCCTTATGAAAGAGAAGAAGACGACGACAAGGATTTAGAGGGGATAATGTCGGAGAAGGGAGAGAGCGAGCTAAATGACAAGTATGCAAGTTAGCCTACTAGAAAGGGGCTGAACCCATTGGGAACGCCGCTACGTGATATGGGCGGGCGGGCGGGCGTATGCGCATGCGCAGGTGTTAGGTAAAGACGAAGAATTCACATTTCCATGTGCCACCTGGTCCAGCACTCCGATAGCGGGGGAGAAATTGTAGAATTAGCAACTATGTACGTGAGTGTGTTCCGAAAATGAGATGCACCACCACTGCTGCCAACTTTCCCTAATAACATTACCTCAAGCACGGAAACCTACAATTAGACCTAAAAAACCTGATATGTGCACTCACACGACTTTCTCTACTCACTCTAGTAAGGCCAACTCGGCGAATTTCGTGGTACTAAGCTTTTGGAAATAGAATATGAAGTGCAAAATCACTTTATATCATTATTTGGTTTATAACTACAAAACTAAAACACATTTAATATTTCAACTCAATGTAGTTAACCATCAGGTTGAACGTAAATAAGGTAACAAATTTAACCCCTAAGGGTAATTTCGTGGTAATAGTTGCTATTCTGAATCTGAACTGCAGTCAAAGCACTTGAAGTTAAATGTATAAGCGTAAAATCCCTGGCAGTTTTCGTACAAGAATACCGTCGATTCACACACTGCTTTTCTCTTTGTGGACTGCTGGGTTTTCCTCCAAGTGTCTAATACAGCCGTTGAGAGCGCTACAATCGCCCACAAGCCAGATGCCTCTATCTGTTGGACACTACAAGAACTATCGTTGTAAGCGAATGGAAAAATGCAACGAAATTAGCTGAGTTTAGCTTGCTAACTGTTGTTGCAAACCCACCTATTCGTATATCTACTTAGGTTAATAGGAATAAACATTTGTACAAATTATCTTATTACTAATTTCCTTGTAGGTACAAGGGGAATATGGGAATACTGGAGACCTTAAGCGACACTAAGATATTTTGAAGCTTTGAAATTCCGTACTCTTTGCACGGATAAAATACAATAAAGTGAACAACGAACTTCCATTTGAGAAAAGCTTAACACACACAAATAACAAGGAATATGTTCGATATGATTCACTCCGTAAAGAAATGTATTTGGATACAACTTATGTGTTTTAGCCACATCTATGTTTTTGTATACTAAGATTTTGTCTATCTCTTACGGTTTACGAGTTATTCAAAAGTAAACATGACTACATAGGCTATAGATAGAAAATTGAAGATATAAATTTCATTTGTTATAAAAATATCTGAGACATATAGAATTTTAATCAAAATCGCTAGATCCGCTTTTGAGAAAATCTAAATGTTCATGTAAGGGGTAGTTTAGGCTGCAGAAAATTTTCTTCAAAATCTTCGTGTCGCATCCTTAAGATATATTAAATGTAAACACCGGCTTTTCGTTTTTGCGATGTTGTTCACACACACACACACACACACACACACACACACACACACACACACACACACACACACACACACACACGTATCTAACCTTTTTCTCGGAATGTGAAACAAAGGTAGTGTAAAACCGTTCGCCGACTGTTTAGAACAATACATTTTGCATATAAACAAAAATTTAAGAAAAGCAATTTTAGTGAGTGGCGAAGGAAAATCCCCAGGTATGTTGGCAGTCATATTTAAATGCCCTTAACTTTGGAAACAAGCATGTGAACATATATAAGCGTCCTGAAATAAAACGTTTAATCCAACAAAATCCACAAAGGAAGTTTAATCTACCATAGGTGTGTAGCCGAGAAAATAATGTTACGAAACAATGCATTTATTAGTAAAGAAGACTTTGCAGGTCTTATCGTAATTCTTTTATTAACTTTTTCTCTCCCATTTCATCATTTAGTGCCACTTTCAATCAAGATTGCAGCGGATCAGAAAAGAAAACAATAAAATAATCCTCTTAGGAGCGGAGAGGAAATAAAAAATCGAGAGAGACGCCATAAAAAAGCTCACAAATCAGCTTAACTCAGACAAGAAAAGCTCGAGTACTACTATGAATGGAAGTATAATAAACGAGGGTTAATGAGTCATAAAATAAAACGTAAATTGAGCTATAAAGTTTGAATGCGCTGTTCTGGCGATATACGTACTTTCGAGGGATTAGACACTGATATCTTTGTATAAAGGTTGGTCGAGGTATGGAGCACGCTTCTTAACCGACCAAAATATCACCCAAAAATTATCAATTTGATGAGTTTGAAGTTTACGCATACAAATGATCTCCAAACCTTCAGTCATCGGTTGCTATATTTAGACGCCTCTTTTGTGCTCAAATTTTAGAGACTATTTGAACAAACTGTGGACCAGAAAGAGCTCGAAAACAACCAAATTCAGTGGAATGAAGCGGTAGCGTGAAACTGAGTGTACCTGGGACAGCTTCCTCCACTGTACCTCTAAAGCTTGGCAACATAACCTACACATTCTAGTTTTTCTCTTGCCACGTTATGCCATCTAGCATACAAACATTGAACTTTGCGGCACTTTAGGAAGCAATGTAGAAAAATCTGATGTGTTGCACTCACATGACTTTCTCTACTCTTGTATTAACCATTCTTACAACCTCCTATTCCTCTATCTTCTTCGTGTTAGTTGAGATAAACATTTGTACAAATTATCTTATTGCTTATTTCCTTGTAGGTACAAGGGGAATATTAGAATACAATAGACTTTGTGCGATAGTCAAATTTTTTAAAACTTTCAGATTCCGTTCTCTTTGCACCATTAACATACAAAAAAATTAACAGCGAAAGTTTTAAGTTTTCCGAAACTCACACACATAACAAGGAATATCTCCGAAATGGTTTACCCTACAAGAAAATTTACTGAGACATAAATTGTGTATTTTAGCAAGATATACATTTTTTATACAGTAAGATTTGGTCCATCTCTAACGATTTATCAGTTATGCAAAAGTCGTCCAGAGTAAATACGACTACAGGAGCTATAGCCAAACAATCCAAGGTATACATTTCATTTGCCATAAAAATATCTCAAACATATGACATTTTAATCAAAATCGTTAGAGCCATTTTTAAGAAAATCAAAATTTTCAATCTAAAGGGTAGTTTAGAGTGGGGCTTCTTCTTCAAAATCTTTGTGTCGCATCCTTGAAAGACACTAAACCTAAATACCAAATTTAGTTTTTAACCAACATTTCGTTTTTGAGTTACGCTATCCACAGACACACCGACCTTTTTCTAAAAATGCCTTTTTTGGATTCAGGGGGCCTCAAAACATGTATTTCCGGTGAAATCTCGATATCGAATTTTTGGGTGGAATACAATCTTCCCCTACTTACCAGCAGAGAAAGTAAAAATGAACAACGATGTTCCATTTCACGAAAGTGATAAGTTTTCTTAACGAAGGTTGAGGTGATAATGGTGTGCAACACAGAGAGAGCTGAAGAGCTAAATTGTCGGAGTAAGGACAGACTTAACCAGTCGACTGTGTACCATGGTGATATTCACAGCACGCTCTAGTTCATACACCCAACTGTAAATTATGGGCAACGTTCAAATTTATCACTGGCAACGGCTCGCAAACAAACACACAAATAAATTAGTTCATTTATATGAACATAAAATTGATCCAGACGCACGCAGTAGCAGCAGCAGGTGTGACAGTGCTCTGATACGAGGTCCGTGCTGCAATTTATTACTTGTCTTTCGTTACAAACACTTATTCTTCCATCTACTTCATTGTACAAATTACCACATTGTTACATTTCTTGTAGCACACTTTAAGTGGTAGTGAAATGTTTCATACGTGGTTGCTATGTGATGGCTTTGAAATTCCATTCTCGTTTTATGGCCAAGAGATAGAAAAAATGAATAGCGACCTTCCATTTCAGAAAAAAAAAAAAAACATTTCGGACATAAACTGTATTTTCTACATTTTTGTCTAATAAGATTTGTCTATCACTTGCGGTTTGCCAGCTATACAAACCTCATTGAAACTGAAAAGGACTTCAGGAAATATTCACAGAAAATTTTATATGTACATTTTATATGACATGAATATATTTTAAATATACAGGTATTAATCTTCATCTTTGAAAAAATAAAAAAAGTAAAAAAGTTTTTTTATCCAAAGAGTATTGTGAACTTGGTTGACAACAATATACGGACGAGAGGGCGCACTGTGGCCTTGGATACTGAGAGCGGTTGTATGTGTGTACGTGACGGTAATAATGGCGGTAAAACGCAAAAGAAAGCAATGCTTCAATTCTCGCTGAGTCGTTGCACTCGTGTGCATGGAGGGTTCTCGAAAGGTCACGTGACATCGAATCCAGTATAAATAGGACCACAGCGTTGCCAACACGGCCGGTATGCCAATGAGGGGTGCTTAAAACATGTATTTCTAGTGAAATCTCAGTATCGTATTTTTGGGTGAAATACAGTGTTTAGGTTAAATATGTAGTGGCAAAGGTAAAAACGCCTTTTCTGTAATCAGTTACCTCAAAACAGGTATTTCTGAGAAATCTTGATGTTAAATGTTTAGTTAGAATGCAATACTTGTTCATATGGAAGTAGGTAATGAGATTATTTCGAGTATTTTCACCTGTTCATGACATTAAATAAGTTGGCAGCACTCACTTCGCTAATGCTATAGCGGAATTAGACCACGAGTTTCCAATATGTAATAGAATTTCCCTAAGTTAAAGTGACTTGCTGCCAACAACAGGAGTCCAAGTTTCAACTTGGCAAAAGAAAAAAGAACAACGACTTTGTAAAGTTTGAACCACCAGGAGTCGTGTTCTTGATGTGCTTCTCCAAGTCTGCGCTAGATGGCAACATATGGTAAAACACAACACAAAAATAAATTATAGTTTTAAAAAACTAACAAAAACACGATTTTATAACAAACCGTACTAAAAAGCATAAAATAACTTCTAAGTATGAAGAATTTGTTCTATAAAGTCAAGTAGTTCATTATGTTTCAAAATTTTGTAATAAGTTAAAAGTAAAAATTAATTTACACGTAACTTTTATCAATTTTCAGGGCGCATGTAGAAATAAGCCTTAGATACAACTAAGATGCAATTCATGGCACTCGCGGGAGACTCTCTTTTGAGCCCCAAGAGAAAGCCACGGCTTTCGCAGACCATCTAGAGTCCCAATTCGAACCCCGGGAAGATGTCCAGGACGAAGACTTTACTGAACTCGTGGAGGCGACGGTAGATTACCTCTATGAGGCACCTCCGCCGCCACGCGCAGAGATCCAAATCCCCTTAGTCACCCCAAGACAGGTAGCTTCTGAAATCAGAAGATTAAAACCTGGCAAATCCCCTGGTCATGATGGCGTCACGGCGCCCATGCTCCAGCACCTTCCCCGAAAGGCCGTAGTCCACCTGACGAGGATTTATAATGCATGTCTGCAGCAGCTTCGTCACTTTCCTACTTGTTGGAAGGAGGCGAGGGTGGTCTGCATTTTGAAGCCCGGCAAGGACCCGGTTTTCCCTTCCAATTACCGTTCCATAAGCCTATTACCTATCGTTTCAAAAATCTTTGAACGATTATTCCTATCCCGCCTCACTCCTCTCTTCGAGGAAAGGCAACTTATCCCGGATCATCAGTTCGGTTTCCGTCATGGACATTCCACTACACTACAGCTGCTGCGGCTGATTGAGAAGGTTGCCCTGGGTTTCCAGGAAAACTTCAAAACAGTCGCGGTGCTTCTGGATGTAGAAAAAGCCTTTGCAACCACATGGCACCAGGGGTTACTGTACAAACTCAGAGAGGCTGAAATCCCTCCCCCCTACCTCACCCTGATTGGTAGCTTCCTTCGGGATCGCTCTTTTCGGGTGCGGGTGGAGGGGAAGTTGTCCTCGGTCAGACCCATAGCGGCTGGAGTTCCGGAGGGTAGCGTGCTATCGCCGTTGCTCTTTGCTGCCTACATGTCTGACCTACCCGTGGAACCGCATACTGTTACGTGCCAGTATGCTGACGATGTCCTCATACTGGCACAGAACAAAAATGTTCGGTACTGCTTCCCTCCACTTCAGCGACAGCTCGACGCTATCGGCAGGTGGAGTGAACAGTGGAGAATGGCCATTAGCCCGCAGAAGAGCCAAGCTCTACTACTGGGCAAAGTTCGAAACTGGCGGCCGGGTGTATCCCTGGCAATGCGGCGGAGAAGAATCCCTTGGGTTAACTCTGCCAAATACCTGGGGGTACTACTTGACCGTGGTCTAACCTTCACTCCACATGTCAGAACAAAGGTCGGTCAGGGACATGGCGCCCTGAGACAGCTATATCCCATACTCCAATCAACCATGCCCACATACCTGAAACTACGCTTGTACCGTGCGATCGTCCCGCCCCTGATCCTGTACGGGTGCGAGGTCTGGGGTACGGTGGCTCGTTCCACCATCCGCAGGCTGCAGACCGTGCAGAACAGGGCGCTTAGGATGATCTACGATACCGACCGTAGGTTTCCATCACACATCCTTCACACTCATTCCGGCATCCCATACATTGTGGACGTAGTGCGGGACAGGACTCGCACAATGTATGACAAACTCATACCTCACCCAAACCAGCTGGTGAACAGCCTGGGGCAATATGACCATCGCCTCCCTAGGCGGAGACAGAGCTACCGTCTACCCAAGGACGCCCTTGGCTGGTAGGTACCGCTTTGCCTTCATCATCCTCCACACCTATCACCTATTCCCCTCGGTTTCCTGTCACTGGCACTGCATTGCTCGCCGGCCAAGGCTGACGAAGTAATCAGTAGGGTAATGGTCGCTTGGATGGCTAGACATCCAAGATCCGCCAGATCCCGCCGCCAGTGACAACACAGGAACCCACCCTGCACCATCAGACATTACAAAGACAAAAAAAAGCCTGTTACATATACCAACCTATACCACCACACGGGTAAATCCGTATTTAAACGGATAGGTACCGTGGCCACCTTACCATCCGCCTGGGTTAACCCAGACGACTAGTACTCACTCCTGGACTCCTGGACTCCTATGATGCAATTCGTATACCGCTTTCTATAAGTTAGCTTACTCGTTCTTTATCCTGACAAAGTCCTGATATTATCACCATTGCCATTGGTTATCGGCACGTGTGCAATTTTTCAAGTCAATCAGACGACTCTTAAACTTGCTGAAAATAAATACCAAAGTTGGTATTTAAGTTTAACATCTTTTAACGATGCCACAGGATAATTTTGAAGTCAATTTCACCATCGTAAACTACCCTTTACATAGAAGAATTTTCTAAAATTTTGATTTTCTCGAAAATTGCTCTAACGATTTTGATTAATTAGACATTCTACATTTAAAATATTCTTGTGACAAATAAAATTCATATTTTTAATTTTCTGGCTATAGCCTATGTAGTCCTGTTTACCTTAGATGACTTTTGCATAAGTGGTAAACCATAAGAGATGGACCAAATCTTACTATACACAAAATGTAGATCTTGCTATGTTATCCGTGCAAAGAAAACGCAATTTCATAGCTTAAAAAAAAACTTGAGAATGGAGTGTGTCACAAGAGGGAATCCACCGTGGTGGAGCCTCTAGACTAATGCCATACCAGGACAAGTCCTTTACTGGCTCTATTATACATATTAAATGGGACTGTGGTAAAACGGTGGAATATTTGACGGGGATTGATTGGTTGAGAGATATAGAGATTGTTGTTATGTTTTTTTTTTTTTTTTTTTTTTTTTTTTTTTTTTTTTTTTTTTTAAAGTGTGTTGACGTTTGCGTCTAATTATTGCCAAGTATGAGTCTGGGGCGTTTGTAGGTTTCCCCGGGGTCAAGGTCATATTCCCCGAGGCCACGGATCAGGGCATTGAAGCTTTGTGGCAAGGCATTGTAGAAGTTGCGGGAGAGAGATAAGATGTAGTCCGTGAGAGTGGGGATAGATAGGTCTCGGTGGATGTCCTTGTTGGGAATAAACTTGAATATCGCTCAAAGCCTACTGTATTCCCCCTGTACCTCCAAGGAAATAAGCAATAAGATAATTTCTGAAAATGTTTGTCAATAAACACGAAGAAGAGAGTAGCGAAAGTCATGTGAGTGCAATATATGAGATTTTTTTAATTCCTGGAAATCCGTCTACTTGCAAGTTAGTCTCCGATGTGCTAATTGTTTATGCGTGTGTTCGCCAAGACGCGGCCAATCCCTGGTCCCAAATGAGGCACCCTCTCGTGCTCTGCTATCTATCCACCAAGCTTTTCTCACTGCTAACAGGAAACAGAACAGTTTGTACAGGTTACTCTGATACAATACATTCCACTGATTTGACATTTACACGAGTCTCTCTGCTGGATTATCATCTCAATTAAAAATCCTGTTAAGAATCTCCGTGTGCCAGATGTTGGAGATAACTTTTCACCCCCAGAGCGCTTGTTTGCACCTACCCCCAGTTAGTGGTGCTAAATCGCATTAAAAATGTGCAGCGCAGGAAGAAATTTGGCCGCTATCTGCTCCCAAATGACATAAAATTTGCATCCTGATATATGATGTATGATTTTGGGCGTGTTGCCCAAGACGATAATGGCAGCCAGGCAGGCAGGGTAACTATCCCAGGGGCTGCTCCCTGATGCGTGAGTCAGTCAGGGACGCCTTGGACCTGAATGGTGATACAGATAATGGCTTCCTTCCCCTTTTCCTTTGTGGTGTACACGTGTGTGTGTGTGTGTGTGTGTGTGTGTGTGTGTGTGTGTGTGTGTGTGTGTGTGCGTGTGCGTGTGTGCGCGCGTGCAGAATGTTCTTATAAACCCTTCTACAGTTACGTATTTATGAAAAATTACTTCCACGAGCTAGATTCTACGTATAAACTTCAAAATCGTATAAATGTTCTAATGATATCTATATTTTTACCTTCTCTACTGCTAAGTAGAAGTAGTATTGTATTCCATTAAAAAAATCGATGTCGATATTTCACCGGAAATATTTTTTCAGACAAGCAGTTTTAGAGAAAGGTCGATGCCTGTGAGTCTGTCAGTTTGTGGACAGCATAACTTAAAAACAAAAAGTTGATTAAAAATCAAAATTGGTATTTAAGTTTGTCTTTCAAGGATGCAACACGAAGATTTTGAAGGAAATATCCCCACCCTAAACTATCCCTTACATTGAAACTTTTTCGAAAATTTTGATTCTCTTGAAAATGGCTCTAACGATTTTGATGACTTTTAAATAACTCGTAAACAGTAAGAGATTGACAAATGTACAAAAAATGTAGATCTCGCTAAAAACACACAATTTATGTCTGAATACATTTTTTGTAGAGTGAACCATTTCGGAGATATTCTTTGTTATTTGTGAGAGTTTCGGAAAACTGAGCTTTCGTAAAATGGAACATCGTTGTTCATTTCTTTATATGTTAAGCGTGCAAAGAGAACGGAATCTCAAAGCTTTAAAAGATTTGACTATCGCACAAAGCCTACTGTATTCCCATATTCCCCTTGTACCTACAAGGAAATAAGTAATAAAATAATTGTAAAAATGTTCATGTCAACTAACACGAAGGAGATATAGGAATAAGAGTTTGTAAGAATGGTTAGTACAAGAGTAGAGAAAGTCATGTGAGTGCAATATATCAGATATTTTGTATATCTTTAACGGTGTAGGAATTATGCAAAACTAATTCAGAATAAAAAGGCCTTCAGAGGTTGTCAGAAAGTTGAAGGTATACATTTAATTTGTTATAAACATATATTAAGGATATGGTATTTTAATTAAAATAGCTACAGGCATGAAATCAAAATATGTTCCAGGCAAAGGAAAGTCACGTGTGGGAGTTTCTTGAAAATATTGAACTCACATTCTTGGAAAATGCCGAAACTTAAGAAACAAGTTTGGTATTTAGATAATTTTTTGTTTTAGATATACTCACTCACTCACACACACACACACACACACACACACACACACACACACACACACACACACACACACACACACACACACACACACACACCTTCTAAAACTGCTCTTAATATTGAAGCAGTCCTATAGCAGACACTCCCAATGGAATTTTCATATCGAATTTTTGGGCGCATTAGTGTTTGTTCTACTTTATACTAGTAGTAAATTAAAAGCAGTAATTTGTTGATGTCTAAATTGCGTAATGAAGGAAATGGTCATTTCTCCTTAATAAACAGATTTATTGTACCTACAGACGTATATCAGAGGAGTGAAAAGAAACACAACATAACATATGATGTAAACATTTCAGCTTTATATCTTAAACGCATAGTTTATGGTAAATGAGCGAGTTAACATTCGTGGGTAAGTTACTTAACATGGTGTTAAAACTCTGTCACACCTTGCTGTATTGTATGTAGTGACAGACTAAATATCTTTTGCACTCATACAATTTATTTGTAGAACAAGAAAAAGAATAATCTCGTAGTAATCAATCATCAGGGCTACCAGAATACAATTATTGGCGAGATTAATAAAACTTTCGATTTAGTTTCGTATACAATATAAATGTATAAACTTGAGGACAAATTAAACATCTAAAATACCTTGAACTGTCTTAGATGCTTTTCAGAAAGTTGAAAAGTAACAATAAAAATTGAAACATGTTGATTATTACGTTTGTATAATAAAATTGTTGCAATAAAAGGAGAAGAGATAGGAAAAGAAGCGAGAGTAGAAATGAGACGAGAGAATCTAAAAAAAGATATATGAGATGGATTAGTGGAGGGGGGGGGGGGTGTAAAGGGCAGAGAGTATAGAAGAGGAAAAAGTGAGATAGTGGGAAAACAGGGGTGAGGTGAGGGAGAGAGGTAAGGGAAATAGACTAAAGGAGGGAAGAGAGAGTCGAGGAGGGAGGGTAGGTTTGGAACAGTCTGGGGAAAGGAAATTAATTAAAAGAGGCACAGCGGAAGAATAAGGAAAGAATGTTAAAGGGAGAGCAAAGGGAATAGACGGCGAAAGGGAAGGAGTGCAATAGGGAGGGGAGAGAATGAATGAGGAGAGCAAACGAGAGTGGATAAAGGAAGTGAAGAAGTGGAAGAAAGGGGGTGAGAGAATGGACAAGGGATAAGAGGGAGAGCATGAGGAAAGGAGGGTATGAGGGAGAAAGGAGGGTGGGAAGAGGGAGGGAGGAGGGAACTTTGCAGGAGAGAATATGTGTAGAAGTGCTAGTAAAATGATACATACATTCAGCAAATTGCAATGTACGTGCGTACATAACAAATATGTAATAACCTATTATTATGATTAATTCTTCCTAGGTCTTTCTGAGGTACTTAGATCAGTAACCACAGATCTAAGTAACTAGTGGTTACATGTGTATCTAGTGTTAAACCGCGAGCCACACGTGTTGTTTAAATCGATGTTTATAAAACCAGAGATAAATGCTCAATTACTTTGCTTTCAGTTTCTAATACGTAAAGCTCACAAGGTTTCTCGCAAACAGGACCCGGAAACATCCGAAAACACTATAAAGGGATGCATTTGAATAGGGCTCTTTTTGAACCCTTCCGCCGTTCTTGTGTTAAAGAAAATTGTTAGCCATTTAATAAAAATGTTTCACCTAAAAATGGTTTAGAATGCGGGTATTTTATTCAAAATTTTCGTGTCGCATCTTTAAAAAATATTAAACCTAAATACCACCGGAGTTTTTGTTTTTGAGTTATGCCCGCGCGGACCTTTTTCTAAAAATGCTTTCTGTTGTATTCAGAGGGCCTGAAAGAATATATTTCCAGGGAAATCTTGACTCGAATTTTTGGGTGGAATACAACACTTCCTTTACTTAAGTAGTAATGTTTGTTCTGTGAGAAAGAAATGAAAGTGATTGCGACTTTGTCTATTACTCGGCGAGTATTTTCCAATTAGGGCCAGGCCGGTCGTCGCTTCTTCTCTGTTTGCTGGTCTCGCTGTGTCTAGCCACGCGGCTAACGAGCAGATTGCCTTCTGTAATTCCAGGGCAGGCTCAGGCTGTAATAACAGCACAAACCATCGACTTGTGGGTTATTATTTAACCTCATTAATAACCCTGCTAAGTGTACCACAAAGAACTGGGGTTACATCCCCCACCATCACCACCAGCAGGTCAAAAACACCGCCTTCTCCGCCGCCGCCACCTTCTTGCAGTTGTGCTCCGGGGTACAAACCACTTCAGCAACTCACATAACTCTGCTAACATGATTGATCTTTTCAGGGAGTATTAAAAGGTAATATTACACCACTAACATCAAGTATCCCACATTCCTAATGTATTCTTAAAAAATTTATTTAATATAACAGACTTCACACATCTTGCGACTGAAAAGCGGCCGAAAAATTATCAAACTGACGATTTTTAGATTTATGCAAACTAGACTGTCTTAACATCAGTAAAACATAACTGTGTATTTGTGTAATTATTGTATGAGAGACAGAGAAACTGAAGAAAGACAGTGAAAGGAGTGAGTCAAGGTTATGAGAAGTAAACAGTTGTGAGTTGTAATGTCATGAAAGACTGTAGACTGTGTTAACATCAGCAAAAAAGAACTGTGTATTTGTGTAATTAGTGTATGAGAGACAGAGAAAGTGAAGGAAGACAGTGAAAGGAGTGAGTCAAGGTTAGGAGAAGTAAACGTTGCGAGTTGTAATATCATGAAAGACTGTAGACTGTGTTAACACCAGTAAAAGAGAACTGTGTATTTGTGTAATTATTGTATGAGGGACAGAGAAACTGAAGAAAGACAGTGAAAGGAGTGAGTCAAGGTTATGAGAAGTAAACGTTGCGAATTGTAATATCATGAAAGACTGTAGACTGTGTTAACATCAGTAAAAGAGAACTGTGTATTTGTGTAATTATTGTATGAGCGACAGAGAAACTGAAGAAAGACAGTGAAAGGAGTGAGTCAAGGTTATGAGAAGTAAACGTTGCGAGTTGTAATATCATGAAAGACTGTAGACTGTGTTAACACCAGTAAAAGAGAACTGTGTATTTGTGTAATTAGTGTATGAGAGACAGAGAAAGTGAAGGAAGACAGTGAAAGGAGTGAGTCAAGGTTAGGAGAAGTAAACGTTGCGAGTTGTAATATCATGAAAGACTGTAGACTGTGTTAACACCAGTAAAAGAGAACTGTGTATTTGTGTAATTATTGTATGAGGGACAGAGAAACTGAAGAAAGACAGTGAAAGGAGTGAGTCAAGGTTAGGAGAAGTAAACGTTGCGAGTTGTAATATCATGAAAGACTGTAGACTGTGTTAACATCAGTAAAAGAGATCTATGTATTTGTGTAATTATTGTATGAGGGACAGAGAAACTGAAGAAAGACAGTGAAAGGAGTGAGTCAAGGTTATGAGAAGTAAACAGTTGTGAGTTGTAATATCATGAAAGACTGTAGACTGTGTTAACATCAGTAAAAGAGAACTGAGTATTTGTGTAATTAGTGTATGAGAGACAGAGAAAGTGAAGGAAGATAGTGAAAGGAGTGAGTCAAGGTTATGAGAAGTAAACAGTTGTGAGTTGTAATATCATGAAAGACTGTAGACTGTGTTAACATCAGTAAAAGAGAACTGTGTATTTGTGTAATTAGTGTATGAGAGACAGAGAAAGTGAAGAAAGACTGTGAAAGGAGTGAGTCAAGGTTATGAGAAGTTAACAGTTGTGAGTTTTAATATCATGAAAGACTGTACACTGTGTTAACATCAGTAAAAGAGAACTGTGTATTTGTGTAATTAGTGTATGAGAGACAGAGAAAGTGAAGAAAGACAGTGAAAGGAGTGAGTCAAGGTTATGAGAAGTAAACAATTGTGAGTTGTAATATCATGAAAGACTGTAGACTGTGTTAACATCAGTAAAAGAGAACTGTGTATTTGTGTAATTAGTGTATGAGAGACAGAGAAAGTGAAGGAAGACAGTGAAAGGAGTGAGTCAAGGTTATGAGAAGTAAACAATTGTGAGTTGTAATATCATGAAAGACTGTAGACTGTGTTAACATCAGTAAAAGAGAACTGTGTATTTGTGTAATGAGTGTATGAGAGACAGAGAAAGTGAAGAAAGACAGTGAAAGGAGTGAGTCAAGGTTATGAGAAGTAAACAGTTGTGAGTTGTAATATCATGAAAGACTGTAGACTGTGTTAACATCAGTAAAAGAGAACTGTGTATTTGTGTAATTAGTGTATGAGAGACAGAGAAAGTGAAGAAAGACAGTGAAAGGAGTGAGTCAAGGTTATGAGAAGTAAACAGTTGTGAGTTGTAATATGAAAGACTGTAGACTGTGTTAACATCAGTAAAAGAGAACTGTGTATTTGTGTAATTAGTGTATGAGAGACAGAGAAAGTGAAGAAAGACCGTGAAAGGAGTGAGTCAAGGTTATGAGAAGTAAACAGTTGTGAGTTGTAATATCATGAAAGACTGTAGACTGTGTTAACATCAGTAAAAGAGAACTGTGTATTTGTGTAATTAGTGTATGAGAGACAGAGAAAGTGAAGGAAGAGAGTGAAAGGAGTGAGTCAAGGTTATGAGAAGTAAACAGTTGTGAGTTGTAATATCATGAAAGACTGTAGACTGTTTTAACATCAGTAAAAGAGAACTGTGTATTTGTGTAATGAGTGTATGAGAGACAGAGAAAGTGAAGAAAGACAGTGAAAGGAGTGAGTCAAGGTTATGAGAAGTAAACAGTTGTGAGTTGTAATATCATGAAAGACTGTAGACTGTGTTAACATCAGTAAAATAGAACTTTGTATTTGTGATTACATTTTAGAACTAAAATAGAGTGAGAAAGGTAATTGGACCGATTTTTGAAATTCGGGTTGAAGTATAATAATCATAGGAAGAGAATATAATATGAATGTAACACATTACACTGTTTTTCTATACACTAATGTTTAGTGAAGTATTTTAATCCGGTGTGAAATATTAAATTGCGGCGGCGGTGTCTTCAGAAAATCTGTTGCATCATAAAATTGTTTAATTATAGAAGTGAATGAGCGAGGGAGGGAGAAAAAGAAGGAAAGAAGGCAGCAGAAATAACACAATTAACAGCAAGCAGAAGAAATCCAATTATAAACTAATTCATCTTCATTACATGCTCTGATATCCGACAATTCTTAATCAAGCTAGGAAAATTATTTTTCTCTGCCGGAGTGTTAAACCATTTTGTACTTTTTAGAGGTTTCTAAGATCACTTCTGTTCGAGATAAATTCTGTGAAACAGCACATCGAAGAGTATCATATGAAGTTATTAAACAGAAGTATATTCCTCCTTTGTTTTCAGTGACGCGCCTTAAAAAACTTGAGTGGAAGGGGAACTCATTCTTTTTACTTTCTCTACTATATATAGAAAGTAGAGGAAGTATTGTTGTACCCAAAAATTCGATATCGAGTTTTCACTGGAAATGTTTTGGGGCTCTTGAATAAAAAGAGCAATTTAGAAAAAGGTTCGTGTGTGTGTGTGTGTGTGTGTGTGTGTGTGTGTCTGTGTGTGTGCGCGCGCGTGTGTGTATGTTTAAGGAGAATAAATTTAAAAGGTTTAAAATATTTAACTATCACTTGAGGTCTACTGTATTCCCATGTTCCCCTTCCACGTAGAAGAAAATTAATAATAAAATAATTTGTAAAAATGTTTGTATATTTACCTAACAAATTTTTATGTAAAATTTTATTTACGTTGGTTTGTATATAGGAGAGTTTTCGCTTTTACCTTATGACGATGTTCAAACGTGAATCAGGTAAGGTTTGTGTGTGTGTGTGTGTGTGTGTGTGTGTGTGTGTGTGTGTGTGTGTGTGTGTGTGTGTGTGTGTGTGTGTGTGTGTGTGTGTGTGTGTATAGCACTCGTGCATTACGTTAAGGGTATAGTGAATGAGAATTCCCTCACATAATTTTGAAATATGAAGAAAGAAGTTGGTTCTTTTCATAAAATGCGTCTCTTTTATGCGTGTTTCACTTTCATCTTGGTGCTTGTGAGAGATTAGCTTAATGCCGACTACTCGGCTAACACTAGACAAAAACTTTTGTAAGCGTATGTGCTATTTAAATATCTTACTCGCTCTAGTTTCAAAGAAACATGGAAAACCACGTGTATATATATCTGTGTGTGTGTCTTTGCATGGCTTGTTTCCTGCATATGTTGAGAGAAAAATAACTTTTTAACAATGTAATAGGAATTTGCGAGGAAAATGTTGTAAAAAAATCTGATGTGTTGCACTCACATGACTTTCTCTACTCTTGTACACACACACACACACACACACACACACACACACACACACACACACACACACACACACACACACACACACACACACACACACACACACACTCGTTAAAACGCCGATACACGTGCACATATTTCAACGCTTGTCTAATTCTGATCATTATAAAGTAATATTTCACTCATCGCTGGGCTATAATTCGACAGGTCATTATTTCATCCCGGTAATTAAAAACTGCCCGAGTGGTTTTTTTACGTCAGCACTGCTTCCTGCAAACATAGCACTCATAAAAATAGATACATTACTGCGTTTTCTATGACGTACGTACGCTATATCGGAGCGGTATATCTCACGCAAGGAAAGTAGAAAGAATTCTATGTTCTTAAATGGAAGGCGTTACTGATATCTGTTGGCTGTGCAAACAGAACGGATTTTTAAATACCAGCTTTGAAACATTAGACCATCACTTAATGTCTATTGTAGTCTCGTATACCCTTTGTACCTACAAAAAAATTAGTAGTAGGATACTTTGACCAAATGCTTATCTTAGCCAACACAAAGAAGATAGGCAGGCTCTCACCTAAACGCGGCGCGGCGCGCAGAATTTCAGGCTTCCGCTCGTAGGGAATATTTCTTCTTCTTCAGTGGGCGGGGTTACGCTGTCGGTATCAACCGTGTCACTGTGGTGAACAAGGTCATCTCTAATTCAGTGACATCTGTATTCAGCGCTTGATATACCTTTTTGTTCGATAAATACCACAAAGTAAACAATAATAAAAATACAAGGGATAAGCTTGGGAACAAATAGGTGCAGAAATTGGAAATGTTTTAGGTAAATAAATATAAAACCTATAATTTAAGGAAGAGATGCATGGGATTGCGGCATTTTTATGTTATATTGTGCGTTTCCGTTAAATAGTGATGCAAGAAAAATTATAATCATAGCGGAAGAAACTTCGTAAGGGCTTGCGCAGGGACACACACACACACACACACACACACACACACACACACACACACACACACACACACACACACACACACACACACACACACACACACACACACACACACACACACACACACACACACACACACAGAAGAATTTAGTGTCTATATTTCCTGACGCCTAAAACTACAAGTTAAAATTTGACAGTCTATAGTTTTACTTTATTTTTTAATATAGACAAGCTCTGAATCGTCGAAGAAGCAGTAAGCTTTTTATTATAGTAACCACCAATGTTTAAAACATAATCCTACATCAACATGCAATATTATATCAATAAAACCATAATTTGAGTCTAATAAGTTTTACACCTCTGTAATTCTAAATCAGTTTATAATGAATGAACAAAAACGTTTGAAAAGTATTTGAGTATGTTTATTTAACTGCGCATACAGTTAAAAAATAGGAATAACTAATTTATCTATTATTGTTTAAAATAGCGTCTTTGTTTCAAATCATATTACAATATATTGAATGCGAAATAATAATAATAATAATAATAATAATAATAATAATAATAATAATAATAATAATAATAATAATAATAATAATAATAATAATAATAATAATAATAATAATAATAATAATAATAATAATAATAATAATAATAATAATAATAATAATAATAATAATAATAATAATAATAATAATAATAATAATAATAATAATAATAATAATAATAATAATAATAATAATAATAATAATAATAATAATAATAATAATAATAATAATAATAATAATAATAATAATAATAAAGGTGTGTGTATGTGTGTGTGCTTGTGTGCTTGTGTGTTTCCAAGAGTGAACTAGGAAGAATACAAGATATTTTACTTGTGGGCGTGCCGTTAGAGGAACACAGGCGGGCTGAAACACTCTCGTCTAGTAGAAGCTCGCAATGGGCCCCAGGTTACTAGTAAACTGTGTAAAGACCTTCTGGTCCGCTGGGGTACATAGATGAAGATGCAGCCACAAAACTTTACCACCTTCCTGGCTAAAGCATGCTTGTAGCCTTTTCCACCATACTCGGATTTCTCCAGGAACACATCTTTTGAGGTCCCTCCCGAAAAACGAAGTTTATAAAAAAAGGCCCATGTAGGCGTGTGTAGACTCAAAAGCGAAACCTTTTGAGAGACAGATAAAGTGAAGAAACATAGAAAGGAGTGTGTCGAGGTTAAAAGAAGAAAATTGTAGTGACTTGCAATATCACCAACAACAGCAGATTCTGTAACGGGGAAAAGAGAATTGTGCTGTTTGTATTTCAGTTTAGAGCAAAAGAAGGTGTCCGAAAAAGTACAGTGATACCTCGTTTATCCGGACTAACTGGGACAAAATCCGGCGTTAGTTATAGCTGGTGAGTCATACCGCGTTTGCACCGTGTGATACACTACTAAACAGGTAGTATTTTCTAGTACAGTACGTACTGTCATAATTTATTCTAAAATTTATGCATGAACCGTACATTGCACATACCTAAAAAGCGAATATTATTGACGTCATAGTTAAATGTATTATACAATGTGAACATTGAATTGAAAAGTCATCTACAAATCGATTGTGATAACTCTGAGGGTGGGATCAACGAAGTTTTACTGTCACCGAACTGGATTTTCTGCACCTGGTGTCAGAGGTGGTTCTTATTTTGTGGCAATACTATCATCATTACTGCAGAGCTTAGCTCTGGATTGACCAATTAAATGCATTCAAAATGCAACATTAAATAGTATTATTTATTGACTATACTAGATTTTTACAGTATTAAATTTTTGAAGATTTCCAAAATGCACAAAAATTTGTGTTATATGTGCTTGCATTTTTCTAACATTTTAGGTCATGAACAGCTGGTTGGGGGGGGGGGGGGTGTTTATCACTATTAACATGAAGCAGGTAAGAAAATCAGTATGTGTAAAAAGAGGAGGATAAAGTGAAGTGTATGCCACATAAGTATTGAATGGTCGGACAGACGGACAGACAGACAGACAGACAGCTCTGGAATTTGATTATGTGCTGTAACTATCCATCACTGGAGCGAGCCAGGCAGCCAACTCACTCTCTTGCACAATTTATCTATCTGTCCGACCCGACCCTTGTTCGTACGTCCATCTATCTATCTCACGTTTAGTTTAACATCTTTCGCACTCTTTGCCTTCCTCCCTTCCTTCCTTCACCTCTATTTGTCGCCCTGGCAAGGTAATTGTAAGGCGATTCATCGGTACTTGCCAGTTCCTCATATTCAAATTTGATATCGCAATTATTGATGGAGAGGTAGAGTCGGAACTGAAAAATTCAATGGCACTGTTGGGAATTGAACCACAGAACCTCCACTTGCCGTGTGGCTCCTCTAATCATGATGTCCTGGTTTACCGGGAGAAAATACGAATCGGTTGGAGAATGCTATGTCATTCTTGCAGGTTGTCTCAGTAGCTTAAGGGTTAGAACACCCGCCTGGTAAGCCGAGAATCTGAGATTCAAATCCCCAGGTGGAATACATGAAGAATTAATGAAATATGGAGAAGTAAAATTAAATATGAGTACTTAATTTAATAAAAAATGCTGGAAAATGAATAAAATTCCTAAAAGCTGGAAGATTGATAAGTGTTGAACTGGAAGATTGGCTGGGAAGTCGAGAAAAGAGATAACCAACAATGCACAAATACGATGTCTAATGGACACAGAAAAGTCTATAAAGAAAGTGATAAATGGAGAAACATTCGCAAAAGTCGTACGTTTTAGTAAGGTTTACATTTTTGTATAGTAAGGTTTGGTCTATTTCTTACTGTTTACCAGTTATGCAAAAGTCCTCCAAGGTGAACATGACTACATAGGATACAGCCAATTTTCGTTTTTGATGTCATTTTAATGTCACTGTTAATAGACATACGCGCGCGCGCGCACACGCACACACACACACACACACACACACACACACACACACACACACACACACATACACCTTTTTTAAACTACTTTTCTTTTTTTAAAATCAGGGGGTCTCAAAACATATTACCGGTGAAATCTTGAAATCGAATTTTTCGGTGGAATACAGTATTTCCTCTACTTACAAATAGAGAAAGTAAAAACGAAAAGTCGGTTAAAAACCAAAGTTGGCATATAAGTTTAACGTGTTTTAAGGATGCAAGATTTTGAACACAATTGCTCTACCCTAAACTAGCCTTTACATTAAAAATTTCTCGAAAATTTTGATTTTGTCGAAAATAGCTCTAAAGGTTTTTATTAAAATGTATAAGATATTTCTATGAAAAATACTGAATTCTGGTTATAGACCCTGTAGTCGCATTTACTATGAACCTCTTTTGCACAACTGGTAAACCTTTAGAGAAAGACCAAATCATACTATACAAAAAATGTAGATCTCGCTAAAATATACAATTTATGTCTCAATAAATTTTCTTGTAGGGTGAACCATTTCGGAGATATTCTTTGTTATGAGTGTGGGTTTCGGAAAACTTAAAACTTTCGTAAAATGAAACATAGGTGTTCATTTTTTATATGTTAAGTGTGAAAAGAGAACGGAATCTCAAAGCTTTGAAACATTTGACTAAGATAGAGTAATAAGAGTTTGTAAGAATGCTTTTATAAGAGCGAGTAGAGAAAGTCATGTGAGTGTAACATCATTTTTTTTTTTTCGTTTCAAACCCACGTGTGTGTACAGTTTTTCTACCTATGCAGCCTATAAAAATGAAATTAGTTTGAAATTGCGTTTCGAATTGGTACGATTTATTTAGGAATGTTTTACACTGAAATGGTTTGTGAAGCTCGTAGCAATCCATCATCAACATAGATTAGTAAAAAGTTACCATTATTACGTTACACACGGCGCCTGATAATTAGGCATAACTGCAAAAACTCCATCATTATCAAACTCGGCACACAATCACTCGGCAAACAAAAACAGTTTTACAGCTAGTATTGCATTAAACTCTTAGAGATTGGATAATACTGTCACGTGTGTTGCACTCACATGACTTTCTCTACTCTTGTACTAACCATTCTTACAAAGTCTTTTTCCTATATCTTCTTCGTGTTAGTTGAGATAAACATTTGTACAAATTATCTTATTAGTTATTTCCTTGTAGGTACAAGGGAAATATGGGAATACAGTAGACTTTGTGCGATAGTCAGATCTTTTAAAGCTTTTAGATTCCGTTCTCTTTGCACGGTTAACATATAAAAAATGAAATACGATCTTACATGTGACGAAAGTATAAGTTCTCCAAAACTGACACAAATAACAAGAAATATCTCCGAAATGGTTCACTCTACAAAAAAATATATCCGGACATAAATTGTGTGTTTTAGCAAGATCTACATTTCTGTAGAGTAAGATTTTGTCTATCTCTTACGGTTTACCAGTTATGCAAAAGTAGTCAAGAGTAAATAGGGCTACATGGGCTATAGCCAGAAAACTCAAGACCTACAAATTTCTTAAACATATGGCATTTTAATAAAAACCTTTAGAGCTATTTTCGACAAAATCAAAATTTTCGAGAAATTTTCAATGTAAAAGCTAGTTTAGGCTGGAGCAATTGTCTTCAAAATCTTGCATCCTTAAAACACATTAAACTTAAATACCAACTTTGGTTTTCAACCGACTTTTCGTTTTTACTTTCTCTACTTGTAAATAGAGAAAGTATTGTATTCCACCCAAAAATTCGATTTCAAGATTTCACCGGTAATACATGTTTTGAGACCCCTTGAATAGAAAAAAAAATCATTTTAGAAAAAGGTGTGTGTGTGTGTGTGTGTGTGTGTGTGTGTATGTGTGTGTGTGTGTGTGTATTTAAGCTACCCTTTTAATGGAGCGTTTTTCGAAAATGTTGATTTTCTTGAAAATGGCTCTAACAATTTTGATTAAAATGCCATATGTTTAAGCTATTTGTATGACAAATGAAATAGAATTTTCTGGCTATAGCCTATGTATTCCTGTTTACTCTGGATGACTTTTGAATAACTCGTAAACCGTAAGAGATAGATAAAATCTTACTAAACAAAAATGTAGATCTCGCTAAAACACAATTTATGTACAAATATATTTTTTTTGTAGAGTAAACCGTTTCGGAGGTATTCCTTGTTATTTGTGTCAGTTTCCGAAAACTTAAACTTTCGTGAAATGGAACATCATTGTTCATTTTTTATATGTTAAGCCTGCAAAGAGAACGGGATCTTAAAGTTTTAAAACATTTGACTATCGCTCAAAGTCTACTGTATTCCCATATTCCCCTTGTACCTACAAGGAAATAAGCAATAAGATAATTTGTATAAATGTTTATCTCAACTAACACGAAGAAGATATAGGAATAAAAGTTTGTAAGAATGGTTAGTACAAGAGTAGAGAAAGTCATGTGAGTGCTACACATCACTCAGATTTTTTGCGTTATTTTATGGAAGCTTCGAACTTGAATTTCCAGTGAAATCTCTGTTTATAATTTTTGGTGAGTTTTTAAGTTGTAGATAAAGTAAAATTGTGAGATATTTGTCCGGGATAGCTGTCCATGAAAACAAAGGAGTGTGTGTTTGTGATTGAAGAAGCCAATCCACGTAAAAAGCATGAAATGTGACATAAAACAGTGCCAATATTAGTAGCAGTGTTGCCAAATGCTGCATGCATGGAGAACCACAAACCTGAATGTTGGAATTGTGCCACGAAAACCGAGGTAGGCCGTTTTTGTGTAATATTTAAATGCTGTTATTGGCAAACTACCGCAACGCTTTATAAACAAAAAATCTCTTGTATTACATTCACCTGACTTTCTCTACTCATTCTTCAATAAATTGTTTTTGCATCTGCTTAGTATTTAAGTGCTCCATCTAACATGAAACTTTTCTAAAAAATCTCGCCAAGCCGGACTATCTTTTATATGGAATTCTATTTAGAAAAACTTGATTATCTTAGAAATGGCTAAACGATGTGTATTAAATTAGCATATGCCGTAGATGTTTTATGACAGATTAAATAAATGTGTATATTTATTTCTATGGGAATAGACCCATTGGTCGTACTTTGCATAACTGGTAAACCGTAGACTTAGAGGTAGATGTCGTTAAAACACACAATTAATGCATAATACATCTTTTTCTGAGGAAACTAGCCATTTCCGAGGTATTTATCTTGTCTTGCCTCGTGTGTTATAGCGGGGATTTCGTGACGTCAGCCGATGTCTTATTGTGCGTCACTGTCTGGGAGGAGAAAGGATGATATGAGAGTACTCCACAGACAGAACTAGAACTACGTTGGGCCCCTAATATGTGCAGATCGTTCTTCAGCCCGGCTGAGTTCCACATCACTAGCCAGGTCCGGCTGATCAGTCAGTCCCAAATCCACCACAGCACCTCCCCTCAGCCGACCACTGTATTTCCAGACCGCAGCGCATTCTACAGATGACTCCTTTGACTCTTAAAACTTGCATAAAGAGATAACGAAATGATCCTGGGATGTAAGGGAAATATCCTTCCACCAGAAACCAAAACTCGGCCACAGGAGTCGAACCCGCGACCTTCCGAATGTGGGACATTGATGCCAGTGCGCGCGCGCGCACACACACACACACACACACACACACCTTTACAAGCTGTTCCACCTTGTTCTCGTAGAAACGAATTCACGTAATATGAAGAAAATAGGGACGCGTGGTTCAGGTTATGAAAGCCCATCCCTAGAACGCGAGGGATTACAAGTCCTGGAGAAAAATGGTCCATCCCTAAATCAGAAACAACGGTTACAAAGAAGAAGGGAGGGAGGAAGATATGAGAAGCAAAAACACAGATAAAGACGGGGGAGAAGAAGACTTAGCAGATATATTAAGGTTTATTGGTTTGACGGCGCGGAAAACCTGCGCGGGATAATGACGTCATGCCGGACGTAATTTCCGCTCGTTCTTCCCCCACAAGGGGGGGGGGCAAGGTGAGTGAATGAGTGACGTCTTTTTAATGAAGTGTCAATCAAGGGAGTATCTTTATGTGGTTGTGGGAGAACTGTTCTTTGATACAAAACCACTTCATCTATCTGATTCATTACTGTGACGTAGGGGTCCCATAACCACACACACTAACGAGAAAAACTCACTCTTAATACACATTACTGCTTTATCAGCTTCGTGTTAGTTAAGATCAACATTTGTACCAATTATACTATTGCTCATTTTCTTGTAGGTACAAGGAGAACATGGCAAAACAGTAAACTTAAGTGCTAGCCTAATATTTTAAAGCTGATCGCTATCTGACGAAAAATTTTTGAACCCAAACAACACAAATTAAAATTCTTAATGCGAAATAGATAACATATGAGAGGTACTCATAAATGTGCTATTACCTTTTGTTTTACCAACAGAAAGAGCTCGAAGAAACACCATTGTTTTATTTCGTGTGTATAAACGTATAATAGTTTTACCTTTCCATAAATAATCGATTTCCTGTTAATCGGATGTTTCCGCTCCTGCTCGGCCATTTTCGTCAGCGCATTGGTTATTGTAATTTAAAAGACAATGGAAGACGGCTTAGTTGGGTAATTGGAAAACTTAACATAAATTGTGTATGTTTGGTTCGGTTTAAGGGCACTCAACTTCGAGGTCATCAGCGCCCTTAAAACATTCATGGCAATAGCCAGATATAAATTTCACTCAAAAAATAAAATACTAGCAACAAGAAAAGTATACAAAGGTAAAAAGCAGTGGCAATAGCCAGATATGAAATAAGGTGATATGTCCAAAAGCAGAAACAGATAATTAAAATTTTAAATCCTCAAATTGATATTGCACACTGCAAAAAAATTAAAAACTCCATCAATCGCTGTTTTATCGTCCGCTAGGACCTCTGCAAGTCTGGCAGGCAATTGCAGAGAATCCCGAAGGTGCGCTAGAGAGCAACACTCTAGCAGCACGTGGCGAACCGACAAAAGATTGTCACACAGCGGACATAGAATGAATGTATGAAAAAGGTATTTGGGCTTTAGGGATAGTCCCTCTTCAGCCGCGTTTTTTTTCTGTTTTTGTCTTTTACGGGGCGCGGAGATCAATCGTGTGTGCGTGTGGTTGTGAACTGGTGTATTGTGGTATGGTGTGTGTTCATCCCTGGTGTGTGATTGCTTCTAACCTCGGAGAAGATGTTAGTTTTTATTTTGTTGTGTGGTTATGTGTGTGTTGTTGCTGCAACAGCTCAAGGTTAGTTTTTGTCTGTGTTGTGTGTTCTAAGTGTTATAATGTGTGTGTAATTGTGTTTGTGTTTACTGTGTGCTTGTGTTTTTAATTGTGGTTGGTGTGTTGTCATTGTTATGTGTGTTCATCTATAAATATTGCCAGCCGGTTGCCAACTCTGGTCGTGTTTAACACTTTTTAAGGGTCTTTTGTGCAGTCTGTGTTAGGTTTTGTAGGAATCGTGCTCTGTGTGCGGGTGGAGTAATGTCGTATATGGGTGTAGAGGAGCAGGGTCCCTTTTAAATAGGTAACCATGCGAAACATTGCAGTGCCCTATTCTTAATCGAGGCAAACTAACCTTCTCGCGACGAGATGCGCGACAGGAAGTCAAAAGACGCAGCCCATCGGAAAGCTCTTTCACCTCTCTAAGCTTATTACCACGGAGAGCTGACCACTCGTCGTGCACCGCTCTCCGCACCTCAAGCCCGTAGTCTTCCGAAGCAACACGTGAGATGGCAACACTAGGCTCTGTAGTTGCCGTCCTTGCTGCCAAATCTGACATCTCATTCCTCGGCAAACCCACGCGACCAGGAATCCATGCACACACCACGTCAACGCCAGAAGCGTGTAAAACATGGAGGGCATCCTGGATACGTTGTACAATAGGGTGGGGGTTGTACAACTGACAAAGGCTCTGCTGTGCACTAAGGGAATCGCTCAAAATCAGGCAGTCACCTAATTTACGACGGCGAACATACAAAACGGCTCGATAAATTGCATAAAGCTCTGCAGCAAAAATGGAAGTGCTATTTGGAAAACCGAATGTATATGGTTCGATTCCATAAACATAAGCACATCCAAAGCCGTTGGTGCTCTTAGATCCATCGGTGTAAATATATCGACGGTCAGTGTAGCCTGACAAAAATTCCAAGAAACACGTGCGGACACCTGAAACAGGCATCGCGGACCTCCGGTGCACGGCCATCCCAAGATCCACATGGGGCGCACCAGACAGCCAAGGGGGGTAAAGCCTCTCGCTCCTGGCGAACATCCCAGGCAGCTCCACTCCAAGCCTCACTAGGAGGTCCCGGAAACGGAACCCCGCAGGCTCAGGACCAAGGGTGCCACTCCTACATCGTTCTCTTAGCGTGGCGGTGAAAAAAGAAGCGAACGTTGGGTGCCCAGGCATACATCCAAGCGCACAACCACAATTTGCCAAGAGAATCTCACGCCGGTATTGCAGAGGAGGTTCTGCGGACCCGGCGCAAAGGCTCACCACTGGGCTTGTTGGAAAAGCTCCCGTTGCAATGCGGATGCCCCTATTACGGACCACGTCCAATCTTCTCAGCACAGTTGGTCGTGCTGAGGAATAAACAATACAACCATAGTCTAGCTTGGATCGGACCAATGCGCGATATGTTCGCAACAAACTTGTCCGATCCGCCCCCCACGATCTGCCATTCAGCACTCGCACGACATCTAGGGAACGGTAACATCGCGCTCTTAGCTGTGCAACATGCAACTACCAACCAAGCCTCCCGTCCAAGATCAAACCCAGGAAGCGCGTCTCTTCTGCGAAGGGAAGCAAATCCGGACCGAAGCGGAGAGAAGGTGGCAATCGTCTCCCACGACGCCAGAAAGTAACGCAGACCAACCTCTCAGTTGAGAAACGGAAGCCGCCTTTCACGGTCCACTCTCCAAGGTTGTCCAAACTTTTCTGCAGGCGCCGCTGTAAGAACGCCGCGCGCCTAGAAGTGCAACAGATAGCGAAGTCGTCCACAAATAGGCATGGCGAAACTCCAGGTGGAATACATTTCCAGATGGAGCCAATTGCCATGGCAAAGAGCGTGACACTTAGCACTGAACCCTGAGGCACTCCCTCCTCCCGAGCAAAAGAATCAGAAAGAACCGAGCCGACCCTTACTCGGAAAAGGCGGTCCCTCACGAACTCCTGAATGAAAAGTGGCAGGCGTCCACGCATGTTCCAGGCATACAGGGAACGCAGAATCCCTGCTCGCCAGCACGTATCATAAGCCTTCTCAAGATCGAAATACATGCCAACGGCTCAACAGTTCTTCATAAAGCCGTCCACCATCTGTGTCAATACCGACACAAGATGGTCAACAGCTGAACGGCGTCGTCGAAAACCACACTGAATGTCAGTCGGTAGGCCACGACTTTCCAACCATCACACCAATCGTCCATTGATCATGCGTTCCATCACCTTGCAAACGCCACTGGTGAGGGGAACAGGGCGATAGCTGGAGGGAAGATGACGGCCCCTTCCAGCCTTCAAGATGGGAATAACGGTGGCCTCCCGCTAATTTCCTGGGAGTATACTGTCAACCCAAACACGATTATAGACCTCGAGCAGGAATGCCCCACCTTCAGGAGAGCCGTTGCAACAATTGCACATGAACACCGTCCGGTCCTGGTGGTGAACATCGCGAAGATTTCAGGGAACGCTCCAGTTCCGCCATGGTGAAAAGGCGATTGCAATCTTCCACGTTTCCAGAACGAAAAGAGAAGCTTGAGATTCCACCCGAGTTCCAACTGGAAGGAACTCAGGGGAGCAGCCCTCCGAGCCAGACACCCGCGCGAAAGCACCGCCAAAGGCACTGGCCACCTCAAATGAATCAACAACAGCTCCTGCGGCTGCACTCAGTCCCGCTATTGGTATTTGTGTCGCTCCAACCGCAACACGCCCCAGTCCATCCCACACAACCGAGGAAGGTGTGTGTCGGCCAAATGAAGCTACAAATCCGCTCCATGATGACCCTTCGCTATCCTTAATGACTGGTCTGGACCTGGCGCACACCTTCCTGCACTCGGTCATGCCCTCCAAGGCAGGGTGACGTTGGAAAACCCTAAGAGCACGCCTTCGAGCACGTATGGCATTCCGACATTCTTCCGTCCACCAGGGGACGGGAAATCGACGGGGGTGTGTAGTTGACCGCGGAATCGACCGTTCAGCAGCAGACAGAATCGTCTCCGTGAGGTGCTGCACCAAACCATTCACCGAGTCGTGCTCGTTGCACGTAAAGACAGCCAACTGGGTGTAAAACGCCATCTGGGCATGCGTGTGGAATATGTATGTTGCGTCAAGAGACTAACAAGACATGGGAAGTGGTCACTAGAGTGTAAATCAGAGATGACATTCCATTGTAAGGAGACTGCCAACTGAGGTGAACAAACTGCAAGATCAAGGTGCGAGAAACCACCGTGAGAGTCCGAAATGAATGTAGGCTCTCCAGTGTTGAGGAGAGCCAGGCTGCGACTGTCCAAGAAATCGGAAATGAGCGCACCTCTCGCACAAGCGCGACCTGAACCCCACAGTGGGCGGCGCGCATTGAAGTCTCTCACCAACAGGAATGGTGCTGGCAACTGGGGAAACTAGAACTTCCAAATCAATGTGCGAGAAGTCATGGGACGTAGGCAAATAAATATTACAGATGGTGAAATGCATGTTTGGCAGTTCAATCCATACAGCAACTGATTGTATATCAGAGTGCAATGGTAGAGTTTGCATATACACGTCATCTGTAACAAGCATCACAGCGCCGCCATGTGCCGGTACACCCTACTCCGGTGCAACACCACACCGCACTGGGGTGCATCGCCCCAGATGGAAATGGTCTTGAGGACGCAGGCTAATCTCTTGCAAACATGCGACCAGAGGCTCATCCTCCCTGAGCAAAAGCTCAAGTTCTGGCCCCTGAGTCCAAATTCCACGTACGTTCCATTGTAGGACAGCCACATTGCACTGTGAATGGGATAGGTAATTCCAAGGTAAATCTTCATTACTTTGGAGTAGGCGCCTGTGGAACCAATTTAGCCCTTTTCTTTTCTCTTGGGCTGGCATTCTTGTCGGGCGCTTTTTCGCGCCTCTTTTCTACTGGGGGTCTCCCAGTGTGGGCAGATTCCAGCTCCATGTCCTCTGCCGAGGACGTCCGTGTTCCGATACTGAATTTTGATTCTAGAGCTTCGAACCGATTTGACACGGAGACCGGCGAAGATGAAAGACGCCGGTCAGAGTCCACCCCTGAAGAATTTCCAGAAGAGGATATTCGAGATCTTCGAGGAGATGTTCGTGGACTCTTACATCCCTTCGATGTACTGGGATTAGACATAGTATTTTCCTTGAGGAAGTTGGTCCTTGTGTAGTTCTTTTTAAACTTGATCGGCGAGGCTTCATATCTTACGGGCTTGCTAGTTTTTTGCGCTGATCTTGATGCTTTTGATGGTGATGTAACGCTGATGTTCTTTGCACTTGCGGATTTTGTAGACGTTGACGTTGACACAGATGTGCGCGCTGATGTTGAGGGCTTTGGAATAGAGCTACGGGCTACAAGTGTCTTTTCAGAAATTGTTGCCCCATTGAAATCAACTGAGCTATAGGTCCCGGACCTTGGAACAGAGGGTTGGCGTATACGCAAGAGCTTCCGGGCTTCTGAGAAGGGCACCTTCTATTTAACCCGTATCTCTTGGATCGCTCTTTCTTCTACAAAACGGGGGCAATCTCGGGAACTGGATGGATGTTCACCTCTGCAGTTCACACATGACGGAGCTGCTGTACATGCACCATCGTGGAATTCATCTCAGCATGTAGCTTGTCCCTTGCAAAGCTCGCTTGTATGTCCAAAGCGCTGGCACTTGAAACATCTAAGCGGGTTCGGGATGAAAGGCCGAACTTCGATGGATTCGTACCCTGCCTTAATCCTCTGCGGGAGATCTACCCGGTCAAAGGTCAGGAACAGGGTATTAGTTGACTTTAATTCACCACCTTCTCTACGTTGAACCCGGTAAACGTGAATGACGTCTTGTTCAGTCAGATTCTTTTGAATCTCCTCATTTGATAATCCTTCCAATGTACGGGTGTTTATCACGCCGCGCGAGGAGTTCAAGGTTCTGTGCATCTCAACACGTGCAGGATAACTTGCTAGTATATTCGCTTTTAGTATCTTAGCTGCCTGGGTAGCTGAATGTGCTTCAACCAGGAGCGTGCCATTGCGAGAACTAGTGCATGACTTTACTGGACCAGCAATGTTATCCAAACCCTTTTGAATGGTAAATGGGCTCACCGATAAAAAATTCTTATCTCCCTGAGTTCTTGATATTACCAAGTAGCGAGGACCACTCGACTCTGCCACTTCCTTTACACAAACCTTAGTAGGTTTTGTTTTTTGAGTTTTCGTACTCATGGCGATGACATCCTCCACCATTTCAAATGTCTCCGATGGCATGCTCACATCCTGGGCGCCAGGTGAGAGTCCTGGCCTGGACCTTGCTCACCCTAGGGTCTCACCTCCCAATGTATAGACAGAGGGACCCAATCGCCTTCAGGAGTGCATCAGCTCATGCAAGGGCCCCTCCCCAGGACTGACCTTTATCAGCGGATACGCACACAAATCCTACATGATAACCAGGGGCTGGGACTTACGCGGTTACCCAGTCACCCCTTGCGTCACCCCATCCTCCAACCCGCGCGTAGGTTATCCATCAGACTGCGTACAGGGAGGTATCAGGTGAGAGGTCAAACACAAAAGTGGACCAAAGTTGATTGGGCGTTTGGCAGGTGCCCTCTCACCTCTTGGAGGAACCCAATCGAGAGTATGGCTCTGGGCCCCGGGTACGCCAAACCCGGACCTACGGTAGTAGATCCCCCTGGGGGAGTTTGATTTCGGAGTCCTCTTCTCCTGGATGAGTCGTCGACCAAGACTAACGAGCCTCATCTACCCGTTTGGAATGTTCTGTGCTTCCCCTCACCTCTTGCCTACCAGTAATCACTTAGTAGACCGTCTGGATCATCGGGTACTGAGCCCCTCCGCCACGACAAGGCGACACTCCTTCGAAGGGGAAATTGTGTATGTATATAAATGTGTGAGGAATATTAGATACAAGGGGAACAAATACAATTAGTAAATTTACTGAATTAACAACTCCATATTTTGTTTATCGAATCAATATAATTACTTGAAGCCGGAATATGTTTCTTTAAATGTGCTGCTAGTCTGAACTTGAACAAATGCAGCCATTTTACTTTATTGTGGCTTTGTGTTAAAGAAGCCTGGGGAAGGTCCGCTATGATATTTTGCAGTGTTGGTTACGAAGTGAATACGTTTTATCCATGACAATCATACTTTATTCCAACAGTGGAGATACAATCTGTAACAGATCGATAATTAATTTGCTAAGCTTCCTACGCATGCAATTTGTTTTAACACTGTAGGAGAATTATTTACTAGGATTTTATGTATCACTGGTTCAATATCTTGTCCCTCTCTGTCTATGTTCCAAACGAAAGGCCACCGATATCAACATTACAGTTAAAGGAGGCGGTGTATAAACGGAATAATTAAAAATAAAGGAAACTGGACATGGGTCAGCATGCTTCTTTCTGCTGGATTCAGCAGGTCAACCAGACATACATTACTGCTTTATAAAATCACTGCGTGTGTGTGTGTGTGGCTTATGCAGATGAAGTTGTTATCATGAGCAAACGGCATTTCCAGCTCTGATTAACTTAGCCTTGCTTTGATGCTCTTGATCGCCTGCTTATAATTTACTTTCTATTGATCATGCCGACGTTACAATTTCAATTCTAACAAACTTCGTTATCTTGCAAGTGATGAAATGGCCACAAGCCGCCACTGTTTTAGTGCATTTTCCACACTCAGAACCCAATTTTGGAATTCCCAGCGGGACAACTTCCGACATAGAATAGCTACTTCTAGATTCGGGGGGTCTTAAAACATGTATTTCTGGTGAAACCTCGACATCGAATTTTTGGGTGGAATGAAATACTTCCTCTGTTTACTACTCGTAGCAGAGAAAGTAAAAAACGCTTTTAGAGCTAGTACTTATATTTTTAAAACGCTGTATCCAACAAGTCGAAAACCAAAGTTATAATGTGTGTGGGTTTGCATCCAAATATCTGAAAGGTTTCCGCTTGTCGACTGTTTCTAACCGCTCCAGCGAGAAGTAACAAATATTTATTGATTCGAAAACGTTGCGTCACACGATTTTTAAAATCGCTTCAATGCTCAATTCATTTGTTTGATATTGGAGCCGCATGTAAAATTTAAACGCGGCAATAAATCGCTTTAGGCTGGCGTTTTTACGGGCCTATATTTTAAGATGATATAGGCGAAAATTCGTGATTTAAAATCCTTTTAGTTTTCTTTCAAATAAACTAAAACTGCTGTATCAAATATAAAATGTCAAAATTGTCCTTTGGAAAATATTATACATAGAAACAAAAGACAAAGTAGAAGTTTGCAACAAAGCTATTTTCTGAGATATGATACCCGGATTATGGCGATATAGAAAACTTATACTTTTGTTTAATAGGGGTGGTTATTTTTTGATATCTTGGAAATGGAAGGAAACTTCAAAGCCATCACATAGCGACTAGCTATAAAACGTTCTACGATGACCTAGGTCTATTATATTCGCATATTTCCCTTGTACCTATAAGAAAATTAGCAATAAAATAATTTCTACAAACGTTTATGCATATTTACATGAAGATAGAGGAATAAGTGTTTGTAAGAAATCAATTTAATGCAAGTTTATCTCGAAGAAGAAGAAGAAGAAGAAGAAGAAGAAGAAGAAGAAGAAGAAGAAGAAGAAGAAGAAGAAGAAGAAGAAGAAGAAGAAGAAGAAGAAGGGTTGGCAATCTTGCCTCTACTTGTGAAGGCAATAGACTATAGTGTTTGAACAAACCTTGCACTGTGTTAACGCGTACTTTTGCATTTGTCTTATTGTTTGCAGTGACTCCTTTATCCGGTTCTTTAAATACATTATTCATGACGTCACTCCCTCTCATCAAATGTGCTAATTTGCAGCATGTCAAAACACGGCGGGCGGACGTGCGGGCGGGCGGGCGGAGAAGGCAGAAAGCCTTGTATCTATACGACCCGTAGCACTTACGTGACCCAATACGTCATGAAAATGTTCTCTTAAACTGTTTTAACATAAATATTCTTTTGCGCCGCATTTCTCGAACTGTTGCACCAAGTATATCCTGAAGTGAATTTTTACTTAATTGTTTATTGGAATGGAGAAGAGTAAAATATGCTATTCCATTAAGTATAATTATACGATGAAGAAATATTGCAACAAAAGGACAAACAAATTGTACTTCCTTAACCTTGACTCGCTCCTTTTACTGTCTTTCTTTACCTTCTCTGTCTCGGCGTCACAGTAACTTCTGAACGCGAAAACTGCATCTACAGTTAATTTTAATTATTATTTTATTTGAAGTCTAAGGGAAATATAGCAAGTAACTGCAAACGTGTACCTCATCACGTGACTGCCCTGTTGCAGGAGGGAACACTGCAGGCTTTATTCATTCACTTTGTATTGAACTTATGGTGAACCAAAATGGAGGCACGCCTAAGCCAACCCGCCTCAGTTTGCATAGGAGTGGGAAGAGAAAGCATTATGAATGTGATTTAGTTAGCGATAACATATTCTTGGACAAGATTGTACCACAGGATTTCTCTACATAACGTAATTAGTGTTATTTAAAGTTAATCATTACACGTGAAACGTTAACAATAAAGGTCTTCAACTTTGTGATGAAATTTGAAGCGCGTTTGAAGCAAGCCTTTGACTATTCATTTCATCTCTTGCGGTCTAATTCTGTTTCTATAGGAGATCACAAGTGCAGAGTAATTTCATCAGCAGCAACTGCCATGCTGTGTAATAGTCATAAGCCCCGAAGAAGCTTCTGTTAGCGCTATCCACAAAGGGCTTCACTCCCAGCACCCCCCCCCCCCCCCCCCCGCCCACCTCAGTCAGTCAGTTCCAAAAACGTTACAGCGCTCCGGCCACATGCACTCAATCAGAAAACTGCACCTCTCTCAATTAAATACTATGTTTTACTTTCTCCGGTAACTATGAGGATAGGGCCTATTTCAAACTTATAGCATGTGCTTTCCTGCTTCTCATTGCCATTGCACCTGACAATCACCAAGTGACAACAAAGATGAACAATGAAGATCAAAAGAAACACAAACTTGTACTTGACTAAAAATTTCATGTGGAAATTTCAATTTGTACAAATGTTTATCTCTAGTAACTTAAATAGATATAGGAATAAGAGTTTGTAAGAATGGTTAGTACAAGAGTAGAGAAAGTCATGTGAATGCAATTTCTTATTGTATTTTCAAAATATTGTCAAGGCTTTCCCCCCTCTATTTAAGTACGTGGTGATATCGGATGTGTTAGATGCCTTCGAGGGCTCTTGTCACAGTTCCTGTCTGTGACGACAGATGGCATCGTCTACCTGTTTAAACATTGTCTTGGGTTGTTGTTGCAATTCATGTCAATTTTACTGAAATATAAAATTAATTATTGACTAACAATTCAAGAAAGGACATGAAAGCACTTTGTCATCTTTGCTAAACTTACCTAAGAAGATAAGTGCAAATTACTTCAGGTATGTGATGTTTAGTTAGGTGTTGGTACTGCCATTGTGAACGTATCCTTCTCCCAGGCTTGTTGGTGACATCAGTCAGTCAGTGCAACAGGTGGAATAAGGAACGAGCTAGTAGCAGTTCGTCATTATCAAATTGTTCATCTTTATTGGTGAGTTTGTCTAACTGATTTCATTTCGTATGACAAAAAGGACTCGGGGTTTTTAACTAAGGGGAAAATTTACTACAGCACCAGTCAGACATTGGGGAACGGTTATTTAGAAGTTTTGCATTGTTATATTTGGTTTTTCTGTGAAACATGTAAGGCTTATATTCAAAGATAATAATTATCTGCTAATAATAATAGACTCCGCTAAGACTATCTTGAGAAAACCCACAAGTGTTATCAAAACGGATATAATGTGAAATACCGGAAATTAAACCATGTGGGGAAATAACCACGTGTACAATTTTAAGCTTCTAATCTCATTTATTAAATGTAAAAGATCTTTCATAAATCCTTAATTAGTATAATATTTTTTACACACCCTAGCCCATTGATATACATGATGAGAGAGAAAATTTTGAAAGAACAAAATGTTAAACGTACAGAAATAAACCGGTATACAAGGAAACGTATAAAGTATTATTTCATATAGTCTCTTTTCTTTAAAAAGACGCGCATTTTTATACGTAATGTCCTGTGTATCTCTTGCAGTTTTTAATTAATAGCAAGGTTCTTACGACCATTTTTGAGAAAATTACATATTTCTAATTTATTTCCTTTGCAGAGGGTCGTTTATGTTGGTGGCATTTAATTAAAAACATTCACGTTGCAACCTTGGAAAATGCTCAAATTTGTTATTTAACCGAATTTTCGTTTTGGAGTTAAGGTGCTCAGACACACATACACAGTTCCCATATTTACCGTGGGTACATAATGGATAAAATCAAATTTGTCGTTCAAATTTAGATAGTTCCTTAAAAATTTGGATGGATAATTCCCCCTATGCTATCCTGCTTTAAGGTGCTAGAGTCCATTTCCGGGGAAGTTGTCCCCCGGGGTGATGGGGGGGGGGGAGAACATGAGCAGCAATATAGCAGCAATAGGGGATGTGAGCAACCAACCCTCCCTTTCAATAAGATCACATGATAATAAACCACAACAAAATATCCAGGAGTGCAGAGTCAACACACGTGTGCGGTCAAATATATACGAGCATGAAGAAGGAGAACAAGCAGCTAAACAAGGATGGATATCAAATAGTACTGGTCAAGCTACTCCTTGTCTATATCTTACTTAACCATCTACATACATATAGAACTCAAAATTGGAAATTCTGAACCGTTAATGTCAGTTTCTCTAATTATATACCATAGGTGTAATATAACACAAACATCTTACCGCCGGAATTTCATCAATTTTACTCTAATACTTTAGAATTTATGATCAAAATTACTTATTTTATCTTCTCTTACTAAAAAAGTCCCTCGCTACAGAAAAGATAAAAAATGTGCATATATACAGAGTGTTGTCTTTCAACATTTTGAGTCGCTCCGTGGACTCGAGCCATAAGGTCCTCTACTGACGTTACAGGAGTGTCATACTCTTCATACAACTGTGTACCTCCTACAGAGTCTATATCGGCGGTACACATGACCCAATACGTGCGGTTGTCTTTGAACATTTTCAATCACTCCGTGGACCGGAGCAATAAGGTCCTCTACTGACGTTACAGGAGTGACATACTCTTCATATAACTGTGTACCTCCTACAGAGTCTATATCGGCGGTACACATGACCCAATACGTGCGGTTGTCTTTGAACATTTTCAATCACTCCGTGGACTGGAGCAATAAGGTCCTCTACTGACGTTACAGGAGTGACATACTCTTCATATAACTGTGTACCTCCTACAGAGTCTATATTGGCGGTACACATGACCCAATACGTGCGGTTGTCTTTGAACATTTTCAATCACTCCGTGGACTGGAGCAATAAGGTCCTCTACTGACGTTACAGGAGTGCCATACTCTTCATACAACTGTGTACCTGCTACAGAGTCTATATCGGCGGTACCTATGACCCAATACGTGCGGTTGTCTTTGAACATTTTCAAACACTCCGTGGACTGGAGCAATAAGGTCCGCTACTGACGTTACAGGAGTGCCATACTCTTCATATAACTGTGTACCTCCTACAGAGTCTATATCGGCGGTACACATGACCCAATACGTGCGGTTGTCTTTGAACATTTTCAATCACTCCGTGGACTGGAGCAATAGGGTCCTCTACTGACGTTACAGGAGTGTCATACTCTACATACAACTGTGTACCTCCTACAGAGTCTATATCGGCGGTACACATGACCCAATACCTGCGGTTGTCTTTGAACATTTTAAATCACTCCGTGGACTGGAGCAATAAGGTCCTCTACTGACGTTACAGGAGTGTCATACTCTACATACAACTGTGTACCTCCTACAGAGTCTATATCGGCGGTACACATGACCCAATACCTGCGGTTGTCTTTGAACATTTTAAATCACTCCGTGGACTGGAGCAATAAGGTCCTCTACTGACGTTACAGGAGTGTCATACTCTACATACAACTGTGTACCTCCTACAGAGTCTATATCGGCGGTACCTATGACCCAATACGTGCGGTTGTCTTTGAACATTTTCAATCACTCCGTGGACTGGAGCAATAAGGTCCTCTACTGACGTTACAGGAGTGTCATACTCTTCATATAACTGTGTACCTCCTACAGAGTCTACATCGGTGGTACACGTGTCCCAATACGTGCGGTTGTCTTTGAACATTTTCAATCACTCCGTGGACTGGAGCAATAAGGTCCTCTACTGACGTTACAGGAGTGTCATACTCTTCATATAACTGTGTACCTCCTACAGAGTCTATATCGGTGGTACACGTGACCCAATACGTGCGGTTGTCTTTGAACGTTTTCAATCACTCTGTGGACTGGAGCAATAAGGTCCTCTACTGACGTTACAGGAGTGTCATACTCTTCATACAACTGTGTACCTCCTACAGAGTCTATATCGGCGGTACACATGACCCAATACGTGCGGTTGTCTTTGAACATTTTCAATCACTCCGTGGACTGGAGCAATAAGGTCCTCTACTGACGTTACAGGAGTGCCATACTCTTCATACAACTCTACAGAAAATAGTCGAAAGGTGTCAGATCTGGCGACCGTGCTGGCCATAGAACTGCTCCACGTCTACCAATCCATCGATTTGAATATGCGACATTTACATCAATGTGCGGGAGCTCAAGTCGGCCAGTGCAGCAGCTGTGTCGTACTGATGTTAAAAAACGTTACTGAACTTCGCTGGTTCCGCTCTCTGATCAGCCTCCGGTCTCACATCGCCTTATCACTTCCTCTAGAGTGTGCTAGCCCGAAATAGATCCATGTGAGGGCCGCAGTGGGTCGAGGTGTCCCCCTCCGTTACGTACACACATCCCCCTCCCCCCAAACTCACGCCTCTTCTCCAGTCCACTTTTGAAAAGCTTCATTACAGCAATTAATCAAAAAAGGACTTTTAGAAAGATCGCAATGAAAGATGTTTACACGTGAACTGAGGCAAGGAACAAAGTGAAAAGTTCTACTCTTCAGAGTGACAATGAAGATATTGAAATGTGAAAATGAGCCACAGGGAAGCGATAGACAAGACCATCTAGAACACACAGTAAAACAGAAAACACTTATGGGCTTCTTGAAGAAGCAACTTCAACTGGAACATGTACATACTGTGTGTATCTGCTGTAGGTCCTTTCCTTCATTTTGTATTTTTATTGGTATGTACATAATTTTTTCATTTGATAATACCTGGGCTGTCTTTCTCCCCCCCTCCGCCCCTCCCACAGCTTTGGACACATTTCATTTCACCAGTTTACTACACGTTTCGCTCTCGATTTTTAAGGGTACATGTTATCCGAGTTTTCTATTATCCGAGGTAATGTCGGTCCTCTTTATCTCGGTTAACCGAGACTCTACTGTGATGATGATAAAAATAATAATACTAATGATAATAATACTAATGATAATAATAATAATAATAATAGTAATAATAATGATAGTAATAATAAAGTATAACAAGAGCGAGAGAAGAGCTTAAGTTAATCACTGGAGAACTGAAGCGCTTCTTCACGTTATGTGTAAGGGTATATTCTTGAGAGCGGGGGGGGGGGGGGGGGGGGGGGGAAGGGCCCGGTGGGGAGGTAGGTATATACAGAGCCCCACGACGCATATGCTGGCCACCTAAATGATTTACACCCCAATCGGCCTCCATTTAATTAAAGCAGCGCTCTACCTCCACAAGCAGAACAAAAGGACGGACTAACTCCGCAGGTCCATTTGCATTCTTCACAAAAGTAGCCCAGACCAGAGACAATCTAATGTGTTACCATTTGCTCTTTCCGACATGCACCTTTCTTATCAAACCTTCTCTTCGCCTTCTCTCTCTATTTGGAACACAAGTAAATGATGAAACATTCACACGGACTTTGTACTTATTCCTGTACAAGCTGATTCTAGAATTATTGAGGGGTGTGTGTGTGTGCGTGTGTGTCAGCGCTGCAATCGCGTTTTAGAATTTGCGCTATTTGGTGCTGCGATCGGGTTCTAGGAAATTTTTCTCATAGCTGAACGATAATATTACATTAAAAGTATGTGTAATTAAAACCTATACATTGTGCAAATGTGTAAGGTGCAGTATATAGGTGAGCAGTTAACTAGATTGTCCATGAATTGCAATAATGTAATTAAAAATATACTTTGTGCAAATTGTGGTAGATTCCTTGTAGTACGAATCCCAATGATCCCTTCAGACTCGCCCATTTTATTGAAACGTTTGCAATTCCCTTGGCATTCGCAATGACTATTAATAAGTCACAAGGACAAACAATGTGAATTTGTTGGTTAGATGCAGAAAATCTGTGATTTTCGTAAGGCCAATTGTATGTTGCATGTTCAAGGGTTGGCAAACCATCAAGTTCGTACGTTTATGCCCCTCAAATATTAACTAAAAGTATTCTTCATTAAATAGCATTAAGATAAAAAACTAAAGTTTAATGTTGTAGGGATAAATCGTGAAACCGCGATTTCATCTAGTAACAAAGAAACACACGAAAGCATAGGTCCATAAATATAACATAGCAATTTTAATGGAATGGAAGTATAAGTAATATATCTTCTTGTGACCTTTACAGAGTTCATTGCACACAATGCATCGGCCGGCAGCAATAGATATATCGCTTTATCGCTTCGATATGGACATTTTTATTTTTTCAAATGGTCGGGAGATGCTCCTGTTCATTAGCACATTGTGTAATTGTCAGTTCAATAATGGTTGTATTTCTAGCTGACTAATTGCATTATTGTAGACGTTCTCTTTTCAAAAAGAGCATCGGATTTCCGTGAAACGGCAAGCTTGTGAACGTCACTTTTAAAATATGAACATACGTGTCTCTTTTGTAAAGTGTGGGACAAAGCAGAAACAGTAATGCTCTGCCACAATACGAGCCAAGGTTTCAAATATGTTTTCTCTCTCAAATTTCCAATTCAGATCGGCGCAGCCAATCACATATTGCACGTCATCATTGATAGAAGAAAACCTCGTAAATCGACTCACACACGCGCCCAGGATATTGACGTAGCATCTTGGTGAACAAGTATGAAAATACTACAAGGATTCCATATCCAAATTTCGCCGGAAATACGTGTTTAGGTATACCTAGAATTTAAAAAAAAAAAAAAAAAAAAAAAAAAAAAAAAAAAAAAAAAACTGATGTGTCACACTCACATGACTTTCTCTACTCTTGTACTAACCATTCTTATAAACTCTCATTCCTATATCTTCTTTGTGTTAGTTGAGATAAACATTGTACAAATTATCTTATTGCTTATTTCCTTGTAGTGCGATAGTCAAATCTTTTAAAGCTTTGAGATTCCGTTCTCTTTGCACACTTAACATATGAAAAATTAACAGCGATGACCCATTTCACTAAAGTTCTAAGTTTTCCGAATCTCACACAAATAACAAGGAATATCTCCGAAATGATTCACCCTACAGGACAGTTTATTGAGACATAAATTGTGTATTTTAGCAAGATCTACATTTTTACTTTGTCTACTGGTAAGTAGGGGCAGTATTGTATTCCACCCAAAAATTCGATGTAGAGATTTCACGGAAAATATATGTTTTGAGGCCCCCTGAATCCAAAAAAAAGCATTTTTAGAAAAATGTCCGTGTGTGTCAGTCTGTCACTCTGTGGACAGCATAACTCAAAACGAAAAGTCGGTTAAAAACCAAAGTTGGTATTTAAGTTTAATGTCTTTCAAGAATGTCACACGAATATTTTGAGGAAAATAGCCCCACCCTAAACTACCCTTTACATGGAAGATTTTTCGAACATTTTGATTTTCTTGAAAATGGCGCTAACGATTTTTATTAAAATGCGATATGTTTGAGATATTTTGATGACAAACGAAATGTATATATTGAATTTTCTGGCTATAGCCCCTGTAGTCGTATTTACGCTGGACGACTTTTGCATAACTGGTAAACCGTTAGAGATAGACCAAATCATGCTATACAAAAAATGTAGATCTTGGTAAAATACACAATTTATTTTCCGATAAATTATCCTGTAGGGTGAACCATTTCGGAGATATTCCTTGTTATGTGTGTGAGTTTCGGAAAACTTGGAACATTAGTGAAATGGGTCATCGCTGTTAATTTTTTTATATGTTAAGTGTGCAAAGACAACAGAATCTCAAACATTTGACTAATGCACAAGGTCTACTGTATTCCCACATTCCCCTTGTACCTACAAGGAAATAAGCAATAAGATAATTTGTACAGATGTTTATCTCAACTAACACGAAGAAGATATAGGAATAAGAGTTTGTAAGAATGGTTAGTTCAAGAGTAGAGAAAGTCATATGAGTGCAACACATCAGATTTTTGTACAGTAAGATTTGGTCTATATCTAACGGTTTACCAGTTATGCAAAAGTCGTCCAGAGTAAATACGACTACAGGGACTATAGCCAGAAAATTCAAGATGTACATTTCATTTGTCACAAAAATATCTGAGACATGACATTTTAATCAAAATCATTAGAGCCATTTTCAAGAAAATCAAAATTTTAGAAACATTTTCCATGTAAAGGGCAGTTAAGGGTGGGGCTATTTTTTTCAAAATCTTCGTGTGGCATCCTTGAAAAACATTGAACTTAAATATCAACTTTGGTTTTGAACCTAGTTTTTGTTTTTGAATTATGGTGCGCACGCGCGCGCACACCCACACACACCCACACACACACACACACACACACACACACACACACACACACACACACACACTATATATATATATATATATATATATATATATATATATATATATATATATATATATATATATATATATATATAATACTTTTTTTTATTTACGCTATCAAGTGTGTTTTCCCGTCTTACTTGTGATAAAAGGTTCAATGAGAACTTGAACCGGTTTGTTCTGTAATAAATGTTACTGCAGCAGCTTTGCTATCATCCTCAGAAATTTCAGAATCGCAAGTATCTGAATCAAAATATAATTATCATATTTTCAGCTTCGATACTGCTTTTATATTTCTTTTTAGTATCCAGATCTCTCTGCTTCTAATGCCATTACCTTATAACATTTTAAAAGTTGTTATCGTTTCATCTACGTAAATATTAATAAGTACAGGTCAAAGACCACACCCTTGTCTAACTACTAAATTAGTTGTTGCCATTTTTTGTTTTCTATTTAATATTTTAATCTGAATTTTATTGATCTGATATAGTCTGTAATAAGATACAGAGGTACCGCTCTGTTATATTTTGCACTGCAAGTTCCTGGTTACTTTATCTAAAGCGCGTTCCAACCTTAAAAGACAGTACACGTTAAATGGAGCGCAGTGTTGCAACATGTACTATATAGCGTTTCACTTTTAGAAGACTGTATGGAGTTAAATGGGACATCTCTGTCTCTATCTAGCGCATACAAGTTGCCATTAGCCGCGTCCTTTTCTACCCTCGCTCTGTTGCCACATTCCTAATAGCATGGTATAAATATTCATTTGTTATAAATTTCAGGTTTGAACACATTATCCTATGCAGAATTTTTTTCTCTATCAGGTTATATCCTTTTCAGAGTCATTGTACATTTCTATAGGCCCAAATTTCTTCAGAAAACGTTTTTTTCAATAGAAGTCCGATATTTGCTGTTTCTATACTCATCACGCACTAACTAACAAACTAACTGCTAGAATGCAGCTATCTTTTTTTCTTAGGTAGAGTAAACCATAGTGCTACTACCTGCCTACTTTGAATTCTCTATGTTTACCCAGTTAAGTGTTACAATTTTTTAAATTAAATGTTTTCGGAAAATTTTATATCTGTGCACTGCAAAAGTTACGCAGTGTGAAACTTTTTTGTTATTGAGTTTACATCAGGGAACCAGCGAGAACAAATGTTGAGGAAGGTTGGAGAAAGTTTCTAAAATAAACCAAAAGGCAGTAACCTCTTTCTTTTATCCAGTAGGGCAAACAAAAGGTATTCATCTATTCAGCGTATTCTCGTGCCAGGCCTGACACAGAAGATAGTATAAGGAGCAGCACTAACATTAGTTCGAAAGAAGCCGTGTGTGTAACTGTGAGCTGTTATTGCGTTATTTGTTTAATATTTTTGTAAATATTTGTAGTTATGGAGGGGGAAGCTAGGAAGAGACGATATGTTGGTAAATTAAGAAGTAAGGAACGCCAAATAATTATGAATGTGTTAGATTATTTTTGAAGTAAAATGCGTGTAAGGCAGTAAAAGAAACAGCTAAGGCTATCGGGTGTTCAGAAGCAGTAGTGTGTATGATTAAAAAGGAACTAATGGAAGGACCTCTAAGAACGCCATCGAAAAAGAAAGCAAAAGGGGCGGGACTACACAAAACGCTAGGTTAACGCAATATGATTGAATAGTGCAAGGTGGAGTGCGGCGAATTGTTCATTCTTTACAGTTTGCAAATATTCCACCCACGCTGAATATAATTTTGTCACAGTTCAACAGTAATGAGACCCTACCAAATTTCTCAAGGGCCACTCTGATTTGGGGTTCAAATATGAAAGAAAGGGTAACAAGTGCATATTAATAGAAAGAGACGATATCGATATCATCAGATGGCGACATAAATATCTAAAAGACGTAAAAGGTTTAGGGACCAGGGGAAATCAATTGTTTATACAGACGAGTCATTTGTAAATTTAGGTCATACAGTAACAAAGGCATGGAGGGATACCAAAGTTAAGTGTCCGTCAAGCAGCAATTGAAGGACTAAGTACAGAACTCAGGCCACCTCGAGTCGCTCGCGGAGAGAGATTCGCAACTAGTACATGTTGCAACACTGCGCTCCATTTAACGTGTACTGTCTTTTAAGGGTGAGACGCGCTTTAGTTGCGAATCTTTCTCCGCGAGCGACTCGAGGTGGCCGGGTGCTGCACTTAGTCCTTCAATTGCTGCTTGACGAGACGGGCACTTTTAACTTTGGTATCCCTCCATGCCTTTGTCACTGTATGACCTAAATTTACAAATGACTCGTCTGTATAAACAATTGATTTCCCCTGGTCCCTAAACCTTTTTATGTTTTTTAGATATTTATGTCGCCATCTGATGATATCGATATCGTCTCTTTCTATTAGTATGCACTTATTACCCCTTCTTTCATATTCGAACCCCAAATCAGAGTGGCCCTTGAGAAATATGGTAGGGTCTCATCAATTGTTGAATCGTAACAAAATTATATTCAGCGTGGGTGGAATATTTGCAAACTGTAAAGAATGAACAATTCGCCGCACTCCACCTTGCACTATTCACTCATATTGCGTTAATCTAGCGTTTTGTGTAGTCCCGCCCTTTTTGCTTTGTTTTTCGATGGCGTTCTTAGAGGTCCTTTCATTAGTTCCTTTTTAATCCTACACACTACTGCTTCTGAACACCCGATAGCCTTAGCTGTTTCTTTTACTGCCTTACACGCATTTTACTTCAAAAATAATCTAACACATTCATAATTATTTGGCGTTCCTTACTTCTTAATTTACCAACATATCGTTTCTTTCTAGCTTCCCCCTCCATAACTACAAATATTTACAAAAATATTAAACAAATAACGCAATAACAGCTCACAGTTACACACACGGCTTCTTTCAAACTAATGCTAGTGCTGCTCCTTATACTATCTTCTGTGTCAGGCCTGACGCTGAATAGATGAATACCTTTTGTTTGCCTTACTGGATAAAAGAAAGAGGTTACTGCCTTTTCGTTTATTTTAAAAACCTTCTCCAACCTTCCTCAACATTTGTTCTCGCTGGTTTCCTGATGTAAACTCAATAACAAAAAAGTTTCACACTGCGTAACTTTTGCAGCGCACAGATATAAAATTTTCCGAAAACATTTAATTTAAAAAATTATAACACTTAACTGGGTGAACATAGAGAATTCAAAGTAGGCAGGTAGTAGCACTATGGTTTACTCTACCTAAGAAAAAATATAGATGCATTCTAGCAGTTAGTTTGTTAGTTAGTGCGTGATGAGTATAGAAACAGCAAATATCGGACTTCTATTGAAAAAAACATTTTCTGAAGAAATTTGGGCCTATAGAAACGTATAATGACTCTGGAAAGGATATAACCTGATAGAGAAAAAAATTCTGCATAGGATAATGTGTTCAAACCTGAAATTTATAACAAATGAATATTTATACCATGCTATTAGTAATCTGGCAACAGCGCAAGGTTAGAAAAGGACGCGGCTAATGGCAACTTGTATGCGCTAGATAGAGACAGAGATGTCCCATTTAACTCCATACTGTCTTCTAAGAGTGGAACGCTATATAATGCTTTGTCATAGTCTAGGACAAACATAAGATGACAGTTACTAGATTAAATTCGCGATGCTTTTCAATAATTTGACTAAAGTGAATATGTAGTGTACAGGATTTTACTTTTTTTAATTGGATACTCTGCGGAAACAATAATACGTTAATTATTCTTTGTATTTTATATGTATTAAATCCTCTCTGGTAACAATGTGAGCGATTGTTTTCTATTTGATTTGAAAAGGAAAGTTAGGTTAAAACAGACAATATTGCACAATATATTGATTTCATTTGTTGAAGAAAGTATTCCCACGAAGTGTTTTTGTTAATATTCGAATGCACAGTGTTCCAGAAACTTATACTTAGGTGATTGTCACAATTTAGTCACATTTTCGTGGTCGTTATTGTGCCACAATACAGAGGCTGGTGGTGTAACGTTTTGAATGTTGCTGGAAAGGAAAGAGAATGTGTAAAAGGTATCAAACAGCCCGTCCATCCATCGAAACCCACACATGAAACTTGCTTCCTGCCTTCCTGCCTTCCTTCATAAAGGAAGGGATATTATTTGATCCCGTAAGGAACATGGGAAGAAGTGGAAATTGACAGTGATTTCTCCGGAGAGAGGATCACACGAACCAATTAACAAATTACTTGGCTTGCCAAGCCCGTGGATGTGCCAACGCAGTAGTAGCAGGGTGGCAGAAACAGCATTGCCAACTCACTTCCACTGGTGGCAACCCCCTCTCGCTCTCTCTGGCTTTTTCACCAACAGAATTTAACAATTCACGTGACTTTCTCTACTCACAAACACTTATTCCTCTATATATTCCAGTTAACAAGCATCTATACACATTACCTTATTACTAATTTTCCTGTAGATACAAGGGAAATATGGCAGTATAGTAGATTTTAACGTTTCAAATTCCGATCTCTTTGCATGACCAAGGGAAAAAATGTATGGAAGCGTGTAACACGCATACGTGCACAAACACACTGCAAATGAACCTTTTTCCAGCAGTGCAGTTGGAACCCAGGTAGTGTGACAATATAGACATACACTTCCGTTGAAGTGCGTGGTATGGAATTTTGTGATTTACCCAACACGGCAGTTCGAGAAAGAGTGTTGCATATGTCACTAAACGCTGGCTGAAGAGGGCTCCTTCTTGTCTATTGTGTGAGGACTAGTGGCTGTTTGTTGAGTAGCAAATTGAATTTAACTACTAGACAGCTGCGTGGTGAGCCTATTGATTGTTTGTTCATCGTGCAACAACTGCACAACTCCACCTTTCTCTCAACAGTTTATTACTGGGTACAAGGTGACCACCCGATCAAGACCCAACGGCACACATTACCAGCCTCCTCTAGTCCTCCCTGCTATGCGCTTTTCTTTTATATGCGTATTTTACAATGCTTGAGGGTATTTTTCTTTTCATTAAAAATAATTTACAATATTGGTCTTGTATTCCTGAAGTTTTACGCTAGTGTTTATCACAACTCTTTTTACGTCCTCTTAAGAGAATTTGTTATTTTTGTATTTCTTGCTGATTTGACTGTCAGTTTCCTAGATATTGTTTGTGCGTGTTTAGAAGGCTGTGAACAAGATGGCGAAATGCATTTTGTTTTGAACTGTGTACTCTCCAAACACCTGCGTAACAATGAAAATAAAGCCTAATACATAATGAAAAACAATTTCGGAGGCAGTGGTGCGCAACCGCCGGCAAGTTAGGGGAGGTAAAAATCACCTCCTTCCACTCGCTGGGACAGAAAGACACATTTATCCGTGGTTACTGAGTTGCAGTGGCGGCATGCTCTTACGTACAGGTAATCAAAGGCGTACACATTCATATTCTACTGCTGATTAACCCACGATGTTTCTGAAGATACTTTTTTGGCACGATTTACGTTTCATTTGGTGCAAAAGACGAAGTGCAAAGTGGACGAATGGCCAGCGCTGCACTGCGTCACGTGAGCAGGTGCAATATAAGGTCATTACCATGCACAATCCCTGTTCCGGTTTATATTGGTAGCTCTCACAAACCAATCAATGCCACATCCCCAGCACACGCATGTTCCTGTTTCTCTTCCTTCCCCTTTCTCTACTACGTTTACTGAGCATTCCACCCAAAAATTAAATATCTACATTTCAACGGAAATATGTTTTGAGATCCCCTGAATAAAATGTTATATTTGCACTCCTATGACCGTCATTCACTTCTTAAAAACGTTTATTATTCGACCTGCTGTATCCAGCCCAGATAGATGTTTTAGAAAGTGTTTTATTAGATACTTCCTTATAGGTAAAAGATAATAGGGGAATACAGTGACGTCTAGGGTAATGTCAGGATGTCCAAAGAAGGGAGTGTGAGTTTACACACACACACACACACACACACACACACACACACACACACACACACACACACAAGCGCACGCGTCTGTCTCTTACTGTTTATCATTTATGCAAAAATCATCGGGAATGAAGAGGTCTTCTCAGGACATTTCCAGAAAATTCAAGGTACGAGTTAGAAACTGCCATGGAATCGCCTGTTAGTGTCCATCACTGTCACACCGGGAAAGTGGAGTGAGGCATTGCCACTCACTGCGTAAGATTCTACGAAGAGAGAAGGCTGGACACCCCTGGGTAACATGCTATATTATGGTTCGCGAGGTCGGGGGTTCAAACCTGGTGGAGAGCGATGGATTTTTTCAGGCGTAAAAATCCCTAACATGTGTAGCAGTTTTTGTATAGCGCTTATGATATACAAAATATATCATAGTTACAAAATCCAGCAATAGCAAAGGGTTAAGAATATGTACCACAGGTGAAGGGATGCTAGTCGGAAAGGCACTACCAAGGGTCATTAGCGAACGTCCCAAACATTAACGTAAACGAGATACAATTAGTTTGGCAAGGTCTTCAACATAAAGAAAAAGAGCCTGCTATTGTATTTTTACAAAGTATCGGAAACCCGAGGGGTTTCGCCAGAGGGCAAAGTCTTGACTTAATGAAGTGAGGGCCATTATGGATGTTTGGGAAGCTAAAAAGGATAATGACTGAGGGACAGTAGGAGGCAGGCATCGTTACGAGGGAGAGATACATGTAAGCAACACGGTGGAAGTTCGTTCCAGCGGTTACGGTAAACTGCATATTTTATGCTATTTAAAATTGTTCAGCAAAGCTTAAACGTGTAAAAATAAAACAAATAAAGTGTTCTAAAAGAACTACAATGTAGCTCTCTGTAACCACCACGGATACCCGAGATTAAGACTCATGTGTGAGCAGCCGTAGGCAACCCTAACCAGAAGCAGTCAATCGAGTGATAAAATGCTTCAAATTGGCGCTCCAAAGTGTGGCGTGAACTTCAGAGAATTTCAGGAATGCTGAGCGTGAACTTCAGAGAATTTCAGGAATGCTGAGCGAGAACTTCAGAGTACTTCAGGGAAGCAGAATAAGGTATGCGGAGAACTTCAGGGAGCTGAACAACAAAGGTCGTGAACTCCAGGGAAGGTGACCCAGGACACAGCAGGAACGAGAGGATCCACATCGAATAGCAGTGCAGCAAGCTGGTTAAGGTACTGAGTGAGAATTTTATCTACGTGTTGTAGTATATAGTCAATGTATTTAAGGAACGGGAAAATGATCGAGCAATTAGATATAAATATGGAAGTGCAGGAGGGTGATGAGAGAGAGGGAGAAGGTGTATATAGTAATGTAGATAATGCAAGGGACAGAGTAGCTGATACGAATATACAAAATCAGGGAGAAGAAACAGGGGGAAGCATGGAGACTAATGAAATATTAAAATCACTTATGTCAATGATGACGGGGTTAACAGAAAAGGTAGATCAGAGTCAGAGAGATTTAACGGGTTTAACAGAAAGTCAGAAAGAGATTAAGGAAAAGGTAGAACAAAGTCAGACAGATTTAACGGGGTTAACAGAAACGGTAGATCAGAGTCAGAAAGAATTAACGGGTTTAACAGTAAGTCAGAAAGAGATTAAGGAAAAGGTAGAAAAAAGTCAGAAAGATTTAACGGGGTTAACAGAAAAGGTAGATCAGAGTCAGAAAGATTTAACGGGGTTAACAGAAAAGATAGATCAGAGTCAGAAAGATTTAACGGGGTTAACAGAAAAGCTAGAAAATACGAGGGAGAACTTAACAGCTGACTTAGTCAAAATAGGAAATAAGATTGAGAAACAACAGAAGGTTTTAGAAAATTTCAAGGAGGAAGTTAGAAATGAAATAGAAAATGTAAGAAGTGAGGTTAGAAATAATCAGGAAGAGGTTAAAATTGAAATTGAAAATGTACGAATTGAAATGAGGGAAAGTCAGGAACAGGTTAGGGAAGAGATTAAAACAGTTAATAAAAATGTAGAGAAAGAAAATAGAAAATTAAGAGAGGAAATAACTACTGAATTAGCTAAGGAAAGGGAAATTAATAGCAAGGAATTAGAAATCTGTAGGAAAAGATTAGAGCAATCAGAGAGGGAAACTAGGAGATTAGCTGTGAGTGTAGATGAGGTAAATGACAAACTGAAAGAAAGATTAAATAACATATGTATGTCTGACAATGTTAGTGATTCTGTGAGTAGTAATACTATTACGGTAGCAGCACGGGACGAAGCGATGCATAATGCGTCAGCGGACATTCCGATGTTAAATTTAAATGCTGGTACATCAGGTAATAGTAATACCAATGTCAATGTTAATGCACGCAATAGTCCACATTTGCAATGGCCCAACCATGTTTTGAATGAAATTTCACCACCAACCTTTGAAAACGAAGAATTTGATGACCCCAAGGCTTTTATAAATAGCATGCAAGAGTATTTCCTTGTAAAAGGTATTCCCGAGGAATATAAGATGACAGTTGTTAGAAAATGTTTTAAAGGCAACGCTTCAAACTGGTTAGAGTTATCAGTAGGATTAAGTAATGATTATCGGACATTTAAGGAAATTTTCTTAAATAGATATTGGGGAGCTAGCAGGCAGGCAAATATAAGACTGGAACTGAGTAATGGGAAATATAACCCGCATAAAGATCAATGCATGGTTAATTATTTTATGGCTATAGCTAGAAAATGTAAGATGCTTGACCCTCCGATGGGAGAAATAGAATTAATTAATTTAATAACCACACATTTTCCGGAAACAATTCAACACTATCTGATTATTGCGAAGCCGATAACAATAGCGGCAATGATTGACTTGTTAATCGCACTAGAAAGAAATAAGAGCCAAAACGAGGCAAGTAATGAGAGACCTTTTGGAAATAACCGATCTCCAACAAAAATTTTCGGGCAGGGGGCAGGTTCAGGTGATGTCAGGAATTTTGATGCTCGGCAACGGTATCATGGCCCAGTCCCTAAAAACAATAATTACCACCGGAAAAATAATTTTGAGCCTCAGGATAGGAGACATAATTTCGAGCCTCAGGATAGGAGACATAATTTTGAGCCTCAGGATAGAAGAAATAATTTTGAGCCTCAGGATAATAGAAGAAGGGTTGAGAATTATCCACGGGAAAGTAACCCTCAAATTAATTACGTACAGGCAAATAGATATTACGGAGATAGAAGGGGGAGGTACACTAGGAATCAATTTCCTTCGGGAAATAATTATCACCATGATAATAATTGGTACAGACCGAATTCCCCTAGGCAAGAAGAAAGAAATTGGAATAGCAGAATTTCTCCAAATCCGGAAGAAAGGGTAGACGCTATAAACGCGGTAAAAAGATTGGAAGAAACAAATTTTCACCAGGATTCAAACCCGGGACCTTCATATAATGGGAATGGGACAGGAGCCATTAGTAAGCTTTCGGAAAACTCCAAACCCAGTCAACTTCGCCTTCAGTGAAGATTGGGAATGATGAATGTTCTTATTATGGGAAGTACTTCGAAAATAAGGGACAGAGAAGGCAATGTTTGATTGAAAAACATAAAGAAAATACAGAGAATGAAATTTTAATTGATCCACCAAGAATAAATATTGGTATTAACGGGAAATTATTTCAGGCTATTATTGATACAGGTGCTAATACTACTGTGTGTTCCCAAAATTTTTTTGAAAATTTAGTGAATAGTGGTGTAAAATTATTATCTTTGCCAGTTTATGGGATATATTGCTCTGTAGCGGTAGGTAAAAGGAAAGAAAGGGTAAAATTTCAAGTGATGGTAAAGGTCGAGATCGCACATAAATGCATTGAAATATTATTTTTGGTTGTACCCAGGCTTGTTTTTGACGTAATATTCGGTTGCGATAGTCTTTATGCTTGGAATTCCATCATAGATTTTGAAAATAGAAGTTTTAAGTTTGAAACAGGACCTGAGACCATAATTGTACCATTTTTAGACCATACTTCGAGGATAATTGTACGGGATCAGGTAGAGGAAGAAATGGAGGGGGAAACATTCTTTGTCGAGGTAATAAATGTTGGAGCGATGGAATTAGCAGAATTAAAAGTTGGGAACTACGATGAAATAGATGAAGAAAATATTGTAAGTAGAGGTAATTATTTCTGTGATTTTGATGAAGAAAAGGAACCCCGAGAAAACCCAAAATTTAACTTGAAGAATAGTAATATAAATGAGTACGACGAAAGAAAGGACTGTGTCAAGATAGAAAATTTAATAGAATCTAAGGTAAACCAAGCTGAGAGACTAAATGAGGAACAGAAAAGAAAATTACGGGAACTTTTAATAGAAAACAGGGGGGTATTCTCGGAAAAGCCTGGAAGATGTAACTGTTACACACATTCGTTTGAAGTGGCGAATAAAATGTTCAAAGAAACTCTAAGTAGCCACCAGATAAAACTATATCATTGTTCTTATTATTTTCCTTCAGGGAATCCGACAGAGCGGATATTAAGAGAAATAGGGACTTATTTTCGAGTGCTTACTCATAATAATCATCGAAACTGGGTAAAGTATTGTCCCATCATAGAGAAAATTATTAATAATACTGTAAATACTACAACTGGTTTTGCACCGATACAGATAATGCCGGGAATTGACCCTGAACCCATTTTTAAAAATACTCCAAGAACGATTGAGAGAAGTCAGCCATTATCAGAGGAACAAAGGGCTAAGATCGTTTTTGACAGATTGCAAGAAAAAGCGGAAAAGAGGAAATCAAAAATCAAGAAACGTAAAAATAAATGGAATCCTCAGGTAGGAGATCTAGTCCTCGCCAGGGATCATAAGTTATCCAATGCGTTAAGGGGGAGAAGTCATAGATTAGAACTATTATATAAAGGTCCGGTAATGATTACTGAGAAATTCGGAGAGCATACTTATGAATTAGTGGACTTAAAAACAAACAAATCGATTGGGAGATGGCATAAGCAGCTAATAAGACCGTATAGAAATTCCTCAAATAGTATCGAAAAGTAAGAAAAGAAATGGTGAGAAGTTAGCTGAAAGAATGGTTGGATCATGAAAATGAGGGCCTAATTGTTTCTATGTAAACTTGTAAATAACTGTAAGAATAACGTAATTAATATTAAGCAAAGTGAATATATCGAAAAAAAAAACAGTGAAGTGGATAATGTGCGTGAGAAAAAAGAAAAAAAAAAACAAATTAAAAGTGAAACCAGCAGAACAATCCATAACCATAAAAGACTTTTGATAAAAATAATTATATAGAATCAGAAGATCAATGTAAGAAGAAACATGTAAAATAATATTAAATCACTATGTAGTATTAAAAATATAACCCTATGTGTGTTGAGTGCTGATTTGTGTAATGTAAATATGTGAAGGGTATTCTATGTACAAGCTATGTCTTTAAGAATTTGAGTGTAAACCCTCTTAAGCATTTGTATGTAATTGACGAAAGATTTGCTGAACAATCGCGAAATTTTAACAAGAAAATGATTTTCGGGCAAGACATATACCTTATCATATTCTTACATAATATGATAATGTATATGGGGGGCATTTGTAGCAGTTTTTGTATAGCGCTTATGATATACAAAATATATCATAGTTACAAAATCCAGTAATAGCAAAGGGTTAAGAATATGTACCACAGGTGAAGGGATGCTAGTCGGAAAGGCACTACCAAGGGTCATTAGCGAACGTCCCAAACATTAACGTAAACGAGATACAATTAGTTTGGCAAGGTCTTCAACATAAAGAAAAAGAGCCTGCTATTGTATTTTTACAAAGTATCGGAAACCCGAGGGGTTTCGCCAGAGGGCAAAGTCTTGACTTAATGAAGTGAGGGCCATTATGGATGTTTGGGAAGCTAAAAAGCATATAATGACTGAGGACAGTAGGAGACAGGCATCGTTACGAGGGAGAGATACATGTAAGCAACACGGTGAAAGTTCGTTCCAGCGGTTACGTTAAACTGCGTATTTGATTCTATTTAAAATTGTTCAGCAAAGCTTAAACGTGTAAAAATAAAACAAATAAAGTGTTCTAAAAAAACTACAATGTCGCTCTCTGTAACCACCACGGATACCCGAGATTAAGACTCATGTGTGAGCAGCCGTAGGCAACCATAATACGAAGCAGTCAATCGAGTGATAAAATGCTTCACATGGCTCCCTTTGGAAGGGAAGCAAAGCCGATGAACCGGTGTCAGTAATTATTACTGTGGTTAGGTAAATTATATAGTCTTCAAGTTTATAACCTTCCTTTATCTTATGTACGTAATATCCTTACATTGCCTTATGATTAACATACTAAACTGTTTCTCTTTCACAATAAAGTAAGTAGGAAAGTCGCATTGCTATTTAGTCGTAAAATATGTTAAAACTATTTGATCAACATAATAGACTTTTTGTTTTAAATGTAATATTGTCTTTAAACTTTGAAACAAGAAATATAATGGATCATATTAAATAAACTAATAAGAAACTAACACCTCGTTTCAGAAGAATGATTTCATGTAGTTCTGTTTACTCTTGGTGACTTTTTCATAACTGGTAAACCGTAAGAGATAGAGCTAATCTTACCATACAAAAAATATAGATCTTGCTAAAACTCACAATTTATGAATTAGCCATTTCGGAGATATTCCTTGTGATTTGTGTAAGTTTTGGAGAATTTATACTTCTGTCAAATGGAACAACGTTATTCATTTTTTAATGTTAAGCGTAAGAGAACGGAACTCCAATTTACTACGTGGTATAGAAGGTTTGCAAGAATATATTGTAAAAGGGCGAGTTCAGAAATAATGTGGGTTTAACATCAGATTATTTGTTATATTTAGTAACCTTTATTGAGTTGATGTTAATGGATACGTTGTAAGTGAGATAAAAGACAACTTGTGGGAGAGTTGCCACGTGTTGTATTATACAAGGTTTCCTTTGTCGAGAAGTTTGACGGACTTGATGCGTGGTGAATGTTTTAATTCAGTTTTATATTCGCCAAGTATAGAACAAGAGAGATGACGTCACACATCACGTGCAGGTGGGAAGTGAACCTCCACAACTTGATCCGTTTCACTGATTCAGAAGCACAAGGCGCTCTCACCAAATACATTCGCATAGCTTTCTCTTCTCACACTGTTCTATATATAATCCGGTTATTCTTTACGTCATCTTATTTCCCTGAATCACGGCCCACAATTCACAGTTATATCGTGACAGAAAGACTGTTCTGGTAACTCTCCACTAACTGAATCTGACGATAAACTGACTTCGATATCCGTGTCGACTCGTCTAATAGTTGAGACGAATTAGGTGCCGGCGAGTTTTCTGGAAAGCTACGTTTCTCTAACAAATATAGCTACTTTTGGTCTCCATCTTTATCTAAGTTAAAACACGAAAGAAATATAGCAAGAGTCAAAGCCGAAAGAACCAAGTGTCCGGAAGATGTACAAAACTGGAGAAGAAAAGCAGCCATTTTTAAGAAAGAATTAATTTACAGCAAAGAGGGCCAGTTTCACAAATTTTTTAGAACATATGGACTATAGGAAAGATGGAAATAAACTATACAAATTCCTTAATAAAAGAAAATTATCAAAAAATACAACTGAACCATTAAAACATAATAACAAAACCTTAACTACAGATAGGGAAATAGCAGAATCCCTTAACAAGTTTTATGCTCAGTCACAAAGAATACCGCAAACGTATAAAAAGCAAGATAAAACTATCCAAAAAACCACCAGAGAAACTAATAAGCCAAAAGATATACGAAATGATATTTTTATTCAGGATTTTAACGAAACAGAACTAGATTTAGCAATAGAACAATTACAGAACAAAAAATCTCCTGGACCTGACAAGATCCACCCAGAGTTTATTAAACACCTTGGCAGGAAAGGAAAAGAAATCCTACTTAAACTGTATAACACGTGTAGGAGAATGACTGTGCCTTCCGACTGGAAAAAAGCCATTATCATCCCGATTTTAAAGAAAAACAAACCCTCAAACAATATTAATAGTTTCAGGCCAATATCTTTGACCAGTGTTATTGCAAAAGTGATGGAAAGAATGGTGGCATCTAGACTTAGCTGGCTCCTAGAATATTACAACTTAATTAATAGTTCACAGACCGGCTTCAGACAGAATCATAGTACAAGTGAAAATGTACTCCTACTAAGCCAAGACATCAAGGAAGCTTTCAATAGAAAGGAGGATACCTTGGCAGTATTCATTGATTTTAAATCAGCATATGACTCAGTCTGGAGAAACAAATTAATTGAGAAGTTGCAATCAATAGGTGTGAAAAGTAACATGCTTAAATGGATAACTCAGTTTATTTCACAAAGATTTTGTGCCACAAAATATAATACATACATTTCCAAATATAAACAAACACACCGAGGGCTTCCACAAGGTACTGTTCTGAGCACAACACTCTTTAACACATATATAAATGACCTTCCATCAATAATAAAAACTTTAGAAACCAAAATTGCTTTATTTGCTGACGATGTAGTCATTTGAACTTCAGGCTCTCCAAAAAAACCTGAATTAATTAAAGACAGAATAGAAACAGCCCTAAACAAAGTACATGAATGGAGCTCCAAAAACCTCATGACTATCAATGTGGAAAAAACAAATTATGAATTATTTACACTAAAATACAAACCAGTTAATATTAACACAAATTATAATGGTAAACCACTCAAAGCAATTGATGATGCCAAATACTTAGGCATCACTTTCGACAGAAAGCTAACTTGGAAAAAACATATAACAAACATCTCAGAAAAGGTTGAAAAGAAATTGCAAATCCTGAAAAGGTTAGCTGGTGCTAAATGGGGCTGCTCAAGGAGAGTCCTTAACACAACATACAAAATGTATGTTAAACCAAACCTCTTGTACTGTTCTGAAGCTTTAATAACAGCAGCAAATGCTAACATCAATAAACTTGAACAAATACAAAATCAGGCTCTTCGCCTAATCACTGGAGCAGTTAAATCCACACCTATTGATGCCATGCTTGCCTTAACACGGACCCCATCAATAACAACAAAAATAGAAGAACAGGCATTGCTCCAACACGAGAAAATGTTACGACTGCCAAACTCTAAATGGACAGAAGAGAACCTCCCCCCTTCAATCCTTAAAACTCATAGTAGTTTCCTAGAAAAGGTAACACACATTAAATCCAAATTGAACATTCCTAACACCAGAGAAAATCTACTTATAAGACAAAATCCATTGGAATTATTACAACCTACCTTCAGTTTGGAATTAATAGAGGAAATAAGTAAATCAGACACACCAAAAGAAATACAAAAACTTCTAGCTCTGGAAACAATCAATACTAGGTATCCCACAGAAGAATGGCTGCACATATATACTGATGGATCCTCCAAGGAAAACCTTACTGGAGCTGGAGTTACGTGTTCACATTTTTCCTTTTACCATTCTGTTGGCAGAGACACAACAAATTATGATGGAGAAATAGAGGCTATATACATTGCTCTCCGACAATTATTAAATCTTCCCTTAAATAAATTTAACAAGGCAGTAATTCTTTCAGATTCTAAAGCTGCAATTCAGGGAATATGTTCAAATACTACAAAGAAGTCAACAAAAATTAGAGAATGCTACAAAATGTTAACACAGCTCCAAAAAGTTAATAAGACTGTTCATCTCCAATGGATTCCAGCACACTGTGGAGTCATGGGGAACGAAGCTGCAGACTCACTTGCAAAGATAGGCACAACAATAAAACAAAAATCTAAATTCAATTTCTCATTTTCCTCAATAAAACGCTTGATCATTAAAAAATTTTCTCATTCATACCTACAAGAAATAGAAACAAATGCCAAAGATAAAAAATGGATTACACTACTTTCCAACCCAGATATAATCCCCCAGAGACCAAGGAAAACAGCTGTTGCAGCCTTCCGACTATTGACAAATCATGACTGCTTAGCAAGTCATCTCTACAGAATAGGTATCTCAGCCTCACCAATATGTGTCCTGTGTAACGATCCAGCAGAAATGAATGAAGACCACTTGAAGACCTGTGAAGCATTAAGATCAGAAGAAACTACAGTTCAAAAGTATTGGAAAGCACGAATGCTAATGGCTTCATTGCCAGATGCAAGGCACTAGAAAACAACACGTTTCTCTAACAAGCCGACACTCGAAGCTTCTACAACTGTGGAAACGACATTTTCGAGCGTTGCCTAGCTTACTGAGTTTGAGTCTGTCTCCCCTTATGTGTGTGTGTGTCCCATTTTATGTAGATCATGTCGACGGCTTTGCCTTTCCAACAATTGCTTATGGCAATAATGTTCACTCGTTTCATTGTTGGTGTTATATATATGGCTTGAATTTTTAATAGTGGCAACTATTTGTTACTTAGATATACGACAAAGTTTTAAGTTTTACAGTCTTTTCATATAAACTTCATATAGAGGTATTCGCTTTAAGCAGCTCCTGCGATCTTGCTTCTTGCTTTACTCCAGGAGCACTTGTCAGGGCATTGTTACAGCCAGTATTAAAAAGTCATCCCATGTAGCATATTCACACACATACACTTCCACAGTGTGGAGGATATGCAATAATCTTACTTCCGGGAGTCGAACCCGGTACCCTCCGCACAGTAAGCAAGGCGCTGACAACTGCTTACAAGCAAGTTTCCTCACAACGAACGCACCTAAACATCACCCTCATCCCTTATCTAGCCTAACTTACTTACACGGCTCCGGATTGTGATGTTGGATATATGTAGTGCTAGAGTAATTATGTAAATTACGATGCAGTGTATTAATGCACCTCGTATCTTGTTTGTACATAATTAATTTCGTACGTCATCGCTATATTTGCTATAGTTCGTGTTTTAAACAATACGCTCTATTTGTTTTCAGTTTGCAATTTAAACAACCACGTGCTAATATCCGATGAAATAAAAATGTTTTGAATAGTGCCAGATAAACTATTTCCAGGAATTTATAATAGTCATTATATAGTTTATTTCCACCTAAGAACAACTCGTAAGGAATTATGGGTACAACAAAACCAAACAACATATTTCCTTTGATCGCAATAGACTTAGATATATATTAAGGTTCTGTTGCTGCTATTGTTCGCTCTCAGCTGGCCAAGTACAAATTATTTTCCTTGATACTAGTGTTTTTTTTTTTTTTTTTTTTTTTTTTTTGTCTTTTACCATATGTTGCCATCTAGCGCAGACTTGGAGAAGCACATCAAGAACACGACTCCTGGTGGTTCAAACTTTACAAAGTCGTTGTTCTTTTTTCTTTTGCCAAGTTGAAACTTGGACTCCTGTTGTTGGCAGCAAGTCACTTTAACTTAGGGAAATTCTATTACATATTGGAAACTCGTGGTCTAATTCCGCTATAGCATTAGGGAAGTAAGTGCTGCCAACTTATTTAATGTCATGAACAGGTGAAAATACTCCAAATAATCTCATTACCTACTTCCATATGAACAAGTATTGCATTCTAACTAAACATTAAGCATCGACATTCATCGGAAATGTGTTTTGAGGTGCCTTATTGCAGAAAAGGCGTTTTTACTTTTCTACTGCTTACTGGGCGGTAAGGGGAAGTCGCAGGTTCGATGTCCGTGGCCTACCTGACCCATGGTTTTCTCGGGTCGCCAGGCAGTCTGAAAACCTAATAACCTACAAATGTTAATGTCTGAGGTACAAGGAGAATAAGTAAAGTTGGTAAGTTTGCTGAATTAGTATTGTGTTTATCGAATATGTATAATTCGTTGAAGTCAGAATATCTTTCTTTAATCAAAATACGAGTACAGTGGCCATTTTTGAGACAATTAAAAATTAGGAATGTTTATCCATGTAAAAGTTAGTTTTGGATGGAGGGTTTCCATAAAGTCGCACTCTTGGAGGTTACTGAACTCCAATACAAAATTTGTTTTTTTTAAAAAAAAAAAGTGGCTGCTTGGGTTTTGATGTTCACACTTACACACATACAGGCACGCATACATAAACATCTCTCTCTCTCTCTCTTCAGAGAGGCTCAGAAGCTGTATTTCTGCTTTAATCTCGATATCGAATTATTGGGCGGAATGCAATAATTACTCTACTATGTGTTTAGTGGTTGAGGAACTAAAAAAATTACACAATATGTAGGGACTTGGATGCAGATATAAACAATTATAATCACATTTAAAGAGAAAATGTAGACTTGCATCCGCAGCATTTGCTTCCAGAGGGAAGTGAAACAGGTATTGTCATCTTGCCTGCGTACGATAACGCTAAACATAATGTGAATGAGGTAGTAGTGATCCGCTCTCATTGCCGACGATAATGTAATCAAACCGATACATAGAGTAGAATATTGTGCTAATTAAAACCGGGTTATAACTGAAGACTTTCATATAAAACCGACCCTAAATTTAAATTTCCACGAAATGATACTTCTTCATCCGGTATAGCTTTAATTTATGATAAAGTCATATAATCTTGGAATTAGTCCCCACAGACTCACACTTGGAATTAGTTATTGATAGTTTATATGTATAGATGTAAAGGATATCAGTATAACGGTGCAAACGCACGAGTACAAATTATCTACTTCCATATATCAGTTGATACATACTATAAAATTAAGAAAATCACTGATGGAATTTAGAAAGTGTATGAACGTTATCGGTGGAATGCCAGGCGAATCTTAATTTCAATTTAATTTGCCATATCTTTACTTACATTTTCGTTCTTTAAAATCAGTATCTCCATCATGTTTAACATGAATAAGTATATGTATATTTAAATGTAGCAAATATTTAAATCCCCTCCAGACAGGAAAATGGTGTGTTTGTTTACGTGGCCTGGTGAAGGTCACGGAGCTAAAGCTGTGTGTTGAAAGCAAGAGCTGGCGGAAGAGGGGAAGTTTTTATTTATACCAAATCACGACCTTTTGCTTGATTCTCAACTTGCTTACCAGCTTCAGCTCACAAGCACTAGCTAGTTTTTATTTATACCACCCATTAACACTGCAGTAATTAATAGTTTTAATACAGATTTTATACATAAAAAGATAGAAAAATTTAAGTATCAAAAAGCTGTTAGAGAAGTTTCAACCCTTAAAAAATAAAAGATAATTGTATTTCTAAAAAGTTTAGTTACCATCCTTGGGCCAGTAAAAAATTTACAAAGATTTTAAAAGAATATGGAATAAATTTGATCCCTCAAAATAAATTTAATATACAACATTTACTTAATTTTTCTAAAAAAGATAAAATATCAAATTATAAAAAATCTGGCATTTATCAATTTAGCTCTTTAGATTGTGATAAGGTTCATATTGGAAAAACTAAGCGTCATTTAGAAACCAGAATAAAAGAACATTTTAGAAATATTAAATATAAACAAACTGATAAATCAGCTGTGGCAGGTCATTTTTGGTCATTTAATCATGAAATTAATCCAGAAGTTAAATTATTAAAACAATGAAGTGGTCCGATAGATTTAATGGTTTGGGAAGAAAGTTTTTATTTTAAAACACAGGAACCGTGTTATGTGGTTCGAATTACCATCTATAGATTGAGATTGGTAAATAAAAACTGAATATCAGTATTTATTTTTGTTTTCAGAAAAAAATGAAAGATTGTAGCTTTGGTAACGAATTTGTTTGTATAGCTCTGAGAATGAGTTGGAGACAACTTGAAACACTGGGTTAGCTTGTTCAAGGAGAACATGCAACATTACTAAGATAAGTGAAGTTTTTAGTTTCTAATTTGTTCTTACTTTAGAATCTTGTTGCTTCACTGTTAATAGCTCGAATTTTCCTTATATAAGCATGTATTTATTAACTGCACCAATTTGTATATATTTAGCTTAGTCATTCTTTATCCTTGCGATCCTGGTCGGAATATTAGGACAAATTCCAGATATTATTGTATTCTAATCGGTCCTAGACCGGTCTGCAAAATTTCAAGTCAATCAGACGACTCTAATTGGGTGAAAATTACATTGAAAGATTCCAACGCACACGCACGCACGCACGCACCCACACACACACACACACACACACAACTTATGTTCAAATGCATTTTTTGTGATCTGAAACATTTCGGGGACATTCCTTGTTATTTGTGTGAGGTTTGCCATAAGGTTTTACAAATGGATGGTCGTTATTCATTTTTTTATCTCTTCCCCGTGCAAAGAGAATGGAATTCCGAAGCCATTATACAGTGACCAGCTTTAAAACATTTGAACTAGTCTACTGAATTCTCTTATTCCCCTTGTACCTACAAGTAAATCACCAATAAGATAATTTGTACAAATGTTTATCTCAACTAACATGAAGAACATATAGGAATAAGAGTTTGTTAACACGAGTAGAGAAAGTCATGTGAGTGTACCCCTATATCAATCTCAGGGGGTGGTCTGGATTTACAGCGCAAGGTGAAAATCCACCCCTTATCACTAGCTACAAGGGAGGTATTGTACAACTGCCGCCACCAAAAGCAGTTAAAAGAGAAACGGACTTATTTTATCAGTTTTCTTTTTCTTCTTCTTGTGGGACGGATCAAGGAAAGTTTCAGTTGGAACACAGACAGGGTCGCTAAGTTTGAACATAAAGTTTCCCGCCCCTTGTAGTAAGGGAGGATCTCAACTTTTTAATTTCCTTCCCCCTCCCCTGATCGTTCGTAAAAAGTAGAAACTGTACGAGAGTGAGGAAGAGGAGGACGTCTAATTAGAACCTATAAAAATACACATTATCCAAACAGTGATATTTCCTCCCTCTCTCCCTGCCACCCTCCCTCCTATCAAAAGGATACAACTTGCTCCTCAAACAGAAGTGCAATGCTTTTCGCCGTATGAAACCATCTGCCCCTTTAACCTGCAATCTGACATACAACGGTTCACCACACCCACTCATATACAACGTTTGCGAAACAGGGGAGTGTGGGTTTACCCCCTGCCACTATACCTAGACTTTGCCTTCTTGTAGATGTTGTAGTGATAAATCATCAAACCACGGACAACGGCGGGTATTTCACCTAGTAACAAAGAAACACAAGGCTATTGGACAAGTACAACCTAAGTCTAAATGTTGTAGTGATAAATCATCAAACCACGGACAACGTCGGGTATTTCACCTAGTAACAAAGAAACACAAGACTATTGGACAAGTACAACCTAAGTCTAAATGTTGTAGTGATAAATCATCAAACCACGGACAACGTCGGGTATTTCACCTAGTAACAAAGAAACACAAGACTATTGCACAAGTACAACCTAAGTCTAAATGTTGTAGTGATAAATCATCAAACCACGGATAACGTCGGGTATTTCACCTAGTAACAAAGAAACACAAGGCTATTGGACAAGTACAACCTAAGTCTAAATGTTGTAGTGACAAATCATCAAACCACGGACAACGTCGGGTATTTCACCTAGTAACAAAGAAACACAAGACTATTGGACAAGTACAACCTAAGTCTAAATGTTGTAGTGATAAATCATCAAACCACGGACAACGTCGGGTATTTCACCTAGTAACAAGGAAACACAAGGCTATTGGACAAGTACAACCTAAGTCTAAATGTTGTAGTGATAAATCATCAAACCACGGACAACGTCGGGTGTTTCACCTAGTAACAAAGAAACACAAGACTATTGGACAAGTACAACCTAAGTCTAAATGTTGTAGTGATAAATCATCAAACCACGGACAACGTCGGGTATTTCACCTAGTAACAAAGAAACACAAGGCTATTGGACAAGTACAACCTAAGTCTAAATGTTGTAGTGATAAATCATCAAACCACGGACAACGTCGGGTATTTCACCTAGTAACAAAGAAACACAAGACTATTGGACAAGTACAACCTAAGTCTAAATGTTGTAGTGATAAATCATCAAACCACGGACAACGTCGGGTATTTCACCTAGTAACAAAGAAACACAAGGCTATTGGACAAGTACAACCTAAGTCTAAATGTTGTAGTGATAAATCATCAAACCACGGACAACGTCGGGTATTTCACCTAGTAACAAAGAAACACAAGACTATTGGACAAGTACAACCTAAGTCTAAATGTTGTAGTGATAAATCATCAAACCACGGACAACGTCGGGTATTTCACCTAGTAACAAAGAAACACAAGGCTATTGCACAGGTACAACCTAAGTCTAAATGTTGTAGTGATAAATCATCAAACCACGGACAACGTCGGGTATTTCACCTAGTAACAAAGAAACACAAGACTATTGGACAAGTACAACCTAAGTCTAAATGTTGTAGTGATAAATCATCAAACCACGGACAACGTCGGGTATTTCACCTAGTAACAAAGAAACACAAGACTATTGGACAAGTACAACCTAAGTCTAAATGTTGTAGTGATAAATCATCAAACCACGGACAACGTCGGGTATTTCACCTAGTAACAAAGAAACACAAGGCTATTGGACAAGTACAACCTAAGTCTAACTGTTGTAGTGATAAATCATCAAACCACGGACAACGTCGGGTATTTCACCTAGTAACAAAGAAACACAAGACTATTGGACAACTACAACCTAAGTCTAAATGTTGTAGTGATAAATCATCAAACCACGGACAACGTCGGGTATTTCACCTAGTAACAAAGAAACACAAGACTATTGGACAAGTACAACCTAAGTCTAAATGTTGTAGTGATAAATCATCAAACCACGGACAACGTCGGGTATTTCACCTAGTAACAAAGAAACACAAGACTATTGGACAAGTACAACCTAAGTCTAAATGTTGTAGTGATAAATCATCAAACCACGGACAACGTCGGGTATTTCACCTAGTAACAAAGAAACACAAGACTATTGGACAAGTACAACCTAAGTCTAAATGTTGTAGTGATAAATCATCAAACCACGTACAACGTCGGGTATTTCACCTGGTAACAAAGAAACACAAGACTATTGGACAAGTACAACCTTGATACCGAAATTTAGATTTCCAATCGAATGGGCTTGATAAAGACACGTTTTAATTTAATTGCCGGATGTGAGATTTGCGATAAGTGTTGAGTAATAACATATGTAGATAATAGAGTAGGAAGTGTTGTAAGGTGAGCAAGATATGAGTAAATAATAGTCGTTAAATTTGTAGGATAAACGCATTATTGGTTTGAAATTAACGAGTCATGACGTCATACTACATAGTTTAAATACACGTTCGAAAGTCAGGTCTGCCAACCTTAAAAGTCGCGCGATATATTTAATAAAATATAAAGTAAACATCGTTTAATCCTAAAAAGGTAATTATATATTCGAAATTCATAAAAGAACATGTTATAATAGACAGGGGCATTTCTAAATTGCGGGAAAAGGAAATAGCATTTTGGATACGAGGCTTTTTTGGATGACGTCATGACATTCAAAATTGGAGAGAACGTTTTTCCTTAGCGTGGGTACGCCAGAAAGCGTCACTACCCAGACCAGCACCGCACGTTGTGGAGTGCAGACGTGAGTGCGATTCCTCTACATATAGAATCGGCATAACTCCCGAAAGTATCTAAGATGTAATAAACAATATACAAAGGTTTTCTTGGGTATTCTATAAAACACCTGCGCGTACCCGAGATAAATAAAGAGATCTCAACCTGAGCTAGCGGGAACGAACCAAATCAACGGGCGGTTAGTTAGTTAGTTAGTTTATTTTAAAAGTATTGGCCTGGTGCCGGTACATTGGGCCCGGCTTACAGGCTATATTTACATTGATTTACAGTTGACTTTGTTCATATTTACAGTTTTCGCTATATACAAAAACCCATACGGTGACCATCTGTAGGTCACCGAGAATAGTTTTCTTTTGTCTTTTGTCTGTTTCGTCTTTGGGTTATATATACATATGTACATATTTACAAATTATATACAGACACATACACGCACGCATTCACCCACACACACACTCGTACACACATACACACACATCTTCACTGGGCACACCAGAAATATGCGTCCCAGCGCACTACACTATTTACAGTTTTGACACTATATACACTGTCCCGCGGTGGCAGCACCTGAATATTTTCCGAGGCGAGGGCCTCTGCCGGAACATGTATGTGGCTTAGGGACGAGGTTGCGTGGTCGTGGACGCGCATTAGTCGGCGAGCCGAGCCGCTTCTAGAACATTTTTATCCTAGTATGCTTGCGGTGCTTCGGCTCGCCTTTGCCGATGTTAGCGATCACGTCATTTTCGTGGTTCCTAATGCGCGTCCATGCCGCCATTGCTCTTTTGTCTATTGCCTCCGGGATGAACGGGATATGAGTTTCGAGGTGAAGAGTTTGGGTGGTGGTGAGACAACGAGACCAACGACATTTACGCATCAAATGGCGACACAACGAGAACCGAACAACGACTATTAGCTTCAACCTAAGTCTAAATGTTGTAGTGATAAATCATCAAACCACGGACAACGTCGGGTATTCCACCTAGTAACAAAGAAACACAAGACTATTGGACAAGTACAACCTAAGTCTAAATGTTGTAGTGATAAATCATCAAACCACGGACAACGTCGGGTATTCCACCTATTATGCCCTTGGTAGTTAAACGAAAGCCGGCCATACGATTTAGCGTTATCCCAAATCGAAGAAAAGCTTTGACCTGGATGGAAGTGGGAAGATATTCCTTTAAAAGAAGAACCTTTTTCCCAGGCACCTAATTTCGTCGTTCATTTTTATGCATGCACTGGAATGTGAACCGCAGAAATAAAAGACAGAATTTATTGAGTGCTTCTGCAAAGGAATCAGATCAGTCAAAAGGAAATGGAATTTAGATTGTGCAGAAGCACAGAGGCACAGAGGCCGGTGTGTCAACTTCTAAATACTGGAGCGAGCGAGAGAGTGAGAGAGCGATCACTACTAATTTCCTACCCGACCACTTTATTTTTTGATGAGCATACTTAAGGGGCAAAGCAGAAAGGAAAAAGGGTCTTAACCTAAGTAAAGTGCTTTCTTCTCGCTCAGGCAAAAAAGTTTTAAGGAGTCGATTTTTATGGCTTCCTGAATTATTTAAAAGTTCTGTTACGACCCATGTGAAGTGCTAAAAGTGGAGATAGGCAGGTTTAGCTCCAGTACGATGTTTTAATTCGCTTCACTTTTATACATTATTACTGTTTCCTTCTGTGCATAAAACAGGAATTAACACAATAGATTCCACTGCGTCTATATCTTCCTCGTATTTCCGTGTAAGCCCACAAGAACGATGAAATACAAGATTATAGAGGTGACAGAAAGAACTACTGATGCCATAAACTGTAAATATAGTTAGTAAAGGCTAAGTACAATTGTCTCTTTTATATGGCCTGATTCGGATTTGCAACGGAAATCGTAAGTGTCCACAAGAATGTGAGTGATTTGTGAATATAAAGTGAATTTTAAACGGATATTTATAGTGCTGGCGAAAGACAAAGAGACAGCACTAATAGCAGCAAAGATATTAACTTAAACAAATTTGTAATCCGTGCATGCCGACCGGTTAGCTCAATATGTTCATTTAGAAGTTTAATTAAATTCACTACTTAATCTAGTGTAGTCTCGCCTCTCCGACGGATCAGCGGTGAGCATGAACAACTCTGGTACAGCACGGGTCAATGTGTAGGCGTATCAGTCAGTCAGTATCCACTGACGGACATAAGGGACGATTCCATGGCAGTTGGTCTGTCATACTTCGAATTTCTTGGCAATGTCTTCAGAGGAACCTTTCATTCTGTGTGATTTTTGCGTAAATGCAAACAGTAAGAGACAAACAAAATCTTACTAAATAAAACATGTGGATCTCGTTAAAACATATTATCTTTGTCAAATAATTAGCTTTTCTTTTGAGAGAACCATTTTCAAGCCATTCTATATTATTTGTTTGTATTTGCCAATCAACGTATGAGGTGACTGAGGGAAATTCGACATTATACATTCTACTATGCCTTGGTGTATGGGGCAAGAATTTTTGAGGCAGCTGTACAAAGGTCATTTTTCTACGACGTATGGTTCTCGAGTTATCGCTCCGAGAATGAACAACTGAACCCGTGTGTATGCTTACGTATGCAACTTCCAATCTGGCCTGGGTGTTTTGTTCCTTTTCTTTACGCAGTTACGGAGTAAAACATTATGTAGGAAGTGTCGTTAGGAAATGCGTATATTTAGTTCATAAATTAACTGACCACAGATCACTGCAGTCGTGCGCTATATATTTAGTTCGGTTCAAGAACAATCCATACTGCAAATTGTGGTTTGTGTAACTGTGGCAGTAAGCAGAAAGAGTCTTACAGTTTATAATGTTATCATTATCCTTTGATGCGTAAGTTTACGTTCTGACAGTTTGTTGCACGACAAATGTTTTCATCGTTCCTTCCCCGTAACTTGCGCTCTCTGGCGCATCACTTGGCAGCAGTGCAGCCATCGTGTGCACGCATCGATTCAGTTCATGTGCCTTCTAAAACTATACACCACGTTTGTATATGCTTACAGTTGTGTATATCTACACTCAAGTTCTTTTGGATAGTGGAAAATATCATACGACTTATGCTCACGCTCTTTTTTTTTAATATTTTTATTTTGCTAGTCCTATTTAAACTCGCAATCGTTGTATAATGGTCCAGTCGTCTCGTTGCAAGATACCGTAGCACCATCTAGTTTATTAAGCTCAACTATATACGCTAGCGCTGCCGTGGCGCGCTCTTGAACCATTTACATATTTATATATTATGTTTTATTAACACTGTATTAGTGCGCGTCACAAAATTGTCCTCGTGTGGTGAGCATATTTATTATAGTGGGGTTGCCACGACAAAGGCATTTTTAAGAAAATCGAAATTTTTCGTGTGAAGGGTAGTTTAGGATGGAGATTTTTCTACACACACACACACACACACACACACACACACACACACACACACACACACACACACACACACACACACACACGGAGATTCTTCTAAAAATGCTTTTTCTGTAGATTCAGGGGGTCTCAAAACATATATTTCTGGTGAAATCTCACAATGGAGTTTTTGGGTGGAATACAATACTTCCTCTATTTACTAGCTAGCAGAGAGAGTAAGAAAGGAAATAAAATACATTGTTATTTTCTCTGCTACGCAATTATATATCTTAAATACGCACTCCCCTGAAACACGTTCTTGCCTCACTCCAACTGCCATCCCTCCCTGCACTACTGTTCAGGTTCCAACACGCCTCATTCAGTGACGAGTACGGCTGTTTCATGAAGAGTGATAGAGATAATTTGTTGTAAATTACAAAAACAAGAGAGATTGCTGTTCAAAATGCTGATTTCAATTTGCAAATACAAAACGCTACAATATGAAACGCATTGATCAAACATAGATATTTATTTGCAATTTCGAAACGTAATTTCCCGAATTGTCGTATTTGTAAACATACAATGAAGGCTAAATAGTAATGAAACCTTACTGCTTTATTTTTTTATGAAAGAAAAACATTTTAGTATGTTAATTATAAGGCAGAGTATGGATATTACGTGCATAAGGTAAAAAAAAAGTATGTAATTTGTCAGTATTATTGCATGCAAAAAATGTTTAATATAAACAAAACGGTTAATAGTGTAGAAATTATAAACGCCACGCAGTTGGAACGAACACACCACTACACATGTTGTATCCATACAAGCTTTGTCACTCGTCAAGAGAATGTGGTGTGTGTAAGGCAGGTACAATCGCTGCATCTACTCTCGTGCCCATGCCCGGTATAGACTTACTGAAAATACATTTTTAGCTAGGTACCTGAATACATAAAATAAACACATTTGGCTTTATCTGCTACTATATCTAATATATTAAAGATGATGTATCGGAAATAAATTACACAATTACTCTTTAGACATCAAGATTTTATGGAAAATGCAGGTTTTGTGACGCTTTGTGTATAAAAATGTCAATTAAGATGACGCAGATATAGGAATAAGTTTATTAAATCAGGGGATAGTAAGCAACTGTTCTCGTCTGTTAAAAGAATAAATAATAAAAGTAAATCCAAGGATGTGATGTGTGGGAAACTTTTAATAACCATCCCCTTTCATATACACTTGCGTTGCCACACATTCAACCCTCTTTATGGGAAGGTAAAGTTTTGTTTCTGCAAGAAAATTGGGTTAAAAACTTGGGTGAGTTAGAAGCATGGCGGTTAAGGGAAAAAAGAATCCCACAACTTGGGGTAGCGCCAGCTTGCTTACCTGGGGGGTGGGGGGGGGGGGCGTTTAAAGTCGACACACAAACATACGATAACTGAAATAGCTGGTTTGTTACATTCACATGACTTTCTCTACTCTACTCTCTCTTAAGGGAGCACTGAAGTGGTATTTTAAACTGGTAAAAAAAAAAAAAAAAAAAAAAAAAAAAAAAAAAAAAATCGATTTTATGGTTTTTATTGCAAAAATGCATTGTACCTTAAAGAATATATCTGAGAAGTTTAAACCCCACAAGGAGGGAGGAACATATTTTGGATGTCATAAACATAGAAACACAGAGATGCAAACTGGATAAACATACAAAGAGATCAATAAACAGGAACACAAAAAACACATACATAAAAACAAACACAGACACCGGCAGAACACACAAACACACTGATATCCAAACACACACAAACACAGTGACACCCAAACACACTGATATGCAAACACACACAAGCGCGCTAACACCCAAACACACGCAGTGACACCCAAACACACACAATGACACCCAAACATACAAACACACTGACGCCCACACAAACACACTGATATCCAAACACACACAAACACGCTAACACCCAAACACACACAGTGACACCCAAACACACAAACACACTGACGCCCACACAAACACACTGATATCCAAACACACACGGACACACTGACACGCACACATACTCACATATGCGCGTTTGCTTCTAATTATTTTTTCAGGGAGTTTCGACAATGTGTTTCACATGAAATCTAAATATGAAATTTCTGATTGGAGTGTAACGGCTTCTATAAGTGGGAGTGAAAGAGACCAACTCGTGTGTATGTAATACCTTTACAATCACGTGTGTGTGTGTGTGTGTGTGTGTGTGTGTGTGTGCGCGCGCGCGACAAAAGCACAGCCCTGGGTCCGCCCACTAGAACTAGAAGTGAGAGACTCAAAATTAACCTTTTGCTAACGAGCCCTAAAAGTGCAATTTCACCGTGAACGGCAATTTACTACATTGCCTCTAACTAACCCCCTTGACATCCCTTCTTTTGTAATAGCACCGCCGCCCACCCCAAAGACGGGGGGAGGAACGTGTGAAAGGACAAAGTTTTAAAATATCTACCCCTTTTGTTACTGCAATTTACAATATAAGTGCTTCAAAAATACAAGCAAAATGAATATGAAAATATGTGATGTGTTGTAGTCACATGACTTTCCCTACTCATGTACTAACCATTGTTAGGAAGACTTATCCCTCTATCTAATTCATGTTAGTAGAGATAAACATTTGTACAAATTATCTTATTACTCACTTTCTTGTAGGTACAAGGGGAATATGGGAATACAGTAAACATTAACTAATAGTCTAATATTTTAAAGGTGCGCGATATATGATTTTGAAATTCCATTTCCCCTACATACCTAAGACCAAAAATAAAAATAATCTCACATGACTTTCTCTACTCAGTCTTGCATAAAATATAACTATAAACACTTATCTAATTCATGTTAAACTAATCATTTATAGAAATTGATTTATTACATATGCCCTTGTAGATACAATGGAACAGTACAATAAAATACATTTAACGGATGCTAAATTTGCCTTTTTATATTCTAAATATCTATATTTGTATAACGTAGATTTGTTTTATTTTGAACTATCACACGGTGGCCTTGTTTTAAAACGCTCTGTTGGATTCAGAGGACTTCTAAACATGTATTTCCAGTAAATTGTATACTTAGTATTTGCAGAGAAATTACAAAGGTATAAAGCCTAATCTCTGTGTGTGTTTTTGTGTGTGTGTGTGTGTGTGTGTGTGTGTGTGTGTGTGTGTGTGTGTGTGTGTGTGTGTGTGTGTGTGTTTGAACAGTAAACTCAAAAACGAAAGTACGCTCATACTATACCAAACTTGGTATTTAAGTTCAGCATTGTTTCAGGATGTGCACGAATATTTTCAAGTACAAATCTCAGTGTCCCACTTACCCAATACATGGGCATTCTTCGGAAAAAAAAATTATTTTCAAGAAGTTGCTCTAAATCGATTTCCATAAAAACCCGAAAAGCTTGAAATGCTTTTAGGACAAATAAAGTGTTATGCTAATTTTCTGTGAATATTTTCTGAATTTGAAGGAATCTTGTATAAGTAAGTGATACAGAAAATACTGCTATACCAAAAATATAAATACGCAATTTATATCAAATACATATGCTGTGGAATTAACCACGTGTTCCTTGTTAATGTTTGTATTTTGCAATACTGAGTACTTTAGCAAATGGGATGTCGTTATTCAGTTTTTTATCTCCTGGTCATGCAAAGAGTATGGGGTTGCAAATCCATTACATAGCAACTAACTTTAAAACATCTACCACTTAAGGTAACTGGTAACTGTAGATTACGTCATGATGACGTCTGTGTTTGTTAATGTGGTTAATTCCGGGCTGAAGAGAACGTATCTCTAAGCGCGATTTAGTTTTTTGTTGTTGTTTACGATTTGGTCGGTGAATGGATAGTGCACTTGCCGGCCGCAAGCTCGTTCGTCATTGTCAACATAATCGATCTGAAGAAGAAGAACAAGAAGGTGAACCTATCCTCACAGACAGGGTGCGGTCTCTCAGATCAATAAACAACCACTTCAACACACCGTTTATTAAATGGCCGTATGATTGAAAACTGGGCACTTTACGTCTCAATTACTTGCAATATTTCCTTGTGCTACATGGGATGACTTTTTAATAGTGACTATAACAGTGCCCTGATACGGAGCCAGTATATGAGTTATACCAGTGGTAGGTTAGATTGACACCCAACCTCAGAGCAAGTGCACTCGTCCCGTCCCGTCCCGTCCCGTCCCGTGCCAGCACGTGTGCAGTTTTGAACAAGTGCTCCTGGAGTAAAGCAAGCAGCAAGATCGCAGGAGCTGCTTGAAGCGAATGCCTTACCACAAAACACCTAAGAGTTGGCAAATAAAGCCGGATTGGCGTCTTCCTCCGTGCGCAAATTCCAGAAGAAGCGCCTGAGAACGCGAAAATAAAAAATCTCATATATTGCACTCACATGACTTTCTCTACACTTGTGCTAACCATTCTTTCAAATACCTACTCCTTTATCTTCTTCATGTTAGTTGAAATAAACAGTTGTACAAATTAACTTCTTGCTTATTTTCTTGTAGGTACAAGGGAAATATGGGAATACAGTAGACTGTGAGCGATAGTCAAACCTTTGAGATTCCGTTCTGTTTCCACGGCTAAGGTATAAAAAAATTAATTACGATCTTTCATTTCACGAAAGTTCTGTTTTTCATAACTCACAGAATTAACAAGGAATATCTCCGAAATGGTGTACTGTAATAAAAAACTTATTTGGATACAAATATGTTTTAGCTAGATCTACATTTTTTATATAGTAATATTTGGTCTATCTCTTAAGGTTTACGAGTTATTCAGAAGTCGTCCAGATTAAACAGGACTACAGGGGCTATAGCCAGAAAAAAAGAATATACATTTCATTTGCCATAAATATAACATTTTAATCATAATCGTTGCAGCCACATTCGAGAAAATCAAAATTTTGTAAATATTTTCCAGGTAAAGTGTAGTGTATGGTGGAGGAATTTTCTTCAAAATCTTCGTGTCGCATCCTTAAAAGACATTAAACTTAAATAGCAACTTTGGTTTATAATCCACTTTTCGTTTTTGAGTTATGCTGTTCACACACACAAACACACACACACACACACGACCACAACGACCTCTTCCCTAAAATGAACGAACCACTCGATGTTCTCCAGGCAGCCCACCGCTGAGATTAGGCAGTACGAGCGGCATCCAACGGGTTCCAAATATCTGGGAACGCAATACGCACAACTGGGGTGATTACATCGAACACCTGTAATGCAGCGCAAATTATACTTTATTTTGTAGTCTTTCTGGACATCCAATGCGTTCTAATTAACTGATAAATTAACTATTTTTTCCGCGAGGTGCTGCAGTCGGATAATATGACCAGTTGACTGTAAAAAAGAACAAGGAGAAGTCTCGCCTTGCAAAATAAACAACATGATGTGGCTTGAAAAAGGGCCAAAGTAAAGAAAATCCTTCAAAATACTCCAAAAGAAAAAAAATCGATCACAAGAGGAAAACGACAGATGGTTTTGTGGAATTGACAACAAAAGGGCAAGAAATTGTGGGTCCCTTTAAATTTACTTTACACAAAAACCGTTGAGCCCATTGAAATACGTCAAAGGAAAAAGTCATTTCTTCAATTTTCTATGAATATAGCCATAAATCAAGCACCTTCAATCAATAATAATTCAGCTAGGTGATAATTTTTTTCTAGAAAACTATAAACTTTTCAGTATTTTTGTATTAGACTTTTTTGTTACTCATAATATGAGTAATTCGCTGTTAAAGTCTGACGGATAATTTCACTTCCATCCTGTATTAACGAATGTTTTAAAGCTTTGAAATTCTGTTTTATTTGCGCGGTCAAGAAACGAAAACATAAATATTTTCCACTTGAGAAAGGTTTAGGAACTGCAGATGGAGAAGCCAACACGAGTTCGGCAAGTCCAGTACCCCCCCCCCCCCCCCAAGATAGCTATACATAGCCCGTGCCTCCTGAAGCTGCGGGAACAGCATTAACGGGACTGAGTGTACAAGTAAATGGTTAAAGAAAACTTTACAGAATTAACGATCAATGAAACTTTCATAAGAATGATTTGTACAAGAGTAGAGAAAGTCATGTGAGTGCAACACATCAGACTTACCCTACGACTGGGTGAAAATGGTATACTTACTTAAGTAGGACCTTAAACACGGAAGAAGAGAGAGCAAAGATAGTCAAAGCCACTCGCCCACTCGTACTCTGTCGTTAAATTTTTAATGTCCTTTTTGTGGATGTGAAACCGACGCAAATATCCGCCCTATTTGATTAAGCTAACCGCAGATGAACGACGACCACCACACTGTTAAATAAATATTGCAAAGCTTCCGTCCGTTCTGTTACACTGAATATTTAATATACCTGCACGACAGTTGCATCACACAACAGGTGCCAACACCACCACAATTAATTTGCAAAATGTAACTTTCTGAGAAATACAACATTTTTAATCTCCTACAGTTAGTAGTAGAAGTATCAGATATCGAATTTAGCTGGAAAAGATCTGTAATTGAAAAGCGAAAACTTTGTTAAATACGAAATTTCGTATTTAAGTTGCGAATATTCCGCCAATGGGACACAAAAATTTTCAAGAAAATTCCTTGACATGGAAAATCTATTCGAAAAATCTGATTTTCTCAAAAATGGCTTACGACTTTGTTTAAATATATGTTTAAGATATTTTAATGACAAATGAAATCTGTATGTTGATTTTTCTGCGAATAATCTCTTATCATACAGACACGTATTGTTCAAGAGTGAGTAGAGAAAGTCATGTGACATTTTTTATATGGTACTTGACTCATTTAAATCTAAGGTCCTGAACGAAGAATGCCTTTAACAGTTCTAGTTTGAAACGTACAACATGGCGAGGGTTGCATCGTGTTTAATTCACCCTCATTGTTGAGGGTGGTGGCGGAAGGGGTTGTTTAGTGCGAGGGTCGTGTTTTACATAAGGTATCGTGATATGGTGCACTAAATTACTCTTGTTTAAGTTTTAACACCTTTGCATTGCAATTATATGCAATTAAGTGAGAGGGTGAATCAATTGCATGCATGGTTACTCATTCAAGGAAACCTCCCCTCCCCCCTCCATCCCTGGTCTGCATGTTTCTGCCCCATTTCCCACCCACCCCTCCCCAAATGGAAATTGAATTTCCTTCTTTCTGCACGACCTTGAAACACTCTGGTTCATCAAGATTTGTAACGTGAAATAACTGACATCTGCCTTAGATAGTAGAAAAACCACGTGTTACACTCACATGACTCTCTCTCTCTCTACTCTTACAGCTCTTATTCCTTCACGTTAATACAGATAATGCTAATACATCTGTACAAAATGACAATTTAAAACATGATTAAAGATAAAAAATATATAATATTGTTAAACTGTGTCGTTCAACAATACGAAAGGTGACCGGGTGACCTTGGTTACTGGAGCACTTGTATGCATTTGACAATAAACAATGCTGCTGACAAAACAAAGGGGGTCCGGGGCTACAGGACAACTAGCGACTGTATGTGACATCAATCACTATAATCTTCTTTGCTGAGTCATGTACACCTGCGTGTGGAAATAAGGAGGTTACGTCACGCGGACTCCGCTATAATTAGTGAGCACTTAGAGTTTTTAGAATGTGTGTGTTTTTCAAGTAAGAGTAGCTTTTGTTGTCAGAATAGTCAGTTGGTATTTAGGTTAAAATCTTTCAAGAATGCGACGCGAAGGTTTTCAAGAAACACCCTCCACGCTTTAGATCGAAAAGTTCTCCAAAATTTTGATGTTCTCAAAGATGGCTCTAATGGTTTTGATTAAAACGCCATATGTTAAAGATATTTTTATGACAAATGAAATGTATATCTTGAATTTTCTGGCTATAGACCATGTAGGTCTGTTTACTATGGATAAATGGTGAATAACTCGTAAAGCATAGGATATAGACAAAATCTTACTATAAAAATTTGATGTGTTGCACTCACATGACTTTCTCTACTCTTGTACTAACCATTCTTACAAACTCTGATTCCTATATATTCTTTCTTGTTAGTTGAGATAAACATTTGTACAAATTATCTTATTGCTTATGTCCTTGTAGGTACAAGGGGAATATGGGAATATAGTAGGCTTTGTGCGATAGTCAAATGTCTTAAAGCTTTGAGATTCTGTTGTCTTTGCACACTTTACATATAAAAAATGAACAACGATGGTCCATTTCACGAAGTTTTCCGAAACTCACACACATTCTAAGGAATATCTCCGAAATGGTTCATCCTACAAGAAAATTTATTGAGACATAAATTGTGTATTTGAGCAAGATCTACATATTTTGTATAGTATAATTTGGTCTATCTCTAACGGTTTACCAGCTATGCAAAAGTCATCCAGATTAAATACGACTACAGGGGCAATAGTCAGAAAATTCAAGATATACATTTCATTTGTCATAAAAATATGTGAAACATATGACATTTTGATCAAAATCGTTGGAGCCATTTTCAAGAAAATCAAAATTTTCGAAAAATTTTCCATGTAAAGGGTAGTTTAGGGTGGGACTATTTTCTTCAAAATCCGCGTGTCGCATCCTTGAAAGACATTAAACTTAAATACTAAGTTTGGTTTTTAACCGACTTTTCGTTTTTGAGTCATGCTGTCCACAGATACATGACACGGTAGAGAAAGTAAAAAAGGTAGTAAGTAATTGAGAAGTTAGTAAAATAATACTGCTGCGCGAGTTAACTGACGTCACTGGTGCATATTTACAAGCAGATCTGCTCCTCCTTGACGAACAAACACCAACAACAAGGAAAGACTCGTTTGAGTTTGACATGCCATTAAATTTACAGCTGAGTGAAACGAACACAAAGGCTAGACGAACTTATGATCTGCAGCAGGAAGCGCCGACGGCAGAGATATCTACCGACGAGTAAAGGAACTTCTTTGATTGATAGCACCTAAAGCAAAACATCCCCGTTTCTTTTTCAATTTCACATTGGTACTTCGTATGTATTGACGCTGTATTTTTATTATTTTTTCCCCTTTCTGGGGAAGTTGGAAATGAGAATCTTTGTTTTCAAAGTTGCTTTTATTTGGTTTACTTTATGCTTCCAAGACTTTGGTAGAGAGGAATATGAAGTAACTTGGGCGATCACAAAAAGTCGATCTGAAATTCTTGATTCGAGAGGAACATAGCGTTGGTGCGTAAGGCAAGTTCATCTCCTATCTACGTATATATTCCAAAACTCCTGTAAATGACTAAACTGAACATGTTATTTTCTATAAAATGGTTATATTTTGGAAGATATAAGATAATATCTTACTATACTCCCCTTGTACCTACAAGAAAATTAGTAATAAGATAATTTGTTCGAACGTTTACATCAATTAACATGAAGTAGATATAGGAATAAGGATTCGTAAGAACAGTTAGTACACGTATGAGCAGAGAAAGTCATGTGAGTGCAATATTTTCGTAGCTACATAGGTTCAGAATATTCTTTTCCATGTGGGAGTTTCCTTAGCAAGCGTGTGTCGGTCGGTCGGTCGGTCGACTGGGTACGCAATCTGCCATCAGGACGTTAGAGGTTCTTAAAGGAAGGAATTACAGCGTGACCCGACAAACAGATGACGGCAAATGGCCACCCTTTTCCATTCCAAGCAAATGTCTTTGTGGTCACTTCTCCTGGACATTGAGAAGGTGAAAACTGCGTGTGATCTCGTCCTTACTTCTGCTTACGTCACGTCACGTTACGTCACGACTATACAGGGCGCACTCTTATTTCATGTCAAATAGTTGGTGTGATATAATGAAACTGTAGATTTATGCTGGGTTGCAAGAACGCACTTAGAGGTTTCTTTAGTGCTATAGTGTCCATTTGCTTCTAACATGAGTTGCACGACCGATCCACAGCGCTGTTCAGTTATTCTTAGGTTCTCCAAACAAATGTTGATGCATATCTTGCATGTGGTGGAGTTGTAGAGTGAAAAACTGACTGCATGAAGTAGATAGATATGTCCATGTGAGAGAAGAGTCCTCTATCGAATTGGATTTTCTGTTCTTCAAGACGGAATAGTAAAAGAAACCTCTAATGTCTTTCTTGCAACTGACTATAGTTTAGAGACTTCACCAGTTGACCCAGTAATTAACTAAAGAAGGGAGTAACTACTTACATGACAGTTTTCTTGCAACATTCGAAGCTATAAAGAACGGGAAAGTGTGTGGATCAGATGAAATAAATGTTTAATTATTGAAATGTTATGGTTTATTTTATCAATTTCTCAATACATAAATTTGGTTACAGTCGTATTAGAGCAAAATGTATAGTACAATTTAACATGCTTGCATTAGTTACATTTTTACTTTCTCTACTGGTCAGTAGGGGAAGTATTGTATTCCACCCAAAAATTCGATGTTGAGATTTCACCGGAAATACATGTTTTGAGGCCCCCTGAAGCCAAAAAAAAGCATTTTTAGAAAAATGTCCGTGTGTGTGTCTGTGTGTGTGTGTCAGTCTGTCAGTTTGTGGACAGCATAACTGAAAAACGAAAAGTCGGTTAAAAACCAAAGTTGGTATTTAAGTTTAATGTCTTTCAAGGATGCGACACCAAGATTTTGAAGAAAATAGCCCCACCCTAAACTACCCTTTACATGGACAATTTTTCGAAAATTTTGATTTTCTTGAAAATGGCTCCAACGATTTTGATTAAAATGTTATATGTTTGGGATATTTTTATGACAAATGAAATGTATATCTTGAATTTTCTGGCTATAGCCCCTGTAGTCGTATTTACTCTGGACGACTTTTGCATAACTAGTAAACCGTTAGATAGACTAAATCATACTATACAAAAGATGTAGATCTTGCTAAAATACACAATTTATGTCTCAATAAATTTTCTTGTAGGGTGAACCATTTCGGAGATATTCCTTGTTATGTGTGTGAGTTTCGGAAAACTTAGAACTTTCGTGAAATGGATCATCGTTGTTCATTTTTTTATATGTTAAGTGTGCGAAGACAACAGAATCTCAAACATTTGACTATCGCACAGTCTACTGTATTCTAATATTCCCCTTGTACCTACAAGGAAATAAGCAACAAGATAATTTGTACAAATGTTTATCTCAACTAACACGAAGAAGATATAGGAATAAGAGTTTGTAAGAATGGTTAGTACAAGAGTAGAATAAGTCATGTGAGTGCATCACATCAGATTTTTTATATAAACTTAAGACTAGCATTATTACTTCAAAATTTCAAAATTTCAAGTCATTCATAACCTTAGCAAGATCTACATTTATTACGTTTCATGCACCAATGTCTTGTTTAATCAAAATATTTTAGCATTTTGTTTCAATGACAATTCCTCGACCGTAGACGATCTATGTCCCTGACACAGACTTATCGTCTAATAATAATATTCAGATCATAGTTTTGCGTACAATGGTGGTAGAGAAAGTTATGATCTTGTAAGGAGATAAGCGAGGGTGAGGAGAGAAGCTGCTGTGAATGTACCATGTCATGTAGTGCGGGCGCGGTGCTAATACACAAAAAGTGTTTGCCCGTACCCATACATACATCACTTAAATCCCGATATTTTTCCCTGCGAGTAGGAAGAACGGAGGACGCTAAGCCGTGAAGGTAGAAGTGCCCGCCTGTCAGGCACATTAGAACCGCCACTTGATTGATGGCCCACTTGAGCCTATATCAGCGAGGAGATTGCTGAATTTTGAGTCATCCGCTGGGTTTTAGAACAAGCGAACCGCCTGGGCATTGCGGTCACACCGGGCGACTCCACGTACAGTCACATACATATTCCCCTTTCTGATAAACCAACCAGCTTCGAGTATCTACACAAGGACCCGGATCCTTGTGACTTAAACATGTTACAAATATGCAAGCACATGTGACCGAAAAAAATTAGAAAATATAACCTAACATTTTTGGGTGCATTTTCGAAGTCTTCCAAACTTTAAATTAAATTAATATTATGTTTAAAATCTACTTTAATATCTAGCAAACTGACTAATAAACAAACAATATTAATTTTATTGTTTCATTTTGAATTTATTTAATTGTTCAATCCAGATATAACCCTCAGCTCTGCACAGAATGAAATAAACGTCACATTTTGAAGGGCGATCAAAAACAAGAATTACAATAGCAAATTATGTACACTATAAAGTTTTCTTCTACTTACTCGCAACATTGTAACAGGAAAAAACCTGCTAATATTACACACAAGAATTAGGAGATCGTCTTTGGGACGACTACAAGCATATATGAGAAACTGCAATAGAAATATAACAAAAATACGAAAATTTAAGATACAAAATCACAAGAAAATGTGAAAAGGCGAAATATGACTGTGTAAGCCATTAGAATTTTTTTTTTTTTTTTGGAAAGGGGAGACAGAAGAAGAGTTGGAAGGAGAAGATTGGCTTATTTCGCCATGGAACTCAAAGCAAACGTACAACCGAGAAACAGAATTGAAACATTGAAACATTTCTCATTTGGTTATTTCAACTGTAAGATTACATATGTTGTATATAAAGTTTTTATGTTCTAGATACACACAGGGTTCCATCTATCGGTGGCCAAGTTTACTAGAGTAAATATCTCCACCGACACAGCTCGAGACGGCGAAATGACAGTGCACTTTTCATCAATTCAATAACTGTTTGCAAAAATAGGTTGTGCAAGAGTGAGTAGAGAAATTCATGTGAGTGTACCTTTTCTTTTGTAGTTTGGTTTACTAAGACCGTTCTAAGAGGGGTAGAAACGGGAGGAGGGGGAGGGAATGCCTTTTAGGTACCTTTTACAGTGTAACGTAGGAAAAGTCACACAAATAAGGAATATTTCGGAAGTGGTTAACTCCACAAAAAAGTGACGTGATTTTTAGCGAGATCTACACTTTTTGTGTAAATTTTTTGTCAAATGGATTTTCCTCCATTATCTTTTACTTAGGGGACTTAAAACGCATATTTACAGTGAAACTTTTGGAGGAAAGTAAAAATTTGTATGTAACTTTGTTTCTTCTTGGTGTCGTCATTATGTACTTTATACATGTGAGGGTTAGAATGACTGGTGCAATAATGAATCTTCACGCAGTTAGAGTTACGCAATTACAAGCCACTGCATGCACATCAAGCGCTAGTGAAACGAGCAGAATTCACCATCGCAAAAGTTATTATCGTCGACTGATGGTTCAGTTGGATCAAACGGCTGATTTCACAGTCATAGGCGTGAAGCGCTAGTCGATCAGCCCCACACGAGAACTTTCAAACCATTTACACATCCTACAAACACACCCAACGTTTGCGAAATAGGGGAGCTTGGGTTTACCTCCTTCCCATATACGCGGACTTTGTCTCTCTTATTCCTATATCTTCTTCGTGTTAGTTAAGATAAACATTTGTACAAATTATCTTATTACTTATTTCCTTGTAGGTACAAGGCGAATATTAGAATACAGTAGGCTTTGTGCGATAGTCAAATGTTTGAGATTCTGTTCTCTTTGCACACCTAAGGATACGCATCTGTGTAAAAAGGCTAAAAATTTCAAAAATTGTCAAAAATGGATTTTTGTTTTATCGAATAGTTTAAGTCTTCTGCTTTATTTTGATATGCTTTTTATAGCCTTACGGCCTTCTTAACTATGTCACGTGGCCGCCTAACTGATTGCTTGTAAGTGGTCATGTCCATTTAAATCCATACAGTTCCATTATCCTTGCTATGACTTCAAACTTAGTTTTTCCATGCTTTTATTTTTAGCACTATTTGCTCTTTAAAATGCTCCACACGATGCAATTTTCAGTACTTATGCATTAAATTTGGTGTATCTGCTTAGAAATAACATTAAAAAGAAATGTGAAATAATTTTTTCATAACCTGAATAACTGCTGAGTAATTAAATATTAAAGTTTACATTTCGAAATTTAAATGAAAAAAAATTATGAATTTAAACTCTAAAATTTATTTTTATCCAAACTAATAACAATATTAAAAAATTCTCATCAATTTGCTAACATTCTATTTCAGGACATAACTGAAAATTATTAAGTTTTTCAAATTAAAATTGCATCATGGGGAACCATTTATACAAATATTTAAAAAAATAGAATAAAATATTAATATAGTAGCAACTAATCTGACTAATGTATGAAATTTAGTACAGTTACTCCTCACTGTATGGACAGTGACTGTTGTGTTAAAATTTCAAATCAATCCAATGAAAACTGTAGATTTTCAAAACTTCACAGATGGGTATCCTTAATATATAAAAAAATGAACAACGATGTTCCAATTCACGAAACTTTCAAGTTTTCCGAAACACACACACATAATAAGGAATATCTCCGAAATGGTTCAGTGAGTGAGTGAGTGAGTGAGTGGTGTTTAAGGGCCCGTCGACAGCTAGGTCATTTGGGCCCCAAGTCAATTTTAAAGGATAAAACACTCGCTAACTTCTGGTTAAGAACTAAGCTAAAATACAAAACTAAAAAATGCTAAAACGGTTAAAATGCTAAAAAGGTTAATGGTAAAACCGTTAAAACACCAAAAAAGATTAAAACGCTAAAAGGTTTAAAATACTAAACAGTAAAACAAAACAAACCTAATTGCAGATTTTTAAATCTTACTCAAAAGTCTAATACTAAAAGCACAAGTTATACTTGTTTGGCGAATCCAATTTCAGCAACGAACCGCAGCACCGTATCTACGGAGACTGGGTCGTCGCCTAGGATGGACCGCAGACTAAAACCCAGGCCAAGCGACTGGCGCACCGGGGCGTATCTCGGACAATCAATTAAAACGTGCGACACGGAGAGTTGGACGTCGCACGTGTGACAGACAGGGGCCGGGTCACCACACAGATGGTGGCCATGTGTGGCGCGTGTGTGACCTATGCGTAACCGCGTTAAAATGACCTCTGCCCGACGGGAATCCCTGCAAGAAGTCCGCCAGGGTTTTACTGAGTCCTTAATTGTCCGTAGTTGGGTGCCAGTCAGCTCTTCCCAAGATTTCTGCCAATAGGAATAAAGATGGCAGCGGAAGTATCGCTGCACATCTCTAAAAGGAAGAGCATATGTGGAAAACATCGGCAAACGACATGCAGCCTTAGCAGCCACATCTGCCTCCTCGTTGCCGGGAATACCCACGTGGCCTGGGATCCATGTAAAAATAAACTGGTATCCGCGAGTGACTAACTGTGAAACGAGTGTCTGGATTTTAATTATCAATGCTGATGTGCCGAGAAACTGTTGCAACGCCTGAACAGCGCTCATAGAGTCGCAGCATATAATGAAGCTGTCAGGAACCGAACTAGAAACAAAGAGTAAGAAATAAAAAATGGCAAACAGCTCGGCAGTAAAAACGGAAGTGCTGTCTGGAAGTCTGTACGTATGAGCCTCACCGTTGTACATGAAACTACATCCTGTACCACCCCCCACCTGGGACCCGTCGGTAAAAACCGGGGTGAAAGTCCGGTAACGTCCCAGGAGCTCGGTGAATAGTTGGCGAAACACCGAGTTAGGGGTAGCCACCTTCGCATAGCCCGAAAGCTCCAGATCAAACCGCGCGCGCTGGAGTTGCCAAGGAGGGTAGCGGCCTATAGACGATCGCGCTACATGGGGCATGCGAAGATCATGTGCAGTGAGCAGTTCACGGAATCGTATTCCACTTGGACGTGAGATAGTGGTATTACGTATATAACGGTGGGCGAGGTCGGGACGTAAGACGCATTGGAACGAGGGATGACCGGGGTGGGCGGCCAACCGTGCCACGTAGGAACTGAGTAAAAACGAGCGTCGGACAGACAGTGGAGGTTCGCCAGAATCAGCATACAGACACGCAATTCGACTAGTTCGGAAAGCCCCAGTGGCCAGACGGATACCAGTGTGATGGACAGTGTCTAAAAGGCGGAGTTTAGAGGCGGACGCCGCGCCATATATAAAACAGCCGTAGTCTAGTTTGGACCGGACCAATGAGCGGTACAACCTCAACATTACCGTGCGATCGCCGCCCCATGATGCCCCAGATAAAACCCGGAGTATCCGAAGCGAACGATCGCAGGAAACACGAAGATGTCGAATATGGTGCTCCCATGTAAGTTTGTTGTCGAGGTGTAGGCCCAAGAACTTCAGGTGCGGAACAAACGGTAGACGTGTGCCACGCAAATAAAGATCAGGCGGAGGGTGTACGCCACGAAGCCGATGGAAGTGGACACACTGTGTTTTGGTAGCGGAAAACTTGAAGCCCGTACGAAACGCCCACACGGCAATGGATGTTATGATCAGCTGCAGTTGACGTTCAATATGCTCAAGATTATACGAGCGATAATATACAGCAAAATCGTCAACATACAGGGACATCGGGCCGAAATGGTTCACCCTACAAGAAAATTTATTGAGACATAAATTGTGTATTTTAGCAAGCTGAACATGTTTTGTACAGTAAGATTTGGTCTATCTCTAACTGTTTACCAGTTATACAAAAGTCGTCCAGAGTATATATTACTACAGGGCTTATAGCCTGAAAATTCAAGATATGCATTTCATTTGTTATACAAGTATCTGAAACATATAACATTTAATCAAAATCGTTAGCCATTTTCGAGAAAATCAAAATTTTCGAAACATTTTCCATGCATAGGGTAGTTTAGGGTGGGGCTATTTTCTTCAAAACCTTCGTGTTGCATCCTTGAAAGACATTAAACTTAAATACCAAATTTGACTTTTAACCCACTTTTCGTTTTTGAGTTATGCTGTCCACAGTCTGACAGACTCACACACGGACGTTTTATAAAAATGCTTTTTTTGCATTCAGGGGGTCTCAAAACATATTCCCGGTGAAATCTCGACATCGAATTTTTGGGTGGAATACAATACTTCCTTCTGCTTACAGTAGAGTAAGTAAAAAAGGGATCAAAATATGGAGTAAAGAGTTGAAGTATATTATAGAAGAAAAAAAGAAACCATATTTAAAATACAACCAAACGAAAACAGCGACAGACTTGTATTTTTTGGACAAAATTTAAATTAACAGAACAATGAGCTAAAGAAGTAGTTATTCTAATTCATGAAAAAGGAGATCGAGGAAATCCCAATAATTACCGAGGTATTTGTACATAGAACTCCGCTTATAAATTATGTGCTAAGATAATTACGCGCCATCTGAATAAAATCAGTGAAGTACAATTAAAATGAAACGCAATGTGGATTTAGGAAGCGACGACCCCGTTCGGATGTGTGTTTGTGCTGCAACAGATAATTCAGAAAAGAAGAGATTTTAATTTACAACTTAGATTATATCTGTAGATTATATAAAAGCCTTTGATAAGGTTTTATGAATCAAATTATGAAACATAGTAAGTGAACAAGGATACCCAATGCACCCATTCAAGTCATTAAAAGTCTATATGAAACGAGAATATAAGTAAAGGTAGGAGATAAGTAAAACATTATTAAATTAGGGTGTTGAACAAGGGCGCACTCTGTCCCCAATAGCAGAATGTCTTTGAAATTCCGTTCTCTTTACAAAGCCAGGAAATAAAAGAAACGAATAGCAAATTGCTATTTGAGAGAAGTATAAGTATTGGCAAATTTAAACAAATAATATAGAATATCTCGGAAATTCAGACTGAAAGTTGCATTAATTGGATCTTGAGTCATTTAAATGAATATTCAAAATACTGATCTTAAATATTCAAAGCGTTCTCATGATACCTTTATTGCCTTTTTCATTATTTTATTGTTTTCAGCGTTTGTAGCCAGGCATTGTTGCTTACGGTCGCCAATTTTTGAAATAGGAGGTCACTTCGGAAATGAACGTCCGTTGTCAGGTGGCGCGGCTGGTGGTGGAAGAACCAACCACGCGAACCTTTTATAAAGATGGCATTTTGGATTCAGGGACCTCAAAACGTATAGTTCTATTCAAATTTAGGTCTCCAATTTTTGGCGTACAATACAATACCTTTTCTACATACTGCAAATATAGTACTAAAGTAAAAACCAATAATAAAGAATATCTCGGAAATGGTCAATTCTGCACCTCTGCATTTTCTAAGCTTGTGTCTATGTATACAGCCTGATATAACGTGCACATGGATCTTTTTTAGAAGGCTTCAAAACACGATTTCCGATGAAATCTTCTTATCGTTTAGGTTGCTCAAGTATTTACAGAACAAACTTAAAAATCAAATCTAAAGTTTCTATCTGTTTTACGGATCAATTAAAGAATTGAAAAAAATATTTTTCGCATTTCTAAAGCCCTCCAACTCATCCAGGTTTGTTTTAACTTTAAAATTAATTGGGTCTGGAATTTTAAGCGCGAAACTGGAGTTGCAGAATGTTTGAGAAAACTTGAGAGTTGAGTTATTTGAATGAATATTCAAAATACTGCCCTTAAATATTCAAACTGTTTTCATGATACCTTTATTGACTTATGGCTTTATGTAAATGTTTGTCGTGCCGAAGGACTTGAACACTGCCGAGTAGATTTCCCTGCGGATATTCCTGTATCTTCCGGGTTTTGTAAAATCAACTGTTTTCACAAAAAGTACTGATTACGCACGAGCTCATAATATATATTTTTACTTTCTCTACTACAAATTGTATTCCACACAAAAATTCGATGTCAGCATTTCACTACAAATATATGTTTTGAGGTACCTTGAATCCAAACAAGAAAATCCGTGTGTGTATGTGTGTGTGTGAGTGAGTGAGTGGGTGGGTGTGTGTGGGTGTGTGTCATACTGCAGACAGCATAACTCAAAAATGAAAAGTCGGTTAAAAACTAAAGTTGGTATTTAAGTCCTTCAAGGAGACGACAAGAAGATTTTGAAGAATTTGATTTTTTTGAAAATGATTCCAATGACTTTTATTAAAATGCTATACGTTTGAGATATTTTTATGACAAATGAAATGTATATTTTGAATATTCTGGCTATAGCCCCTGTAGCCGTATTTAGTCTGGACGACTTTTGCGTAACTGGTAAACCGTTAGAGATAGACCAAATCGTACTATACAAAAAATGTAGATCTTGCTAAAATACACAATTTATGTCTCAATAAATTTTCTTGTAGCATGAACCATTTCGGAGATATTCCTTGTCACGTGTGTGGTGAAATGGAACATCGTTGTTCACTTTTTTTATATGTTAAGTGTGCAAAGAGACCGGAATCTAAAAACTTCAAAAGATTTGAGTATCGCATAAAGTCTACTGTATTCTAATATTCCCCTTGCACCTACAAGGAAATAAGCAATAAGATAATTTGTACAAATGTTTATCTCAACTAACACGAAGAAGATATAGGAATAAGAGTTTGTAAGAATGGTTAGTACAAGAGTAGAGAAAGTCATTGGACAGGCTACTTATTAATTTAGCATTATATTTGAATAATTGTAATTAATTAATTAATTAATTAATTAATTATGGAGTTTGGGCGTGCAAGCACGCCCGGGCTGCTTAGGGAATGTGCCCTCTTCAGCCTAGCTTTGTTTTTTTCTTTTTTGGTGGGGCAGAGATCCATCAGTTTGGGTGGTACATTTTCTCATTTCGTTGATGCTTGTTTTTTTCCCAGGTCACACATCTTGCTGCCGTCGCTACCCAAGAAGGCTGATTTTGCTCTTTGCTTAGTGCTTTTTCTTTTTGTTGCTGCTTCAGGCTCTTGTTAGTTTTTATTTATTGTTTGTTGTCATTTGTTTGGTAAATTGATGTTTTTTTTTATTTATTTCTTATATGTATGCTAAATATTGTAGGAAGTCTTGTAGTTATTGCTGTTGGTCTTCTTGTTGTTTGTCGTAGATGTGGATAAGAGTGAGTAATGGCGGATTTTTTTCATTTTGATTTGGTCGAATGGTTTTCATTTTTTGGGCTGTATTGATCAATCGTCGTCTGTATGGTCTGGTATGGGCGTTATCTATGTATCTGAGCATGAGTTTTGCTATGTGTTGATCAATAGGCATGGTTCTGGTATAATTATAGATGTTGCTGTTTTTAAAATTGGGTAGAAGTTTGTATGCGATGCGTAGACATTTCGTTTCAAAAGATTGTATTTTCTTCATTGATTCAGGTGTGATGCGAGGCATGGTGGCTACTGCGGCGTATGTTAAGTTTGGACGAATGAGGGCGATGTAAAGGTGACGAAGTATTTTTGGAGAGAGGCCTCGTTTATTGAGTTTGGCGAGATATGCTATTGTTCCAAGTATGGGTCTGGTTTTTTTTTAAAACTTCATGGTAGTGTGGTTTTATTGTAAGGGAGCGATGAATTTTGATGCCTAGATATTTAATGCTTTTTTGGCACATTATGTCTTCGCTGTTAAATTTTATAGTTACGTTTTTATGCTTCTCTTTTATTTTTTTCCGAAAGGTTATTGCTTGGGTTTTCTGTACGTTGATTGTGATTCTCCATTTTCTCGTCCACTTTAGGAATACTTTTAGTTGTTGGAGTCTGTTTTTTGCCGCTAATATTTGTGTGTGTGTGCTCCAGTAAGCGGTGTCGTCAGCATATTGGGCAAGTTGAATTGAAGGGTAAATTGGCTGTGGGGTATCGGAGGTGTATAGGATATACAATAGTCCTGATATGACACTTCCTTGTGGTGTTCCAGCTTTCATATAGATCGGGTTTGATATTTCTCCTTTTATTTTTATTCTAGCAGTTCGGTCTGTCAAGAAACTTGCTATCCATCTTGTTAAACGTTGCGGAATGTTCATTGTCGTTAATTTGTACAGTAAACCGTTTATCCAGCATCTGTCAAACGCCGACTGGATATCTAAAAAGGTGGCGACGGTAGTGAATCCTCGGTTATAGGCATCCTGTAGTTGTGACATCACTCTTACAAGTTGATCTTGAATCGTAATGTCACTCCTATAACCGGCTTGTGTTGGTGGTATCAGATTGTTGGTGTTACATATTTGTGTTATACGGTTTACTATAATTTTTTCGAGAATTTTGGAGAAAGTTGAGGTTAATGATATAGGTCTGTAATTTTTGGGATCTGTTTTATCTTTTCCAGGTTTTTCAAGTAGTAGAAGATTAGCTTTTTTCCATTCAATGGGGTGGTATCCATGTTTTATGATCATGTTGTAGATGTTAGCTAGATGTTCTATTGTAGCAGATGGGAGTTTGCGGAGCATCATATATGTTACATTGTCTGGTCCTGGGGCGGTGTTTTTGTTCTTGGGTATTGCATTTATTATGTCCTGTTCACTGATTGGTTTTTCTGCATCATTTGTGGGGTCCAAATCTGTAGTGGGGAATTGTGGAGTCTATAGTTCTTGTTGTACATGTTTATTTATTCGTTGGTAATGTGTTTTTTCAAATTTCGGGTCTTGAGGTGTTTGAAACACGTTGTCATAATGTTGTCGAAATATCTCAAGTTTCTCTTTGGTGTCGTGGATTGTTTGTCCATTGAGTTTGATGGGGTAGTTTGGGGATACTTTATTTTTTGTACTTTTGATAAGTCTCCAGAATTTTGCTGAGTCTCTTGTATGATTTTGTGTGATTTTGTCTAACATGTTGTTCCATTTGTCGTAGTTATGTTCTTCTATTGCTTTTTTGACGTCTTCTTGTAACTTGTTGAGTATACGTTTATCTTGCGGGTGGTGTGTTTTGATATACTGTCGGTGTGCTGTTCTTTTCTTCTTGATTAATAATATTATATTTGGTGGAAGTGGTCTGCTGTAGGGGTTAATCTTGATGGTTTTAAGTGGAACTGCTGCGATGCGGGCTTGAGTGACGATGTCTGTTATGGAGGATGCATATTGTTCTATCTCGTGCCAAGTTGTAGGTGGTTGTGGAATAAGGTTATTTGAAAGTTGTTCTGCTGTATTTTTGTATATTTCCGAGTCGGCGTTTGCAAAGTCATTTACTGTGATTGTTCTATTGCTTTCTGTGTTCCATGGATTTAGTTTAGTTTAGTTTAGTTTATTTTAAAAGTATTGGCCTGGTGCCGGTACATTGGGCCCGGCTTACAGGCTATATTTACATTGATTTACAGTTGACTTTGTTCATATTTACAGTTTTCGCTATATACAAAAACCCATACGGTGACCATCTGTAGGTCACCGAGAATAGTTTTCTTTTGTCTTTTGTCTGTTTCGTCTTTGGGTTATATATACATATGTACATATTTACAAATTATATACAGACACATACACGCACGCATTCACCCACACACACACTCGTACACACATACACACACATCTTCACTGGGCACACCAGAAATATGCGTCCCAGCGCACTACACTATTTACACTATGTACACTGTCCCGCGGTGGCAGCTCCTGAATATTTTCCGAGGCGAGGGCCTCTGCCGGAACATGTATGTGGCTTAGGGACGAGGTTGCGTGGACGCGCATTAGTCGGCGAGCCGAGCCGCTTCTAGAACATTTTTATCCTAGTATGTTTGCGGTGCTTCGGCTCGCCTTTGCCGATGTTAGCGATCACGTCATTTTCGTGGTTCCTAATGCGCGTCCATGCCGCCATTGCTCTTTTGTCTATTGCCTCCGGGATGAACGGGATATGAGTTTCGAGGTGAAGAGTTTGGGTGGTGGTGAGGAGTGGAGCAGAGAGGATTTTTCTGAGGGAGAGGTTTTGGAGGGTTTGGAGTTGTTTGAGGGCAGTTTTGGAGGCATTAGCCCAGGCCACACATGCATACAGGACCACCGAGAGAATAAATGACCTATATAGTATAAGTTTTGACTTTAGTCGCAACTGTTTACTACGGAAGATGGGGGCGCACAGCTTTAGCCGCTGTCTGCCTTTATTGGCGCTATTTTTTATGTGGGTGGACCAACACATTGTTCGGTCCAAGGTGACACCTAAGTATTTAACTTGCTGACGGCAGTGCAATATTTGACCATCGACCGTTAGGTCCGTTGCCAAAGTGTGACGCCGCTTAGAAAAATGAATCAGCTGGCATTTGTCGGGATTAATTTTGATTTTCCAGTCATGTTGCCATGAGAGGAAATTGTTCACATAACGTTGCATTTCTGCAAGGCCGAAACGTGGATTTCTATGGTGGTTGTATATTGCAGTGTCGTCAGCATACATGGCGACCTTGCATCTGGCGTCCACTGGGAAATCATTGGTGAACAATATATACAGAAAAGGGGACATTATTGCCCCTTGTGGGACGCCAGCCCGCATCACTCGCTCCCGTGAGGAGGAGCGGCCCACTTGGACGTAAAACTGCCGATTTTCTAGAAAATTGTGCAGCAAGTATAGATAATTTTGAAGAGCCGGGAAATTGTGGTGCAGTTTATAAATAAGGCCATTGTGCCAGCACCGGTCAAATGCAGCTTCTACGTCCAGAAATAGCGCCAACGTTGAAGCCCCATTGTTAAATTGCTCTGTTACGTCATCAGTTAGTCTGAGGAGCTGAAGTTCAGTGGAATGTCCTTTTCTAAAGCCAAACTGTGAATTTGAGAGTTCATGTGTTGCGGAGACTTGTTTTTGAAGCCGAGAAAGGATACATTTTTCGAGCAGTTTACCAATAGTAGACAAAAGACTAATGGGACGGTAGTTTTGCGGTTGTCTGGTGCTTTTCCCTTGCTTTGGGAGCATGATAACCTTAGCTCGTTTCCAAGTAGAGGGGAAATAGCCTTGCTGCAAACAGGCGTTAAATATCTTTGTTAGTTGCACCAGAGCTTTTCTCGGGAGATGCTTAAGTTCCTCATTAGTCACTTTGTCTGGACCGGCAGTCCATGGATTTGTGCTACATTAAATTTCTCTTATTACTTACGCTGCACTGGTAAGTTCTGATAGACTGTTGAAATAACCGCCAGTTGCTGTATAGAATCCCTCAGGGACACTTTGGTCAACTTAACAAGAACGAAACATATATAAATGTACAGAAATTAAACATCACATCAAGGACTGTGTCCATAAATTTATATATTTTCCTCATTATTTGTTATTTCTGTGCATTAAACACTCAGTGCCATCTGTTAGACACAAGCACACACTTGACTCTTAAAGCAATATTTGTGTTTAAATCTATAACATCGAGCATGGCAGATCTATCGCAATGTCTTGAAATGGTTCATCGTGGCGTTTTGAATGTTAAACAGAAGTTCTTATAAGGTTATAAGTCATTTCCAACACTCGTAGCAGACTCTCTTGCAAAGATCTTCTTAGAAGACTGAAGATATTCACCTTACCCGATATATATAAACTAACGTGAAGTAGACACAAGAATCAGTTGGTAATGAAGGTTACTATAAGGTAGATAAAAACAAAGGACAGTCAGTAGTGATTTATGCCATTTGTTGAAGTTGCTGACGACGCTGTCTGCACGTTTATCAGCTGTTAGTTGCAGCATGTGGCCGGCCATTAGCACAGACGGACGGACGGACGGACGGACGGACGGACGGACGGACGGACGGAGTCACGCGCACCAAGAAAGGACCAAGAAAGTGTCTAATAAGGGGTTCCTCCATACAGGGGATGTGTAATTTATCGTGTTGGGATTCCTTCAACATATCTACACCTATTAACATCGGGGTGTTAGTATAGGGTGCTCAACAAACTACTTTCTCTCCTCTATCGAGGTTTACAACACAAAAAGCTGGAATGTTGCACATAAACACACACATACAGACACACATTCATACTTCCCGGAATAGTTCTGACTAAAAGAAACATTTATACTTTTTAGCCGGGAATCGAATCCAGGACCGGGATTTCACGTTTAGCATCCTAGCCATATAACATATTACTTTGCAGTTAAAAATAGTTACTCGCTTTCAAATGGAATTTCATTATTCCTATTTATTTTTGCTTCCTGCACCACGTATACAATAGCCACAGAAGTCTCCAATTCCAAAGAAAAATTGGATACTGAGCTCTCACTTAAGCACCCCTGAATCCAAAAAGATACTTTTAAAACTACTTTTAAAAAACGCCATAAGTAAGAAATAAAGGTCGGTAAAAAACTTTTTCAAAAGATGCCCGCGAAGAAGTTGAAGAAAACCCCGTCTAAACTAGACCATACATACAACAATTTCTTAAAAACTTGCTTTCATAAAAATAATGTTGATTAAAATACTACATTTTAATATGTTTTCATAACCAATAAAATACATACATATATATGTTGAATTTTCTGGTAATAATCTGTGAAGTCCTCTTCAATTTGTACAACTTTTGTATAGTTGGAAAGCTGTAGGAAGCAAACTATTTAAGATGTTGAATCAGAATTAAAAATTCAATGCCATAGACGCGATTTGAACCACGGATCTTCCTCTTGTGGAACTGCTACTTTAACCATTAAGCTATCATGGACAACATGACTGTAGGAACGTAAATTTGTCCGGGGATTAAGAGACTTTTGAAACCATCAGCCGTAAGCTTGCTGGCATAAATAAATAATAATTACCACACAGAAAATGTACATCTTGTTAACATTCAATTTATGTTTAATACTTCTTTTCCGAAATATTCCTTTTTATTTGTCTCACATTTCCAATTCTTGTACTTACCTCAGATGGGAAGTTACTCTTTTTCATTCTTATTTCATACAAAGAGAACGCAGTTTCAAAGTCATCACAGAGCGGCAAGCTCCTAAAGCGGTTGATTATCACTTACAGTCTACTGTATTCCCATATTATTCCCTACAAGGGAATAAGCAATAAGATGATTTGTACATATGTCTATGTCGAGTAACTTGAAGTTGTGAGTTTTGGCCAATCCTCGTGAGGTAATGGACTGGTTGCTAGAGGCCCCGATCATCTCACAGGGTGTGTAAGTCCCGCAACGATGTGCTAAGAACGGCGATGATCACACGATATGCTAGGAGCGGTTCAAATTCCTTCCTTCCCCTCCCTTCCCGCGAGAGGTCAAGCCGTTTGACCCTCAGCTAACATCCTCACAAATGACCTCACAATTACACGTTTCTCCACATTAAGTGTAATTAAATTTAAGGTGCAAATTCCGGATTTACGTTGTGTGGGTGGGCCTCCACGTATTTTTAGGAAGTGCTCCATCAGCTGGTTTGCTTGCGTGTTTCACAGAGAATGTTCTGCAAGTGGAGTCTGTCTGTTGGTGTCCAATATTTAGGGAGCGCTCTCCAAACATTCAAGCACTTAAAGTTGTCCACATTAACACCATCTCTTAGAGATTTATTAAAGTATTAGGTTCCACGTATATGTAAACTACAGTAAATTTAATTAAATTTGTGTCGCTGATGGTTTAATCATTTCCTCTTTTCTTATTTGCTGTTGACTAAGGAATTAATAGGTTAATATTTGTAGGCGGAGCTGTGGCCGAGAGGTTAAACCATTCGGCTATCACCTACGCGGCCCGGGTTCAATCCCAGGGACCCGCATATATTGTTCGTGTTGGACGAAGTGGTGTCTGGGCGGGTTCTCCTGTTTCCCCCGCCACTCATTCCACCAACTGTTCCATCACCACCTGCATTTCATACTCTTCCTCACTCTCATACTTGCAGGTGTTCACTCTGTCTGGTACATAGGTTCCTGTGTTCCCTGACAGACGTCTGACTCTAGACACTGACTTGTAAGTCCTATACAAGGGGAGGGTAATCACTTTCTCACTCTCATACTTGCAGGTGTTCACTCTGTCTGGTACATAGGTTCCTGTGTTCCCTGACAGACGTCTGACTCTAGACACTGACTTGTAAGTCCTATACAAGGGGAGGGTAATCACTTTCTCACTCTCATTCCTGTAGGTGTTCACTCTGGTACATAGGTTCCTGTGTTCCCTGACAGGCGTCTGACTCTAGACACTGTCTTCTAAGTCCTACATAAGGGGATGGTAATCACTTCCTCACTCTCATACCTTCAGGTGTTCACTCTGTCTGGTACATAGGTTCCTGTGTTCCCTGACAGACGTCTGACTCTAGACACTGGCTTGTAAGTCCTACATAAGTGGAGGGTAATCACTTCCTCACTCTCATACTTGCAGGTGTTCACTCTGTCTGGTACATAGGTTCCTGTGTTCCCTGACAGACGTCTGACTCTAGACACTGACTTGTAAGTCCTACATAAGAGGAGGGTAATCACTTCCTCACTCTCATACTTGCAGGTGTTCACTCTGTCTGGTACATAGGTTCCTGTGTTCCCTGACAGACGTCTGACTCTAGACACTGTCTTGTAAGTCCTACATAAGGGGAGGGTAATCACTTCCTCACTCTCATACTTGCAGGTGTTCACTCTGTCTGGTACATAGGTTCCTGTGTTCCCTGACAGACGTCTGACTCTAGACACTGTCTTGTAAGTCCTACATAAGGGGAGGGTAATCACTTCCTCACTCTCATACTTGCAGGTGTTCACTCTGTCTGGTACATAGGTTCCTGTGTTCCCTGACAGACGTCTGACTCTAGACACTGACTTGTAAGTCCTACATAAGGGGACGGTAATCACTTCCTCACTCTCATACTTGCAGGTGTTCACTCTGTCTTGTACATAGGTTCCTGTGTTCCCTGACAGACGTCTGACTCTAGACACTGTCTTGTAAGTCCTACATAAGGGGAGGGTAATCACTTCCTCACTCTCATACTTGCAGGTGTTCACTCTGTCTGGTACATAGGTTCCTGTGTTCCCTGACAGACGTCTGACTCTAGACAGGGTCTTGTAAGTCCTACATAAGGGGACGGTAATCACTTCCTCACTCTCATACTTGCAGGTGTTCACTCTGTCTGGTACATAGGTTCCTGTGTTCCCTGACAGACGTCTGACTCTAGACACTGTCTTGTAAGTCCTACATAAGGGGAGGGTAATCACTTCCTCACTCTCATACTTGCAGGTGTTCACTCTGTCTGGTACATAGGTTCCTGTGTTCCCTGACAGACGTCTGACTCTAGACACTGACTTGTAAGTCCTACATAAGGGGAGGGTAATCACTTCCTCACTCTCATACTTGCAGGTGTTCACTCTGTCTGGTACATAGGTTCCTGTGTTTCCTGACAGACGTCTGACTCTAGACACTGTCTTGTAAGTCCTACATAAGGGGAGGGTAATCACTTCCTCACTCTCATACTTGCAGGTGTTCACTCTGTCTGGTACATAGGTTCCTGTGTTTGCTGACAGACGTCAGACTCTAGACACTGTCTTGTAAGTCCTACATAAGGGGAGGGTAATCACTTCCTCACTCTCATACTTGCAGGTGTTCACTCTGTCTGGTACATAGGTTCCTGTGTTCCCTGACAGACGTCTGACTCTAGACACTGTCTTGTAAGTCCTACATAAGGGGAGGGTAATCACTTCCTCACTCTCATACTTGCAGGTGTTCACTCTGTCTGGTACATAGGTTCCTGTGTTTGCTGACAGACGTCAGACTCTAGACACTGTCTTGTAAGTCCTACATAAGGGGAGGGTAATCACTTCCTCACTCTCATACTTGCAGGTGTTCACTCTGTCTGGTACATAGGTTCCTGTGTTTGCTGACAGACGTCAGACTCTAGACACTGACTTGTAAGTCCTACATAAGGGGAGGGTAGTCACTTCCTCACTCTCATACTTGCAGGTGTTCACTCTGTCTGGTACATAGGTTCCTGTGTTCCCTGACAGACGTCTGACTCTAGACACTGTCTTGTAAGTCCTACATAAGGGGAGGGTAATCAGGCAAAGAAGAACTATTGTCCGCTGATTATCATTTTTTTACTGAGATTTCAAATTGATATTTATTTACGGATACTTCTAAACCATAACGCAAATACATTTCAGTGTATCTGTGTGAGTTTAGGAAGAATATTTGGAAGAAGGAGGGAATTGTGTGAGTTGCAGTGTATATACAGACATACGTTATAAGAACCACGCCGTGTTTCGGTGCCCCGCCGCGGTGTGGCACTGCTGCAGCTCGTCACCGCTGGGAGATGATAATTCGTGGAAGGAATAAACGCCATAAACAAGCCAAAGTTTAAATGTACCAGTGCTTTTAGCTGTGGAGTGCAGCTCAACGTTAAACTTGCCCGCTTTTTGTGCTGCACAATGTGAGATAAACTATGCAGATGCTGTGCTACAAGATTTCGCGATGATATGCAGCACAAAACCGCGCTTTGCGGCGCACACGGCTAGAGAAGTTTTGCACCATTTTAAATATCTTAGCAGGGCTTTACCATAACAGTTTACAGCCCAATATTAATAGAATGTGTTACACTCACATGACCTTCTCTACTCACTCTTGTACATTTATTCTTCTATATGCTTCATGTTAGTACAAATTAACACTTGCACAAATTATTTCGTTGCTAACTTTCTGGTACTACAAAATTCAGAAAAATAACAAGGAATATCTCTGAAACGGTTAACTCTAAAAAACCACATCGGACAAATTGAGTATTTTAACCAGATCTACTTAGTATACTTTGTATACTGAGCCTTATATTTAACCCGATTCACGTTTTAGACTTATCTTGTTCATAGATGCGCGCGCACACAAATACACGGATCTTTTTTAATATTCAGGGGATCTCGAAACATATTTCCGATGAAATCTCGGTGTGAAATTTGTTGGAGAGGAATACAATAGTTGCTCTAGATACCGTTAAGGGAAAGAAAAAAACATGGAAATCTGAATCACCTCGGACATTTGTGGAGAAGTAAATATATTTCCTGTTTGATGGCAGAGTATGTTCGTGTTTTGTTTTAAACTGAGAAAACAGCTGTTGAGGGCGCCACTTGAGAAAGTCAAATATTTGCACGTGACGACAGATGCGCTCTAGACACGATAACGTGACCTACTGCCATTTTGTGTGGCAGTGGTTAACATAAAAATAGCTATTTGGGGCAATGCAGTACATTTCCCTTACTATTAATTTATATTTACCTAATGTCTAACAATCACACGATTTTATACTATTACTTATTTTATAGCCTACTTGCACACGAAACATTTTTTTTTATTCACTAACACAAACGAAAGTATTGTCTTTAGCAAAAGGTCGGTGTGTCTGTGTGCGCGCGCGCGCGCGTGCGTGCGTGCGTGCGTGCGTGTGTGTGTCTGAGGTCCACGAACAAAAAAAGCGTTATTTAAATAACAAACTTAATATTTAAGCACGTTTCTACGATTTTCTGTAACTGAACGCATAATAATTTAACTGTTTTAAATACGTGTTTCGCAATCAGAAAGTTGAAAGTTACACAGGAAGTCCTCTTGTGTCGACTGCCAAGTATGTAAAACCCGAGTGCGGTCTATGACTTGCTACATTCTAAGACCGCCATTATTCTTCTAATTTCCTCACGCTCATTTCAAAACGTATGACTTCTGAATATAACTGATTTCCAGGAACACATCTGATTTCACCGGAACCCTTTTGCCTTAGCTACACTGACTTCTGTGTTTTCCTGAACACGATTATTTAAGTAAAAATACGTCAGAATCATTATTTCTCGATACTCACTTTATAAGAAGCTGTGAAGCCGATATCTTGATAATTATATTCTTATCAGTAGTTTTCTGTACATAAACCAATTTTGTTTCTGTTAATATGCAGATGTTGTGAACTAGACTACTTGGTGTAAATATTTAAATGTGTTTATTGTGGGACTGTGTACTGAATATCCCTCCATTATTTTACGGTATATACACACAAACTAACAGATGGATTTCTAATATGTTTGCAGATTTTGGCCACCAGAGTGAGTCACCAAGCCAGACTAATACGCCATCTTCATTCACAACTCTGCATGTTTTGTATGTTTTTCTTCAGTCTACGTCACGGTCAACAACTATACAGTGCAGCAAGTCTACGGGGACGCGTGCGAGGCACAAATGTGAAGTCTCGAGTCATTTATTTACTTCTCTAGTAAATAGTTTAACATAAGTTCAATAATAGCAACTTTAACATACATATACAACTTATTTATTGCGATTATCTATTCTCATATAATGGTTACACTTACCTCTGAATAATTCCAGTAGCAGGTGGATCAAAACCTAAATCTCCAATAGAATCTCAATATCGAACTTTTGATATCCTCTGCTCACCATAGGAAAATAAAAATTTGTTGAAATTAATAATTTAATTTTTATTACAATCAGACCGACTGATTTCTAAAGATGCCTTTTTTTTCCTTGATTCAGGGGATCTCAAAGCATATATTGCCTTTGAAATCACAACTTCGAATTTTTTGGTGGAATACAATACCTTCGCTGTTTATTAAACGTAGTAGAGAAAGTAAAAAATGTTCAGTGTGGACGATGGATTCAGATTTTTAAGATATAATATTGTACCTATAAGTCGATTACAGATCTACAGGGAGAAATAATATAATTCTATTAATAGCAGTGTTGTCATAATTACGCACATATATCTTGAGTTTAATTACAGGCGCAGAGCCGGTCGGTCGGTCGAGAGGCTATTAAACCTCAAGGAAGGAAGGTGCAGAGCCAGGAATCTCGACAAATATTTGGAAGTTCCTGCACGAATCGCTTGTCAAATGATTTTCGTTACGTTCGATTTTTATTGCCTTGCGTGTCGGCTTGTCGGGGAGCCAATAATATTGCTTCAGCTCCTCGCGGTTCACGGCTCTTCCGAATAATCTGACAGTGCTGACGTATTGAACTCACATGACTTTCGCTACCTGTTATGACCTGACAGTCACTATATCTATACTTAGTACCTCGACTGAAAGGTGATCTTTTGTGTCTATGTTCCTGACAGGAGGATGGATGAGGTGAATGTATCATAAGTATATATGACTCAATGACAACTTACGGAGAGGGACTTAGTACCTCGACTGAAAGGTGATCTTTTGTGTCTATGTTCCTGACAGGAGGATGGATGAGGTGAATGTATCATAAGTATATATGACTCAATGACAACTTACGGAGAGGGACTTAGTACCTCGACTGAAAGGTGATCGTTTGTGTCTATGTTCCTGACAGGAGGATGGATGAGGTGAATGTATCATAAGTATATATGACTCAATGACAACTTACGGAGAGGGACTTAGTACCTCGACTGAAAGGTGATCTTTTGTGTCTATGTTCCTGACAGGAGGATGGATGAGGTGAATGTATCATAAGTATATATGACTCAATGACAACTTACGGAGAGCGACTTAGTACCTCGACTGAAAGGTGATCTTTTGTGTCTATGTTCCTGACACGAGGATGGATGAGGTGAATGTATCATAAGTATATATGACTCAATAACAACACGGAGAGGGACTTAGTACCTCGACTGAACGGTGATCTTTTGTGTCTATGTTCCTGACAGGAGGATGGATGAGGTGAATGTATCATAAGTATATATGACTCCATGACAACTTACGGAGAGAGACTTAGTACCTCGACTGAAAGGTGATCTTTTGTGTCTATGTTCCTGACAGGAGGATGGATGAGGTGAATGTATCATAAGTATATATGACTCAATGACAACTTACGGAGAGGGACTTAGTACCTCGACTGAAAGGTGATCTTTTGTGTCTATGTTCCTGACAGGAGGATGGATGAGGTGAATGTATCATAAGTATATACGACTCAATGACAACTTACGGAGAGGGACTTAGTACCTCGACTGAAAGGTGATCTTTTGTGTCTATGTTCCTGACAGGAGGATGGATGAGGTGAATGTATCATAAGTATATATGACTCAATGACAACTTACGGAGAGGGACTTAGTACCTCGACTGAAAGGTGATCTTTTGTGTCTGTTCATATTATTGCCGCGGCAGGTGAACTATAGAACAGTGACTTGCAAGAAACATAACCGAACTCTCCAAGCTGTAATTGTCATTGCTGCCGGAGAATTGTTTAATTGTGACCACGTATGCAAGCTAATGAACATAATAATATTGTTTACTGTTTAGTGGACTTGCTATATGACACTTTTGCTTGATCATAGTATTCCGTGTATTGTTGTATTTTCAAAGAGACGTAATAGTAAATACTTGCATTAAGATCAAATACTTCCCTGGCGTGGTAAGAAATTCTTCTTTGACGAGCCGGGGAAATTATTTAATGAGAGGGGGAAATCTCCGACATTCCCCTGTTAATTCGAATCCTGTGTAGTTACACGTGTTTGTGTATGTATGTGTGTATATTAAAGCAAACTTGGTGAAAAACCAAAGTTGGTATTTAAGTTTAATATATTTCAAGTATACGACACGAAGTTTTTGAAGAAAATTCCTGCACCCTAAACTGACTTCATATGGAAGAAACTTGTCAAACTTTTTATTTTTTCAAAAATGCCGCTATTAATTATTATTTACTATATTGTCAGGATATTTATATGACAAATTAAATGTGTATATAGGATTTTTTGGGAAAAGTCTCTGAAGAGCGACTTGTACAATTGGTAAACTGTAAGAGATAGTCAAAATATCGTTGACTGCACAACAAATGTAAATAATAATGATAATCATAGTAACAATAGTAAAACTAATAATAATAATAAGAATAATTATGGTTATAATAAAATATTTAACTGTCACTTAAAGCATCTTGTGTTGCCGTATTTCCCTTGTGCCTACAAGAAATGGTTAGATGACGTAGATAGATGGCGTGGGACGTTTAAGGGAAGGAGGAACCCAGCAGCAACAAATTAGTGGTTATTAATGGATTCACAAAGGAAATTGTATACCTAACGTGTTTATCATTCAATAAGGTCCACAAGGTCACGTGCTGAAGGAGGAGGAGGGGCGGGTAACGCAATAACACGTTGCCACGGTTACCGGGCTCTCGCTCACACAATCACCAAGTCTCCCTGGCAATGCCCATCTTCACTTCCCTTCACTTCAAAACGCTATTAAGTCGACATTTCACTGGAAATATGTTTTGAAACCCCCTAAATAAAAAAGAGCATTTTTAGAAAAAGGTCCGCGGGAGTGTCTGTCAGACTTCGGACAGCATAACTGAAAAACGAAAAGTCACTTAAAAACTAAATTTAGTGTTTAAGTTTAATATCTTTCAAGGATGCAACACGAAGATTTAGAATAAAACAGCCCCACTCTAAACCACCCTTTACATGGAAAATTTTTCGAAATTTTTATTTTCTTGAAAATGTCTGTAACGACTTTCATTAAAATGCCGTATTTTTGAGATATTTGTATGACAAATGAAATGTATATTTCGAATTTTCTGGCTATAGCCTATGTAGTGGTGTTTATTCTGGATGACTTTTGAATAACTCGCAAACCGGAAGAGATACGCAAAATTTTAGTATACAAAAAATGTAAATCTCGCTAAAATAGACAATTTATGTCTGAAAAAAATTTTTGTAGAGTAAGCCATTTCGGAGATATTCCTTGTTAACTGTGCCAGTTTTGAAAAATTCAAAACTTTCGTGAAATGGAACATCGTTGTTCATTTTTTATTAAGAGAACGGGATCTCAAAGCTTTGAAAGATTTGACTATCCCTCAAAGCGTAGTGTATTATAATATTCCCCTTGTACCTACAAGGAAATAACCAATAAGTTAATTTGTACAAATTTTTATCTCAACTAACACGAAGAAGATATAGGAATAAGAGTTTGTATGAATGGTTAGTACAAGAGTAGAGAAAGTCATGTGAGTGCAACACATCAGATTTTTTCAACATTTTCTATATTCTCACAATTGACTGTAAGAATTTTGAATGCAATACCATATGTTCAATATATTTTCATGAAAATGGAATGTATGTTGTGAATTTTCTGGAAATATTCTCCGAACTTTTCTTTAAATAATTCCTCTAATTAAAAAGCAAAAAATAGCAATAGGTAAACCGAAATTTGGAGTGAGTACCTTTTCTTAAAATTGAAAATCAAAGCGATCTTGCTACCCTTAAGGGAGACGATTTTTGCAGTTAAATGTTTATGTCTATTAACATGCATACATGAGCGAGGAGAGAAAGTCGTGTGAATATAATATTTCAGATATATATTTTTTCTCTATTTTCTAAGTAGATCGGAACAGAGGAGAAATGTAAGTGAACTTTGGGAAAGTATAATGAGAATGATTATTTTCATAGACGTTTAAGCCAATGGTGGTTAGGTATCATGTGAAGCTGTTGTATCAGATTTGCTCACGGTTGAAACCTTAAAGCACCTCACAAAGAAGGTTAGGAACGCACAAAACCAACACACGTGTAAATAAAACAAACACATAACGCTCATTCCGTATGCAATCGAAGTCTCCTACTAAATCCTTTATTTTGTGTTTGAAAAGTCGGCATTGTTTTGAGCCAGGTGTTAAATTCAAGGACCTTGTCTTGCTTTTATTTTGCCCCTGGGGGAGGGGGGGGGGGTCATCTGAAACTTACACACGAGTCTAGAATGGCATGCTTAGCTCTTCTGCCATAATACCAACAACAACAAGGTGGTTTGTATTTAATATATATGTTCCAACCCCAGGAGTTAGCCTTTTAACTACGTCTGGGGCGTTGTAAACAGACGTAAACCAAAATATTACTGACCTGTAACACTTCCCTTGTTTAAAACATTGACATCAACTCGCTAGGGTGTCACATTCTTAGTTGTGGTCTAAAACAAAATTCTAACATAAAACACGTATCTTATTTTCAACTCAGGGAAAAAATGTTGAATCGATATCTAACTTTACGGGACTGTAATTATTATCGTCTTTAAAGAACAAATTTCAGCTCTAACACTGGGTTTCATTTAAAGGATTCGTTAGCACTAAAGGGTTTATTTGCCCTTAAAATGAGTATCAAAGCCGATCTACAACATATTGGATCGTTAATGGATCCTTTAAATTATAGGTCGAATCTCGGAAATATAAGTTACTGCATTGACGTCATTATTGCTTGTGCGTGGAGAAACTGGCGCAAATCTAGTTCTCACTGCTTCAGGAGGCGCTCGTGTCTGCGCTCTGTAAATATATCACTTCCCCCAGCGTCTAAATAGAAAGGAAAAAAATATGTAATGAAATAAAAATGCCAGTTCCAGTTATAACCAATGACTTTTGGGCATGAAAGGAAACTATTCATTTTTTTCTAGTGGCTCAATAAATCGTTACCCCTCTCTTTGCCCCTCTTCAATGGCAATTCATATTATAACCAATGCCATGAAATTAAATATTTATTTTTTCTGGTCGTTCAGTAAATCGTTGCCCATTAAGACAACTGTTCACAGCAGTCCGTATAGATGAGATACTGCTTGTCATCAGGTTATTGGTCTATGGCAGGGATGCTCAACCGCAGACAAGTTAGGGGAGGTTGAAATCACCTCCTCCCACCCCGTGGGACAAAATGACGCATTTATCCGTGGTTACTGACTTTCTTACGTACAGGAAATCAAAGAGGCACTATGTTTCTGAGGACACTTTTTTGGCACGATTTAAGTTTCAGAAGGTCTTTAATATTTGGTGTGAAGCCTCACTACATGCAAACTTCAAAAGTGGATTTTTGTTTCCAAAGTATTTTAGGCTTTCAAATTTTGAAGAGAATGTGTTGTAGAACTGTTGGTTGTGTTTTTCCAGGAGAATAACGTTTATCGTAAAAGAGAACTGCGTGTTTGTGTAATTAATGTATGAGAGACAGATAAAGTGATGAAAGACAGTGAAAGGAGTGAGTCAAAGTTATGAGAAGTAAACAGTTGTGAGTTGTAATATCATGAAAGACTGTAGACTGTGTTAACATCAGTAAAAGAGAACTGTGTATTTGTGTAATTAGTGTATGAGAGACAGAGAAAGTGAAGAAAGACAGTGAAAGAAGTGAGTCAAGGTTATGAGAAGTAAACAGTTGTGAGTTGTAATATCATGAAAGACTGTAGACTGTGTTAACATCAGTAAAAGAGAACTGTGTATTTGTGTAATTAGTGTATGAGAGACAGAGAAAGTGAAGAAAGACAGTGAAAGGAGTGAGTCAAGGCTATGAGAAGTAAACAGTTGAGTTGTAATATCATGAAAGGCTGTAGACTGTGTTAACATCAGTAAAAGAGAACTGTGTATTTGTGTAATTGGTGTATGAGAGACAGAGAAAGTGAAGAAAGACAGTGAAAGGAGTGAGTCAAGGTTATGAGAAGTAAACAGTTGGGTTGTATTATATCATGAAAGACTGTAGACTGTGTTAACATCAGTAAAAGAGAACTGTGTGTTTGTGTAATTAGTGTATGAGAGAGAGAAAGTGAAGAAAGACAGTGAAAGGAGTGAGTCAAGGTTATGAGAAGTAAACAGTTGTGAGTTGTAATATCATGAAAGACTATAGACTGTGTTAACATCAGTAAAAGAGAACTGTGTATTTGTGTAATTAGTGTATGAGAGACAGAGAAAGTGAAGAAAGACAGTGAAAGGAGTGAGTCAAGGCTATGAGAAGTAAACAGTTGTGAGTTGTAATATCATGAAAGGCTGTAGACTGTGTTAACATCAGTAAAAGAGAACTGTGTATTTGTGTAATTGGTGTATGAGAGACAGAGAAAGTGAAGAAAGACAGTGAAAGGAGTGAGTCAAGGTTATGAGAAGTAAACAGTTGTGAGTTGTAAAATCATGAAAGACTGCAGACTGTGTTCACATCAGTAAAAGAGAACTGTGTATTTGTGTAATTAGTGTATGAGAGTCAGAGAAAGTGAAGAAAGACAGTGAAAGGAGTGAGTCAAGGTTATGAGAAGTAAACAGTTGTGAGTTGTAATATCATGAAAGACTGTAGACTGTGTTAACATCAGTAAAAGAGAACTGTGTATTTGTGTAATTAGTGTATGAGAGACAGAGAAAGTGAAGAAAGACAGTGAAAGGAGTGAGTCAAGGTTATGAGAAGTAAACAGTTGTGAGCTGTAATATCATGAAAGACTGTAGACTGTGTTAACATCAGTAAAAGAGAACTGTGTATTTGTGTAATTAGTGTATCAGAGACAGAGAAAGTGAAGAAAGACAGTGAAAGGAGTGAGTCAAGGTTATGAGAAGTAAACAGTTGTGAGTTGTAATATCATGAAAGACTGCAGACTGTGTTAACATCAGTAAAGGAGAACAGTTGGCTGTGCGTTCGGGCAGAAGAAAATAAAGTAAGAGACTGTCGAATTGTCATTTGTTACAGTGGTGTCAGGAGTGGCGCTTGTCAAATTGTCGTTTTGTTGCAGTATTTCAAGTCCCAGCTGTGCTATTCAATTTTTTAGTTTGACTCGACCTTTCCAATCTTTGTTCTACACAAGCGTAGTGTGAAGGAGTTGCTGTATTGATTCACATTATCTGCCATTTGTAAGGTAAAATGTGGAATGTCCTTACGCACAAGGAGTAGGGATGTTTCTGCAGCCGAGACATCAGGAGATGTGTTAAGTCTTTACAGCAAAGAGCTGGTATAAATTTCTGAAGGTAGGGGACGGTGTTCGCTAAACGTGTGATTTGTAATGTTAAGACGGGACCTGCATCCTGAGCAGGAAATGCAACTTGCAGGCTTGGCTTATCTTGCCTCTACAACACATCACTCGCCTCCTTGCCTTCTTTATTTCCTCCTTCCTGATACCTAGATAGTAGCTCTGTCTACTTATTGCCATGGAAACAACATCGAGTCGACATTTCCTAGATTCTAGTTCACGATACCTCCGCGCCGCGCCGCTTTCTTTTCTATCTTCACTCACTAGAAGCAAAACACCAACACAGACTGAGGAATGCTGACACAAAACTCATATGAAGCAATCGCACGAATTTTTATACTCAAACCATTCTTATAAACACTTCTTCCTCTATATTCTTTATCTTAATACATGAATATTCTACAAATTATGTTACGACTAGGTGGAAAATAAACTGAAAAATTGCAAAATTCAAATCTATAACAAGGAATAATTCGGAAATGGTTAACTCCACACACGCGCGCGCGCGCACACACACACACACACACACACACACACACACACACACACACACACACACACACACACACACACACACACACACACACCTATATATTACAGTGTATCTCTTACAGTTTACCAGTTAAGTAATTCAGAATGAAGAACAACAGGTTAGACTATTCCGAGAAAATTTAACATATTCATTTCATTTGTTCGGAAGATACATAACTTTCATTTTTAAACAAGTAGTTCTTGTATATAGCTATAGGTACATATGTTTTGCCAATTAGGATCATATTTTGTATTCAGATAAGGTTTTACTTTTTAACTTTAACCACACAGGTGTCTTTCCTGAAAAAAGATCGCGAATTTCCACAAAAACCCTTCTTATTCCTTGTTCTACAAATAATCTATACGATTTTGTGAATTTTTAAAATATAAATGCTATGTGAAGGGGTTTTGAACCAAAGTTTACTGTCTTTAACTTAAAGAAAACACCTTCTATAAACGATAAGATGTGTGTGTGTCTGTGTGTGTGTCTGTGTGTGTGTGTGTGTGTGTGTGTGTGTGTGTGTGTGTGTGTGTGTGTGTGTGTGTGTGTGTGTGTGTGTGTGTGAGTGTGTGTGTCTTCTTCATGGAGGTTTCTATGGTATCACTTTTCCTACACCATATATTACTTTCTCTACTCGCTTTTCTTTTACTTAAAGATTGAAATAAAAATGCAACGTATTACACTCACACTGCTTTCTCTACGCACTCTTCTTTTACGAGACAAAATCGCACTTCTTTCTCTACTCGCCGTTAAACATACAATTTGCTATAAGTGTATGTTGAATGAGTGAACTCCAAAACCTTTGGACTGAACGCCGTACAAATTGGCACACGTAAGTGTTTTTTCATGGAGATTTTTAAGCAATCCATTTTACCACGCAACATATTACATAAGGATTGTCTTCTCTACCCGATTTTATTCTCTACTCTCTCTTCTACAAACAATTCCTACCTTTTTCTATGCGTTTAAATATAAATCCAACGTATTACATTCACGCGGTTTTCCCTACTCAGTTTTCTTTTACTAAACACAATCACATTTCTTTCTCTGCTCCCTCTTCGACGAACAATTCATACACTTTTCTATGTGATTGAAATACAAATGCGCGTTACACTCACACGGTTTTGTCTACTAACTTCTCTTCCTGTAATATTTGTTATTGTTCAACAGTGCTTTTAGATAGTGTTGATACAGTGTTTTTATACAAAGTAAATAATTAGTTTAAAATGCAAAAGGAGTGCAACGAGAAACAACAATATGGAGCAATTCATGAAACAGATGGACATAATGGGAAAGGAAATGAATTCCGGAATGAAAACAAAGATGAAAGCGGAATTGAAAAATGTAAACTCCGGAATGGAAAAGGTAAAATCGGGAATGTCTGAAGATAGAGCTATCGGAGAATACTAACGAGCGGCTGGCCGGGTTGAAGGAAGAAATGTAAGAACACGGCGAAGAGATGAAGGACTTTGGCCAACGTGTTGACGCCTTGGAAGATACGAGTCGACGGAAGCACCAAAAAACTGAACTCCAGAGTGGAGCAAATACTCGACGAAAAACTCAAACTAGGCGGATGTCTATGGGGGAGGCCTGCGTTCAGCAGCGGGCGTCTTACGGATGAAATGGTGATGCTGATGATGCTATCATGTTAAGTGTGTGGAAATGACGCACAATTTGTGTGTCATAAAAGTGCCGTTTTGTTCTGTTCCTGAAATTTATTTCAGTAGAATCAATTTTGAATTTGTTTAAATGAATGTCCTATTGTGATTCTGCAATAATTAGTATGATCTTTGTTTTTAAAAATGTCCTTTGTGTGTTGATTTTCCTCGCCTTTACGCTATGCGGTCTTTTAAAAAGTGACAGACATTTTGCTATATAGAACTAGCAAACACATTCGAGGGACACTATGTGCAGTGTGTTTTGTGCCGTCAATGGGATGACGTCACCCTCTGCCCATGAGGCGGTACCTTGCGATCACCTCATTTCGCGATAGCTGTATAAAGCTTCCAAGCCCAGTTATCATGATTATCAGTATTGTTACTGTTATAATTTATCATAACCATCACCATATCATCATTATCATCACTGAGACTTGCCGAGGTGAGGTGGCTGAACTGGAGAGTCGACCCTTAGCATTGTGTTGGATAAATCTTTTATGGGATTTCGGACGCTAATGATGCTATGCAGCGATGCATACCTCCAACTTAACAGGGGTAAAGTACATCATTTCACGATAGATTCGACAGGGTTCAATTAAATATTGATGCCATATCGTCCCCATAAATTTGAATGCTAATACGGCGATTTCCATAGCGTAACCTGGGAAACTGGAATTCCTCGCTGGTTTATCTAGGGAGGAGGCTGCAGTATGTTCTGTAAATAGGTTGGCAGCCCTACCTCTAATTTTCCCTTTAATCAACATGCATATTGAGTCAGTAATCCAGTTCTGGGGCAATGTTTCACTTGGGGCGAACATTTCCCTTCATGTCTTCACCAGAACTCGCTCGTCCGTCATTACACAGCAAAAATGTTCATAAAACATACTCTATCACTTCTTCTGCCAGTTTAGTACTCAACAGTAAAATTACAACAAACATCGGCTCTCTCACATGACCTTTTCTACTCACTCTTTACTAACAGTTCTTACAAACATTCAGTCTACTTTATGTTATGTTGATTTTCCCGTAGGTACAATGGAATTATGCGCCGTTTTACGACCTGCTCGCTATGTGATAGCTTTGAATTACTGTCCTGTTTGAATGGCTAAAATAAGTCAACAAATAACTCCCCATTTAAAAGGCACTTGAGAATTGAAGCCGAAATTGTGAACGCCATAATTATGGATATAATACAGCATCACATGGCGGAATTAAATAATCAGAAAATGTTAAAATCGTTACATGTATAAAGCTACAGAATCTGGAGGATTAGTTGTGACTAAAATTGTCAAAAGGCACGAAAAGGTACAGACAAGTCGTTAGGGGCGAGCGTCAAGCGAGACCTGGTAAGACCAGTTTTCCTGGAAATCGCTCAGCGCCGGCGTTGAGCAGGAAAACTGAGGGTGGTCGTTTCTTCGAAACCCTGTTGCCAATTAGGAAGTGAAAGGTATAGAGAGCGTCATGACGCACAGGGACTTGCCTGCGAGAACTCGGAGAGAAACAGTCGTTTAGACTTGCCCTCCTGGACTGAACGGGTGGGTACACTTGTCGACCAGATCTCCGAACGAGCACTTCAGTCACGGGACTTGCATTCCGGATCCTCGAGTGTGAGGACACATTATATTTAATAGTAACAATCTTCTGTCTTAGTAAAGACACAGTAACGACTTAACGTAGATAATAGCGATCGGCAAATCTCACGCAGTCTTATGTTGATGAGAATAAAAGTTTCAGCGGGAGTTCTGGTTGTATTCGCAAACACCCACGCTTACCCTGAGGTTAAAATCACATGCCACAGCAGTCGGAGCAGAAATCACCAGAAAGCAGCATTCCGTTTAGGATAGCGGAAGTGAGGAGCGACGAATTCCGCATCAGAATTCAAACAAATAACAAGCAATATCTCGGGAATGGTTCGCTCAAAAGAAAAATTTATTTTGGATAAATTATGTTTTTTTAAAGAGATCACATTTATTGTGCAGTAAGAATTTTGTTTATCTGTTACAGTTAAACTTTGTAAAACATTTTACATAAGGGGTAGTTTGATTTACGTGATGCATTGTTGGGAGATGCTTTTTCTACTCACTGTACCTAGTAGGGAAAGCAATGCTCGTTGAATTAAAGAGATACAGTCTAAGTGTTGGAGATTATAGGATAAATCTTGTTTGAGGGAGTGAAATGCGAGCGATAAATGGACCTGGAGGCAGCAGGGAGGAAGTGAACTGAAAGCGCTAGCAGCTGATAAAAGCCGAGTGTATGTACGTATGTATAGCATTACAATTGGCTTATTGAAAAAGAAGATAAAGAAGATACGAAATATACGACCAGAGTCTCGTTTAAATAGAAATACTCCCATGGCATTCTATTTCCATCTCGCTGTTTAAATTTGCCGAGAGCACCACTAGAGTGCACACACGTTTATTGTACAACAATGATTTTCCCTTTTACAAGTTATTACTGCAACGAAATTAAAACTCTAATCTCGTTTGTGTAAGCTACAACATAACTAACTACCTCTACAGCTGTGTACCTTCTTGTAATTTTTTATGTAGTGAGTGTAATGTCTTACTGTGAATTTGACGCAGTTGTATGATTTTTCTGTGAAGATTGCAGTGAAATGCCAAGACTGTGGATATATTCCCAATAACTGTGTTCCAAAACATTAAGCGGCTTTTTCCCCATATAACAATTTTTGTACTTAGGTTAGACTTTTTTGCAGTAAATATTGATGGACAAAGCTGAAATTTTTAGGACATGTTGAATATAACGTATAAAAGAAAACTGTGCATTGGTTTTTTGATTACTCTCATACATAAAAGTATATGCTTTCTTTTCTTTAATCATTAGTAATATTTCTTCTTATTGTCTTCTAAATAAGGAAAAATAAACTTATTGGATACGCATTGACAAAGTACCATACCATATTTTAGGTCCCTATTTTAACTCAAAATTCAATCTACCTTTTATTACTATTCAAGTTTTTAAGAACATAATAAATAATTTTAATTACAGAACTATATAATCTAGAGCAATGAAACTTATACCAACAATACAATTTAAGCAATTTAAGCTGAAATTTTCATTAAAATTCTTTGATCATGGAAGAAAGTTCATTTGGTACTAGAGTGTCCCGTTAATTTATTTTTAAGGACTCGATCTTTACCTCTTTAGGCCTACGTAAAATGAACATACATATAAATAAGTATTGATGGAAAGGGTTCAATAAACAAGGTCGTATCATGTGGTTATGGTAGTGAAGATGATCCTTCCTGGGCTGAGTGAGAGAGATCACGTGATGTTTCATAATTTCTAGCACCACGTGAATGAGAGGACAAGAGGGAGGTTCAAGAGGTTATGAGTGCAGGAAGAGGCGTTTATGGTTAACATGGCTGCACCACCTGACCCACTACATTCCTGCCATTTTCAACCTCTCTCAATTTTAACAAAAATAGGCAAATAAAATAATAGAGACATTCGTGAATAGCAAAAACACATAACTTACCTCTGCACTCTACTGCACGAAAGAGTAGCTGCATGTAAAAAAAGCGGAAGGTCTGCGATTGAAATCATTGTATATGATTGAATTTTTTAGTCCCATTTCTATCTCTCCAACGTAGCTTGTAAACCACAAGGGATGGACAAAGTCTTTTTACACAGGAAATGTAGATCTCATTAAAACACACATTTATTTCACCTAATTTTTGGGCTATACCCCCGGGAGGATGGATGAGACGAATGGATCCTAAGGGCGGTCGAAACGATGTCACAATAGAGAAGAGGACAGAAGTACAGCGACAGAGGCTGGCTCTGTCAGGTTCCTCTCTCCCCTTCCCTTCCGGTTCGTACTCCCAAGGGGGGGGGGGGGGGGTGTGGTGCCCGGAAATCAGTGGGAGACTTGCCGCTCGGTGGGCGTATGAATAAGAGACATTCGTTCGTCATTCTGCGTTGCTTCACTTCTAACTAGCTCAACAAAACTACTATTCTTGCCTGCAGATCCCCAATTTTGTATCACAAGACTCTTATAGAAGAATGAATGTTTCAAGTACAGCTTGTTACGTACGCAATGAAGACCACACAAATAACTTCTTTGTGCAAAAAAGCCAGAGAATTCAACTTTCCACCAAATGCTTGCCTTCTATTCACGATATCTAAAGAAAAACTACCCAAATATTCTACACCTGTTGGCATTACCTTCTACTAGACACTAAAAAATTTGATGTGTAATATTCACCTGACTTTCTCTACCCATTTTTTGTATACTTATTTAGCGTAAATTTCCTGCGAATGTTGGTATGCGTGCGTACGTTAGAGCTGTACCCACACTTCCCGGAAAGATCCTCAAAACAAACACACAATCCAGTAACAGAAACAAAACATGTTAGTTACTTCGACTGTAAGATTACACAGGTTGTATGTATATAAGGTTTTTATGTTTTCTGGTAGAAATGTACATCGATCGGTGACGGAGTTTGCTAGAATAAAAACTTACAGTGTGTGTCTTATGAGCTATTTTGTGTTTGAATATACACACACAGTGGGGCAGACGGACACGGCTCGGGTGGGGCAAAACTACAGCGCACCTTTCCTTTTGCAAGTAATACAAATACTTTCAGCCGAAATTGCATCCATTTTGCTTTAATAGCTTAGGAACTATGTTATCAAATCTGTTTATTCTTTGTTACCTCACTAAATATTCACTCGCCACAATAAAAATTAAAATTCCATCTAATATTTTAACCTCGAGTTAAAAATAAATATAGTAAGTAAATATTATTTATAAGCTAGGAACAGTGAGGTGAATCTAAAGTATAATGAAAACTATTCTCCAGAGGCTCCAGAGGCAGTTCGAGTCGAGCGGGTGCAATTTTATTTGCCCCGTTCGAGTGTCATGTCCGCAGTACCTAGCCGTTATACGGCTTAACCTGCGCGATGGTTTCGATGGTGTTACTACAGGGGTGTTTGTTACACTGGGAAATGATTAGTGGAAACAAGGGGTTTTTATAGGGGCAGGAGGGGAGGTTGGAGGGGATTGGTCCGCGAGCGGGCTCTGCGCGGTCTGTGATTGGACGTTTCCGGCCGGTCAGGTGACGCGCTAATCCCCTCTAGGGTTCTGGCCGTCAGTCACTCACTGAGAGGTGAACTGAAACAGGTGTTTTCTCAGTTTTGGATACAGATTGTACTTTCGCCTTTCCCATCTTCAGAGTTAAACCGCCAGGCTTAGGATGTCCTTTGGCAGTCTCTTTGATGGTAGTCGGCGTGGCTCTCTCTGGTCGTATTGACCCAGAGTATTCACCAGAGGGTTAGGGTGGTTCTGGAGTTTGTTGTACATTGTGCGAGCGCGGGTTTTAATCACGTCGACAATGAACGGGATACCGGAGTGTTCATGTAGGATATGGGCAGGAAATCTTCGGCCTGTATCATAGATCATCCTTAATGCCCGGTTCTGCAACGTCTGGAGTCTGATGAAGGTGGACCTAGCCACCACTCCCCAGATCTCGCATCCGTACAGGACCATAGGCGGGACGATCGCTCGATACAGCCGAAGCTTCAGGCGTAGGGGCATGGTTTGGGAACTGAGGATGGGGTACAACTGCCGCAGGGCAGCGTGGCCTTGCAGTACTTTGCCCCTGACGTGATGTCTGTACGTCAGCCGCCGGTCCAGCGTGACTCCGAGATACTTCGCCGTAGTGACCCAGGGGATCCGACGGCGCCGAAGCACGAGGTCCAGCGGGAGCCGGTTGGCTATCGTATTAGCCAGGAGAATCGCAGAGCTTTTCTCCCGGTTAATGGACATACGCCAGTTCTCGCACCATCAATTGATGGCACAGAGGTGGGCTTGTACTTGTCGGTAACTGTAGCGCGGGTTCTTGTTAGTAGCGAAGATCATGAGATCGTCCGCATACTGACAGATGTGTGTGTTGGGGTGCGTCGGGAGATCGGCCATGTAAGCTGCAAAAAGTGCCGGTGACAGTACACTGCCCTCGGGGACTCCTGCGCCAATGGGCCTTTCTCTAGAAAATGATCCCTCCACCTTCACCCGGAAGCTACGTTCCTGTAGGAAACTAGCCACCAAGTAAATGTATGGAGGGGGGATTTCCTGCTGTATGAGCTTGTAGACAAGCCCCTCATGCCAAGTGGTAGAAAATGCCTTTTCCACGTCGAGCAACACTGCCACCGTTTTAGCCCTCTCCTGGTAAGCCAGGGAAGCTTGAAAACTATTCAAGTTCAAGTTCAAGTTATTTATTAGAAAAGTGTTGACCTGGTGCCGGTACAATGGGCCCGGCTTACAGGCTATATTTAACATTTTTTTACATTTGGCTTTGTTTATATATACACTTTTTCGGTGTCTACAAAAAACCCATACGGTGACCATCTGTAGGTCACGAAGAATAGTTTTCTTTTGTCTGTTTCGTCTTTGGGTTATATATATACATATGTACATATTTACAAATTATATACAGACCCATACACGCACGCATTCACCCACACACACACACTCGTACACACATACACACACATCTTCACTGGGCACACCAGAAATATGCGTCCCAGCGCACTACACTATTTACACTATGTACACTGTCCCGCGGTGGCAGCTCCTGAATATTTTCCGAGGCGAGGGCCTCTGCCGGAACATGTATGTAGCTTAGGGACGAGGTTGCGTGGACGCGCATTAATCGGCGAGCCGAGCCGCTTCTAGAACATTTTTATCCTAGTATGCTTGCGGTGCTTCGGCTCGCCTTTGCCGATGTTAGCAATCACGTAATTTTCGTGGTTCCTAATGCGCGTCCATGCCGCCATTGCTCTTTTGTCTATTGCCTCCGGGATGAACGGGATATGAGTTTCGAGGTGAAGAGTTTGGGTGGTGGTGAGAAGTGGAGCGGAGAGGATTTTTCTGAGGGAGAGGTTTTGGAGGGTTTGGAGTTGTTTGAGGGCAGTTTTGGAGGCATTAGCCCAGGCCACACATGCATACAGGACCACCGAGAGAATAAATGACCTATATAGTATAAGTTTTGACTTTAGTCGCAACTGTTTACTACGGAAGATGGGGGCGCACAACTTTAGCCGCTGTCTGCCTTTATTGGCGCTATTTTTTATGTGGGTGGACCAACACATTGTGCGGTCCAAGGTGACACCTAAGTATTTAACTTGCTGACGGCAGTGCAATACTTGACCACCGACCGTTAGGTCCGTTGCCAAAGTGTGACGCCGCTTAGAGAAATGAATCAGCTGGCATTTGTCGGGATTAATTTTGATTTTCCAGTCATGTTGCCATGAGAGGAAGTTGTTCACATAACGTTGCATTTCTGCAAGGCCGAAACGTGGATTTCTATGGTGGTTGTATATTGCAGTGTCGTCAGCATACATGGCGACCTTGCATCTGGCGTCCACTGGGAAATCATTGGTGAATAATATATACAGAAAAGGGGACATTATTGCCCCTTGTGGGACGCCAGCCCGCATCACTCGCTCCCGTGAGGAGGAGCGGCCCACTTGGACGTAAAACTGCCGATTTTCTAGAAAATTGTGCAGCAAGTATAGATAATTTTGAAGAGCCGGGAAATTGTGGTGCAGTTTATAAATAAGGCCATTGAGCCAGCACCGGTCAAATGCAGCTTCTACGTCCAGAAATAGCGCCAACGTTGAAGCCCCATTGTTAAATTGCTCTGTTACGTCATCAGTTAGTCTGAGGAGCTGTAGTTCAGTGGAATGTCCTTTTCTAAAACCAAACGGTGGAGGAGGAGTAGTTTCAGTTTCGGTTTCAAGCCAAATTTGAGTCAAGAGGTTAACATGCCCACAACATCGACAACTGGTTCTTGTTTGACGTATGATTGCTTGAGGTGCCATCTAGTGGTGAGGTGATTAACTACTATAAAAGGCTTTGCGTGTTTTATTATATGAATTTTCACTTTCTCTACTGGTAAGTAGAAGGAAGTATTGTATTCCACCCAAAAAATTCCATGTCGACATTTCACCGGAAATGCATGTTTTGAGACCCCCTGAATAAAAAAAAAAGCATTTTTAGAAAAAGGTCCGTCTGTGTGTCAGTCAGTCTGTGGACAGCACAACTCAAAAACGAAAACTCGGTTAAAAACCAAAGTTGGTATTTAACTCGTGTATTTCAAGGATGCGACACGAAAATTTTGAAGAAAATAGCCCCACCTAAACTACCCTTTACATGGAAAATTTTTCGAAAATTTTTATTTTCTTGAAAATGGCTCTAACGATTTTGATTAAAATATCATATATTTAAGATATTTTTATGACAAATGAAATATATATCTTGAATTTTCTGGCTATAGCCCCTGTAGTCGTATTTACTCTGGACGACTTTTGCATAGCTGGTAAACCGTTAGAGATAGACCAAATCATACTGTACAAAAAATGTAGATCTTGCTAAAATACACAATTTATGTCTGAATACATTTTCTTGTAGGGTGAACCATTTCGGTGATATTGTGTGAGTTTCGGAAAACTTAAAACTTTCGTGAAATGGATCATCGTTGTTCATTTTTTTATATGTTAAGTGTGCAAAGACAACAGAATCTCAAAGCTTTAAAAGATTTGACTAGCGCTCAAAGCCTATGGTATTCTAACATTCCCCTTGTACCTACAAGGAAATAAGCAGATAATTTGTACAAATGTTTATTTCAACTAACACGTAGACGATATAGGAATAAGGATTGGTAAGAATGGTTAGTACAAGAGTAGAGAAAGTCATGTGAGTGCAACACATCACAATTTTTACTGTTCATTTCGAAGTGATTCGTTTTCTACATAAAAATGTATATTTCGTTAGAACACACAGTTAACTGTTTCCGAGATATTCTCGTTGTGACACAAGTGTGTGACTGTTATCAACAGTTAGTACGTCACGTTGCACGTTGCCCCGGGGGTTAGCAACTGATTGAAATTCAGGGGCTGACACTCACTTCCAGCTCGCTACATTATGCAAAGTTTGAAATAAGGAATTGAACCAACCTCCACTGGTCGCGTTTAAAACGCCAGCCAGCCCATCTTCGATAGCGAAGATTTCAGAGGAAGCAGGGAAAAATTGTACACGTAGCCACAGAAACGAGGACTGCATAACACGCAGTGTAACAGTCACATGGCCTTCCCAATCCAGTCTCTAACAGCAGGCATTTCCTTGCAACCTCGGCATTTAGTGTCATATAACTTTCTCTACTCACTCACGTATAACTATTGTTAGACTTATTGCTATATCCACTTCATCTAATAAACATTTGTAAAAATTACCTTATCGTTAGAGGAGTATGCGAATCCAGCAAGGTTTAGCTGAAAGTCAAATGTTTTAAGACCTGATCACTATATGATGACTTTGGAATTCCGTTCTCTTTATATAACATAACCTTACTTTTAGGAAAAACAAAAGTATGTTGAAATTTAATTTTTATTCATCCATGTTCTTTAACTACCGTACTGCACTCTACGTTCGACGTGAAAGACTTTATTAGACTTGAAGTTCTTTAACGTGCCATAAACCTGCAACATAGAACCCCGGCTTTGCTTCCTTTGTGAAAGAAACCAGAATAACAATTTTTACGAACAAAGTCCATCGTGCTCCTCCGGATTTGAACCCGCTACCTCGGTAACCAGAGTCCAAGGTGTCCGCCATGGAATTTGAAAATTGTAACAAATAAAACATCATAGAATATGTCAAAAAGGGTAAATTCCACAAAACCGAGTTCTTTGTCATAAATTGCATATTTTCATGAGATCTACATTTCTTCTTTCTCTACTGGTAAGATATTTCACCGCAAATATGTTTTGAGGTCCCCCGAATCCAACAGAGAGCATTTTAAGAAAAAGGTCCACGCGCGCGCGCGTGTGTGTACCAAACTTGGTATTTAAGTTTAATGTCTTTCAAAGATGCGACGCGAATATTTTGAAGAAAATCGCCCCACCCTATACTACCGTTTAGTTCAAAAATTTTCAAAAATTCTCATTTTCTTGAAAATGGCTCCAACTATTTTGATTAAAATATCATATGTTTAACATATTAGTATAACAAATGAAATGTATTTTCTCAATTTTCTGGCTATAGCCTATGTAGTCCTGTTTACTATGGATGACTTTTGGATAACTAGTAAACCGTAAGAGATAGACAAAATCTTACTGTACACAAAATGTAGATTTCGGTAAAACATGCAATTTGAGTCTAAACACATCTTTTTAGCGTGAACCATTTCGGAGATATTCCTTGTTATTTGTGTCAGTGTCGCAAAACTTAAAACTTTCGTGAAATGGAACATCGTTGTTCATTTTTTGATATGTTAAGCGTGCAAAGAGAACGGAATCTCAAAGCTTTAAAAGATTTGACTATCGCTCAAAGTCTACTATATTTTAATATTCCCCTTGCACCTACTAGGAAATAAGCAATAAGATAATTTCTAAAAATGTTTATGTTTACTGCTTATTTCCTTTTGTTGTATTTCACGAAACTTTTTTTTTTCCGAAAATGACAAAAATAACCAGGAATATCTACGAAATGGTTCACTCTAAAAAATACTTAATTTGGACATAAATTGTGTGTTTTTGCAAGATATATATTCTTTTGCATAGTAAGATTTGGACTATCTCTTACGGTTCATGAGTTATTCAAAACTCGTCCAGAGTAAATACGACTACAGGGTCGATAGCCAGAAAATTGGAAACATACATTTGATTTGAGATAAAAATATCTTAAACATATGACATTTTAATCAAAATCGCTAGAGCTACTTTCAAGAAAATCAAAGTTTTCGAAAACTTTTCCATGTAAAGGACAGTTTAGGGTGGGGCTATTTTCTTTAAAATCTTCGTGTCGCATCGTTGAAAGACATTAAACTTAAATACCAACTTTGGTTTTTAACCGACTTTTCCTTTTTGAGTTATACTTTCCACAGACACACACAGGGACCTTTTTCTGAAAATGCTCTTCTTGGATTTAGGGGGCCTCAAAACATATATTTCCGGTGAAATCTAGATATGGAATTTCTGGGTGGAAATAATACTTCCCCTACACACTATACGTAGTAGACAAAGTAATAAAGCACACTTATGAATAACATTTCTGTTTGTATAATTAAAATAAGAGAAGGGTTGCTTATATCGGTATGTTTTTAAATATAAATATTGCATAAATAACGATATTAATTATTCGTGGAAAAACGCTAGAAGCATTTTCAATGTAAAATTACTCATATAATGAAGTGAAACAGTGCCGTGTTGTTATATTGCAAGAATAAATCATTAAGTTTCCAGTAAACAGACTGGTTTAGTGAAAATCCATCATCTAGAAGAGCGAAACGTTGTTTATTTTGTCCTCTCGTTCTTGTAGAACTTTCTCGTTACTACCATCTTGTTTTTTCTATTCTCAAATATCCTCAGGGAGAATTCTTTTGAATAAGAGCGCACTGCCTTTCCTTGTTATTGGCTTTCCTTGTTTTGTGTTTTACAATTTCCGAGTAACACATCCTTACCTATCTCTCTAACCTTCCCTTTCATTCTCCTCATAACATATTAATACTGCACAAACAGATATGAGCCCCATAATGGCACTTTTATTATTATTGTTATCATCATTATTATTACTATATATATAAATAGTATAACTAACCAGAAAATGTTAAATTATACAAAAAGAATAACCTAAAGTATATTCATTTCACTCTGGTACATAGGTTCCTGTGTTCCCTGACAGACGTCTGACTCTAGACACTGTCTTGTAAGTCCTACATAAGGGGAGGGTAATCACTTCCTCACTCTCATACTTGCAGGTGTTCACTCTGTCTGGTACATAGGTTCCTGTGTTCCCTGACAGACGTCTGACTCTAGACACTCACTTGTAAGTCCTACATAAGGGGAGGGTAATCACTTCCTCACTCTCATACTTGCAGGTGTTCACTCTGTCTGGTACATAGGTTCCTGTGTTCCCTGACAGACGTCTGACTCTAGACACTGACTTGTAAGTCCTACATAAGGGGAGGGTAATCACTTCCTCACTCTCATACTTGCAGGTGTTCACTCTGTCTGGTACATAGGTTCCTGTGTTCCCTGACAGACGTCTGACTCTAGACACTGACTTGTAAGTCCTACATAAGGGGAGGGTAATCACTTCCTCACTCTCATACTTGCAGGTGTTCACTCTGTCTGGTACATAGGTTCCTGTGTTCCCTGACAGACGTCTGACTCTAGACACTGACTTGTAAGTCCTACATAAGGGGAGGGTAATCACTTCCTCACTCTCATACTTGCAGGTGTTCACTCTGTCTGGTACATAGGTTCCTGTGTTCCCTGAATGACGTCTGACTCTAGACACTGACTTGTAAGTCCTACATAAGGGGAGGGTAATCACTTCCTCACTCTCATACTTGCAGGTGTTCACTCTGTCTAGTACATAGGTTCCTGTGTTCCCTGACAGACGTCTGACTCTAGACACTGTCTTGTAAGTCCTACATTAGGGGAGGGTAATCACTTCCTCACTCTCATACTTGCAGGTGTTCGCTTGTCTGGTACATAGGTTCCTGTGTTCCCTGACAGACGTCTGACTCTAGACACTGACTTGTAAGTCCTACATAAGGGGAGGGTAATCACTTCCTCACTCTCATACTTGCAGATGTTCACTCTGTCTGGTACATAGGTTCCTGTGTTCCCTGACAGACGTCTGACTCTAGACACTGTCTTGTAAGTCCTACATAAGGGGAGGGTAATCACTTCCTCACTCTCATACTTACAGGTGTTCACTCTGGTACATAGGTTCCTGTGTTCCCTGACAGACGTCTGACTCTAGACACTGTCTTGTAAGTCCTACATAAGGGGAGGGTAATCACTTCCTCACTCTCATACTTGCAGGTGTTCACTCTGTCTGGTACATAGGTTCCTGTGTTCCCTGACAGACGTCAGACTCTAGACACTGTCTTGTAAGTCCTACATAAGGGGAGGGTAATCAAATAAAAAAGAAAATGTTTTTTTGACATCTATACGTATTTTGTACATTTTCGTATTGCTTTTGTTTCCTCTTAGATTCACCGGTTATACAAAAGGCAATCAGAATGAAGAAAAATTGAGTGAATACTTACAGGAAATTCGATGTAATTTAGGTCTCATATGTATTTTAGTCTGAGAAGTGTTATGTCTTGTTATACAGCAACCCGAAGGAGAGTGGAAGATTCATGGTTCAAATCCCGGCTATAGCATTGAATGCTTCAGTCTGATTCTACCTTCTAAATCTTTGTTGTACGCAGGGCTAGTGTCAAATAACAATTAAGGCATATGGGCAAAAACGGTATAATCATGAAACCAAACCGTTTGTGGTTGGTGCCGCCATCTGTTGTTTGGAGCAGATACTATTAAATTAATATAACCACTTCGGTTTCTTGCGATATATTTGGGATCATTTTCTGGAGCAGGATTGCCAACTTTAACATAGTTCTTCCAGAAGTCGAATATGTCTCCAACTTTTCATCAATATTACATACGTATATTTAATGAAGATATAACAATTTTATTGAGTATCTTAAATAGACTCATGCCTTTTCAAGAGCAGATTTGATTAATTTCTAAGAACCACATTCGTATATCATGTGCAAGGCTGTCTTATGTAAATAATACCTAAACTAAGTTGGTCTCCTCGAGTCTCGCTAAAATAAAATTAAACGATTTTGTTGTTTATTTCTAAGCTTGCAAAGTCAATTTATGTCAATAGTGCGGCTGAGCAAAAAGTCATTAAATTCAATTTAACCAAAACTGTTCTCGAACTCAACTAGAATTTTTAAGAAAAAAAAAAGAACTACCTAAAATGCAACAGATATAGCGGTCTACCACAAAAATAGACAATCAATTTGACAAAGGAAACCAATGATCTAAGACGTCAGGTTACTAAGTTATATGTATTCAAAGTAATTAGAGATTGTGACCAATAAATCATAAACAGAAATAAATATGTGAATATTATTCACTGGAATCGAAATAGTGATTGTTAGGAACTTAGAAAAGCCTGTCTGCTGTCTCTCTGAAGAATTGTAGCGTTACCAATTGGAGACGTCACATGTGGCTGCCCGCCACTGCAATGGATAACAGGTTGTGGCGAGCGGCTATAGAAATGTACAGTAGCTCTAGAGTATGGCTTGGTGCACGGCTATGCCAAGTGATTATGGACCTAATGATGCCTAGAAATCGGGTTCAAACCCGGCGATGGATAAAGTTTTTTTCCCTTCCTTTTCCGTTTCGACAGCATGTTGTGCTAATGCTTTAAAATGGCAAAGTACCACCATCATATGCAATGCAGCCAGTATTAAATAGTTTATTTCCTGATTGAGAAAAACGAAGGAAGAAGGAAAGAGAAAGAAGGATAGAGAAAGAAAGAGGGAAAGTACGAAGGAAGAAATAAAGAGAGAAAAGGAGAAAAAGAGAAAGAAAGAACGGAGGAAGGAAGAAAGAAAGAAAAACAAAGAAAAAGGATGGTACGGAGTTAGGGTGATAGGTAGGGAGGTAGGCACGTAGGAATAAAATAATATAATTATGGTTATCTGGGTATATGAAACTGCGTTCCTAATATCAGAATACCTGCGTATCGTGGCACCATATCCACTGCTCTAAACAGACAAATACAAAGTGGACATGATCAGTGGCGTGCATACCCTTAAACAATTTTAAGACACAGCTCTATAATTTGTAATCCTAGACCATAGGTTTCCTAACTCAAACTGATGAATCTATGAAATATATGAAATAGTCCATATAAATATAATTCGACAGTCTGACTCACTCTGGCTCTACTTGAGAATTTATCAGTTAGATCACACGTATTATCATATTACTTGTGATAATAGAAGGAGCTAGACTAGGTCACTATTATACAGGACAAGCAGCTATACATGAAATAGTCCATATAAATATAATTCGACAGTCTGACTCACTCTCACTCTACTTGAGAATTTATCAGTTAGATCACACGTATTATCATATTACTTGTGATAATAGAAGGAGCTAGACTAGGTCACTATTATACAGGACAAGCAGCTATATATGAAATAGTCCATATAAATATAATTCGACAGTGTGACTCACTCTCACTCTACTTGAGAATTTATCAGTTAGATCACACGTATTATCATATTACTTGTGATAATAGAAGGAGCTAGACTAGGTCGCTATTATACAGGACAAGCAGCTATATATGAAATAGTCCATATAAATATAATTCGACAGTCTGACTCACTCTCACTCTACTTGAGAATTTATCAGTTAGATCACACGTATTATCATATTACTTGTGATAATAGAAGGAGCTAGACTAGGTCACTATTATACAGGACAAGCAGCTATATATGAAATAGTCCATATAAATATAATTCGACAGTCTGACTCACTCTCACTCTACTTGAGAATTTATCAGTTAGGTCACACGTATTATCATATTACTTGTGATAATAGAAGGAGCTAGGCTAGGCCATTATTATACAGGACAAGCAGCTATATATGAAATAGTCCATATAAATATAATTCGACAGTCTGACTCACTCTCACTCTACTTGAGAATTTATCAGTTAGATCACACGTATTATCATATTACTTGTGATAATAGAAGGAGCTAGGCTAGGCCATTATTATACAGGACAAGCAGCTATATATGAAATAGTCCATATAAATATAATTCGACAGTCTGACTCACTCTCACTCTACTTGACAATTTATCAGTTAGATCACACGTATTATCATATTACTTGTGATAATACAAGGAGCTAGGCTAGGTCACTATTATACAGGACAAGCAGCTATATATGAAATAGTCCATATAAATATAATTCGACAGTCTCACTCACTCTCACTCTACTTGACAATTTATCAGTTAGATCACACGTATTAATATATTACTTGTGATAATACAAGGAGCTAGGCTAGGTCACTATTATACAGGACAAGCAGCTATATATGAAATAGTCCATATAAATATAATTCGACAGTCTGACTCACTCTCACTCTACTTGAGAATTTATCAGTTAGATCACACGTATTATCATATTACTTGTGATAATAGAAGGAGCTAGGCTAGGTCACTATTATACAGGACAAGCAGCTATATATGAAATAGTCCATATAAATATAATTCGACAGCCTGACTCACTCTCACTCTACTTGAGAATTTATCAGTTAGATCACACGTATTATCATATTACTTGTGATAATAGAAGGAGCTAGGCTAGGCCATTATTATACAGGACAAGCAGCTATATATGAAATAGTCCATATAAATATAATTCGACAGTCTGACTCACTCTCACTCTACTTGAGAATTTATCAGTTAGATCACACGTATTATCATATTACTTGTGATAATACAAGGAGCTAGGCTAGGTCACTATTATACAGGACAAGCAGCTATATATGAAATAGTCCATATAAATATAATTCGACAGTCTCACTCACTCTCACTCTACTTGACAATTTATCAGTTAGATCACACGTATTAATATATTACTTGTGATAATACAAGGAGCTAGGCTAGGTCACTATTATACAGGACAAGCAGCTATATATGAAATAGTCCATATAAATATAATTCGACAGTCTGACTCACTCTCACTCTACTTGAGAATTTATCAGTTAGGTCACAATGCCTCACATTCAAACACACCCCTGTGATATAGGTACAACATTAGGGTTCGCCCAAGATTGGACTTGTGAGCGATCAGGGCAGAGAGCTGCCTGACAGTCAACAGCTGCATTATGAAATTGACTATGTCACTTGCGGCGCATTCAATTTAGTGGTGTGGTTATGGGCGGGGGGACGGGGGGGGGGGGTCGCCAGTTAAGAATAATTATGTGACGATTGCTGGCCTCACTTTGTACCGCTAATTAAAAACTGGTAATTACCTACCTACTACCTACTTTTTGAGGGTTGCAATGCGGTTTGGGGACAAGGCAATAATTTTGTTCGCACCTTCGAGCTTTAATTATTCTGGCCACTTTTAAATTGCGTTTCATTACATGGTCGCTATGGTTTCAGGGCGCTGCGTTCGCCTTTAATGGATCACATTAGCCAAGGAATTTTAATAACCTATGCCCCTTGTGATTAATTGCTGCTAAGGGGATGCTGTAATAGACCTAAACATCCCCGTACACCAAACTTAGCAGGGAAATGCATTTATACTTCTCTTTAAGAGGATTAAACGATGGAAATTCTACTCTCTCTTCATTTGATGCCAGGATTTAATTTTAAACATACGTTTTTAATCCCCTGAAACCAAATAAGAGACCAAACATTTCCGTGTCTGTGTCCATGTGCCTCAAAAAAAAAAGTTTTAATATTCAACTTCACTAACGTCCAACGAAGATTGTGGAGAAAATTCCCATAAACCAAACTGTATGCTTAAGATGCAAAAGTCTTCTACATTTTCATCTCATAAAAAGTGGTGAACAATCTCTATTGAAATACCTACCATATATTTAAGATTATATATATATATATATATATATATATATATATATCTTACTCTTGCTGTGAAGAAGTTCTCTTCAGTCTCAATAATTTTTGCATAACTGGCAAAACTCAAAATCGTACTACTCAAATATAAACACCTTGTTAAAACACAGAATTTAAGTTAAAAAAATTTTTTTTCTGCAATAACCATTTCCGAGATATTCCTTGTTATAGTTTCGAATTTCCTATATTGTGCCTTATGGAAGGTAGTTATGCTCTTTTGATCTTTCGAGTGTGCAAAGTAAATGGAGTGACTAGAGTGAGAAAGCCATGTGATTGCGGTGCATTTGTAACCCCAGAGCGGGGGTCAGATGATGAATGGGCGCAAGGTGTGACGTATGGATAACGTCCCTTGTAAGACAACCCGCATATTTATTGTTCTTCCGTGGCGAGGACAGACAGCGCTGTGATAAACAGTTATTGCTGTGGAAGGCTCCACGATACCAAACTCGTACTTAGTTCAGTTTTGTCTCTAGCCATGTGTATTTTACTATTCTGGTGCTGCAATACGCCTTTCTCCTTGGAGTTTCCAACACTGAACTCTTAACTCTTCCACTACTTCACCTGAGTATCGAACACAGGACTCCTCACTTCATATCTCACTAGAGATCGAACACAGGACTCCTCTCTTGCTGTCACTGGAGTGTTGAATATAGGTCTTCTCTGAGAGGTAGAATTAGAGCTGAAAAATCTGATGTGTTGCACGCACATGACTTTCTCTACTCTTGTACTAACCCTTCTCACAAACTCTTATGCCCCTCTTATATTAGATGTGACTTAGAGGTTTCTTTTTCCAGCTCTAGTTTAAAAGAGGAATACTTTTGGAATTCTGTCCTTTGAAAAGTATAGTTCTATATAGTTTTAAAATTTAGTAACTCAAATACCGTGTAAAACAAGACAGAAAAGTTTAAAATGGATCTGATTGTGCTTTGGAAACTTATATGACAAATCCCAGAGGAACTTTTTTTTTTTTTAAACTAACGCCCTCCAACATTGTGTCATATCGGACGAATGAATGAAATGAAATGGGCGAAATGATGCTCAAATGAGCCCGAGGTCCATGGAGCTTTAAGTTACCCGACATTCGTCTTCTCAGGGTAGGGAAAACCTCGGAAAAAACCTTACCCGGATAAGTTACCCTAAGTGAGATTCAAACCCGCGACCTCTTGGACGTGAGGCAGACACGCTAACCATCACGCTACCGAGGCGGGCATCCTTGAGGAAGTCCATGAAAAAGTTAATTTCTGAAATGTCAACTTTTAAATTGAAAAGCATTTTATTCTCGATTTTTCACTTATTAGATGTAACTATAAGTGTTCTTATTATAATGTAAGTAAATTTATTTTTAATCGATTTTCAATAGCACACACACACACACACACACACACACACACACACACACACACACACACACACACACACACACACACACACACACACACACTATGGGAATACAGTAGATTTTTGCGGTAGTGAAAGTCGAATTTTTGAGGAAACTAAACTGAGTTATATTTCTAGGATAGAGTAGAGAATAAAATAAACTAGGAAATGTTTGTTGAAGTAAGCTATCCGAAGGCTATATGAGTACATCAGGGGATTAAGGAAAATGACAAGGCGAAATAAGAAGATTCTGCAGAGGAACACAGAACTTGTTAAAGTCAGCTATATCTGCCCTTTGTGCGGATGGAAAAAAGTTATCTTTGTGAAATAATTCTGTATATTTGCTTAGGAAGTGGTGCCTATGTAGTGAATCCACGACCTTGGGGCTCCAATTTCTTTCTATAATTAACGTGTTACAGTGTTAAACTTTTTAAAGACTTTTATGCTATCCATTTTACTACACAAGGTAACAATTACATGTTTTTCTCCTCTCGTTCTTCCATACCGTTTTCTATGATTGTAATAGAAATGCAACATATTACATTCACACTGTTTTCTCTACGCCCTTTTATGTTACGAAACACAATCACATTTCTTTCTCTTCTCACACCTCAGTATAGAATTCAAAGTTTTCTATGATTGAAATAGAAGTGCTGCGTTTTACAATAGAATGGTTCCCCTCCTTAGTGTAAAATTGATGGTACCTCGGCGTTTTTCGCCTCTGTTTTTGTGAAATCTTGTTTTTTTTGTTGGAGAAGATACTTATTTAGATAAACTGAAAGTCAAAACGTTAACTAAATAACAATTTTAGTCGCAATTGTGAAGAGTCATTTCCGAGATACAAATATTTCATAAACGCCATCATTTCAGCTGTAAAACATCTACTGCTGAACGCAGGCCTGCCCCATAGATATCCACCCAGTTTGACGTTTTCGTTGAGCATTTGTTCCATTATGGAGTGCAGTTCCTTGCTGCTGCGATTGACTCCAGGGCGTTAACACATTCGCCAAGGTAAAGATCTTTCCGTCGAGTTCTTCCATGGCTTCCTCTACCCTGGCCAGTCGCTCGTTAGTATTCTCCGATAAATCTATCCTCATATTAGACATTCCCGCCATCTTTTCTGTTTTGGAATTTACATTTTCAATTTGCCTTATTGTGTAGTAAAATTGTTGCCATAAAAAAATTCCCCATAAAAATACATATCCGTGCCGAATTTCGCGGTGATCGGTTAAGCGGTTTTCGAGCTTAACAATTGTATAGATGATATGAATTGTTTGTAGAAGAGTAAGTTGAGAAAGAGATGGGAATGTGTTACCTAAAAGTGAGTATATTAAACAATGTGAATGTAATATGTAGCATTTCTATTTCAAACATGGACAAAATTGTATGACTTATTTCTAGAAGAGTGAGTAGAGAAGCAATTATGAATGTGTTTCCCAAAAGCAAGCAGAGAAAACAGTGTGAATGTAATATGTAGTATCTCTATTTCAAACATACAGAAAATTGCATGACTTATTTGTAGAAGAGTGAGTAGAGAAAGAGATGTGAATGTGTTACCTAAAAGTGAGAGGAAAAAACAGTGTAAATGTAATAGCATTTCTATTTCAAACATACAGAACGTGGTATGACTTATTTTAAAATTGGGGATAAAAGTGTTTTTGGTGCAAAATCACGTTTTTTGTGGAAAATTGTTTATAGAAGAGTGAGTAGAGAAAGGGATATGAATGTGTTACCTAAAAGTGAGAGGAGAAAACAGTGTGAGTGTAATAGCATTTATATTTCAAACATATAGAACATGGTGGGACTTATTTTAAAATTGGGGATAAAAGTGTTTTGAGTGCAAAATCACGTTTTTTGTGGAAAATTGTTTATAGAAGAGTGAGTAGAGAAAGAAATGTGAATGTGTTACCTAAAAGTAAGTAGAGATAATACTGTGAATGTAATATACAGCATCTCTATTTAAACATACAGAAAATTGTGTATTTATTTGTAGAAGAGTGAGTAGAGAAAGGGATATAAATGTGTTACCTAAAAGTGAGTAGAGAAAACACTGTGAAGGTAATATGCATGTATATAAAAATTTAATCAAATTTTTTGAGTCGTTTCTGAAATACCGGGAATATATATACAAGAATTGCGGAGTAGAAGCGGGAATAAAAAATCTTATTTTTTATGTAAAATGGCGTTTTTCGGGAATTACGCCTAATAGATGAACTTAAAAAGCAAATCCCTATCTGAATACAAAATTTCATCGAAATCATTAGAGCCGTTTCCAAGTTGGGCGGAATATCTTATATATTTAAACGAGCAATTCTTGTGTGTGTGTGTGTGTGTGTGTGTGTGTGTGTGTGCGTGTGTGCGTGTGTGCGTGCGTGCGTGCGTGCGTGCGTGCGTGCGTGTGTGTGTGTGTGTGTGTGTGTGTGTGTGTGTGTGTGTGTGTGTGTGTGTGTGTGTGTGTGTGTATTCCGAGAAACTTGGAAACGGCTCTAGCGATTTCGATCAAATTTTGTATTCATCTATATAGGTGTGCTTCCCGAAAAAACGCGATTTTACATAAAAAAAATAACATTTTTTATTCCCGCTTCTACACAGCAATTCTTGTATATACATTCCCGGTATTTCAGAAACGGCTCTAAAGGCTTGGTTAAATTTTTGTATACATGCATATTACATTTACAGTGTTTTCTCTACTCACTTTTAGGTAACACATTCACATCTCTTTCTCTACTCACTCCTCTATAAAAAATTTTCCATAAAAAACGCGATTTTACACCAAAAAAACATTTTTATCTCCGCTTTTCTAGTAAGTCATACCATGTTCTGTGTGTTTGAAATAGAAATACTGTTACATTCACACTGTTTTCTCTTCTCACTTTTAAGTAACAATTCACAGTGGTTTCTCTACTCACTCTTCTACAAAGAAATCATACAACTTTCTGTATGTTTGAAGTAGACATGCTGCATATTACATTCACAGTGGTTTCTTGCTCACTTTTAGCTAACACATTCACATCTCTTTTTCTACTCACTCTTCTAAAAAGAACTCATACAATTTTCTGTATGTTTAAAATAGAGATGCTGCATATTACATTCATACTGGTCTCTCTACTCACTTTTAGGTAACACGTTCACATCGCTTTCTCTACTCACTATTCTATTAACAATTTTCCATAAAAAAAGTGATTTTACAAAAAAAAAAAAAAAAAAAAAACATTTTTACCCCTACTTTTAAAATAAGTCATGCAATTTTTCATATGTTTGAAATGGAAATGCTACATATTATATTCATGCTGTTTTCTCCTCTCACTTTTAGGTAACACATTCGCATCTTTCACATCTCTTTCTCTACTCACTCTTCTATAAACAATAATGGAAAATAACTCCATAATGGAAAAAATGCTCGACGAAAACCTCTAACTAGGTGCATATCTGGGATAGGTTTGCGTTCAGCAGTAGAAATGATGGTGTTTATGAAATATTTATATGCATTTCTATATCTGTTGTATCTCAGAAAGAATTGTGACAATTGACAAAAAGTTTTATATAGTTAACATTCAGGTTTATCTAAATAAGTATCTTTCGCTTAGAGGCGAAAATCGCCGTGCGAAGCTCGGTCACCCAGGTACTTGAATTATAAAATACAGGCGATTGGCTTTATAACAAATTATTACTTTTCGAGTTAGCTATAAGGAGCCGACATTTCAAATTTTCGCTGCTCAATGTTGTGTTTCATCTGATTTATTCCGCTGCCCTATTTTCACTGCTGCAGGAATCCTTAAAGTTAATTACGACTCCCTTGGGAGTGCATTGCATTAATTTATGTAATTAATTAGTGATTTTAGAAGTGAAATAATTGAACAAAGTACAAAACTAAAATCACCAGGAGAGCAAACAAATTAGAATGAGTGGGTCCAGGTCGTGAAGTGTGGGAAAGTTTTACCCCATCTCCAGGGTGCAGACTTGAATGTGCTGTTTTTAACTGCGAGAGATTTCGTCGACAATACTTGACTTTTGTAAGAGAAGCAAATCAACGTTTGACATTTCGTCTAGTTATTTGTACTTGAGGTAAATGCTGAAGGGAAATACACGTATTGGTAAAACATCTACATTTTTTTTATTTTCGTTTTTATTATACTTATAGACTTTCATGTTCATTGAGTTGTAACAGTATTTACGAATGTTAAGAGATTTTAAACATCGTACGAAGGGAACAATATTTATAACAAAATTAAAGCACATTTAATATATTTTATATCGTAAAGTTTGGTCTGAAAGGAGAATATAAATCGATAAAGCAACGAGAGTGAACGCACATAAATGTACTATAAAAATAGTCTAAAGATTTAAATATTATTTTTAACTGAATATAGGTCATACTGTTTCTTTATATCAAGCTATAACACACACACACACACACACACACACACACACACACACACACACACACACACACACACACACACACACACACACACACACACACACACACACAAAGTGACCCATATCATGCCCTCTTGCGTTAAAACACTTGCAGAACACAACGGTGCATTACTTACGTTAAATAAAGAACATCCACGTCGAAATTTTCCAGGAATGCACACTTACAACTTACCTGAAACAAAAAGATATTTTTAAATTGAAGTCCGTCTGTAAACATCATAGCTCAAAACCTAAATTTACGATACAGAACTTCCTATTTAAGCTTAGGCACTTTCAAGGAAATCTTTTCGCCTCAAAATTATGCTCATTTTGAATGAAATTTCTAAAATGTCGTAAAACTGGTAAACCATAACTTAAAACGAAGTTTTTGTTAGAAAACTTGGAACCAAAGCTCAATTCCATAGCCAGAGTTTAAACCACTAAAAAATTTCCTCACGGCAAAGAAATTTAAACTTTGGTCTAATAAATAAACCCTAAGTTAAAATATCGTATACTTCGATTTGGGCTCCTAAGATTGTAATTCTTCCATTTGAAAATTAAATACATACCTAAAACATCTTACAGTAAAAGTTACATTAGTTATCTATGCCTCTCTGTAACACATTTCATTGGGGTAATACAAAAACTTCTCCACAAAGATTATTTTACATGAAGAAAAATTTTGAAAATATTAATAGTGAGAAAATATTTGAATGTATAACTCACGTCCATTAAAAATAAAACGGTTTATTATATACCTTTGGCATTCACAAATGTCAATTATTTTATGGCACAAAAGTTTAAAAAAAATTTTTTTCGGGTTTCCTCCGGGTTCTCCGGTTTAACCCACCATCTCAGTTCATGTATCATCAGTGTCACCGCCTGCAGTGCCGTAGTGGTAAAAGTGGGCATTAAACACTACAAAAAAAAAAATAACAGCAGAGTTAGTGATTCGTACGCGTATTTGTAGAAGTTGCAGGTATGTTTATTTTTTGGTGTGTTTATCAGCTGCGTGTGTAAAGTAGCGCCGTGGAGGACTTTGGTGTCAGAAGTGGGATTCGTTTTCTTTCTTTTATTTTGAAGAAATTAGCAATATTTATTGATAACATACCTAACTATGTCACATATATATTCGTCTGCAGGTTTGTAATAATTTTAAACCGATAATAAAGAAGGTTGTTATCATTTGGTAGGATAAAGGCACAATCAGGGATAGAGACTCCCTGGTAATGATGTTGTTAATTGCTGCTGCTGCTGCTGCTCTGTTGGTACAAATTAACTTCGTTAGGTTCAACGTGCTACGACCATCACTTCAGTAAATTGATTAACTCCGATCACTTCTTATAAATGGTACTCATTCAATTTATTAATGAAAGGACGAGCTGGGAGAAAAGTGACGAGTCACTAGCACCCTTTCCTCCTCCCTGATGAGGGCTTATTTCATATATTTCAACTCATCAGAAACCTGACACTTCAACCCGCAAAGTCTGTATCAATAGTAGTTATTGAGATTGAAGAAACCATTTAAAGAATACGAAATATGTTTTTTACTTTCTCAACTAGGTACGTACAGTGAGTAGATGAAGTATTGTATTGCAGTCAAAAAATCGATGTTACCATGAAATACGTGAATATAATAGTAGTGTTGAAAGATTAAATACACGAAATAAAGTGTGACGCACGTTAGGTAAGTTTTACAAACCACCTTGTTAGAAGACACGCAACACCCCCCCCCCCCAAATACAAACAATACCTACCTTCTTCCCCCGCCGACCTCGCCGACAAAGTTATCCACCCCTACACAGTTTTTTATAGGCTACTTGAGTGCCTTGGGCTGTTTCTTGGGTTAACACAAATGCGTGCCTTGTTTGTTTCAATACTTACGTGCAACACGGAGAATTCGCCCCCTACGTGACATTGTCACTTTTCCCTCAACTAAATAAATACCACAATTTGTTTCTCGTTGGCCTGGCCTAGCCTAGCCCAGCCCAGCCTAGCCTAGCCTAGCGTAGCGTAGCCTAGCCTAGCGTAGTGTAGCCTAGCCTAGCGTAGTGTAGCCTAGCCTAGCGTAGCCTAGCCTAGCCCAGCCTAGCCTAGCCTAGCGTAGCGTAGCCTAGCCTAGCCTAGCGTAGCGTAGCGTAGCCTAGCCTAGCGTAGCCTAGCCTAGCGTAGTGTAGCCTACCCTAGCGTAGTGTAGCCTAGCCTAGCGTAGTGTAGCCTAGCCTAGCGTAGTCTAGCCTAGCCTAGCGTAGCGTAGCCTACCCTAGCCTAGCGTAGCGTAGCGTAGCCTAGCCTAGCGTAGCCTAGCCTAGCCTAGCGTAGTGTAGCCTACCCTAGCGTAGTGTAGCCTACCCTAGCGTAGTCTAGCCTAGCGTAGTCTAGCCTAGCCTAGAATAGTGTAGCCTAGCCTAGCGTAGTGTAGCCTAGCCTAGCGTAGTGTAGCCTAGCCTAGCGTAGTGTAGCCTAGCCTAGCGTAGCCTAGCCTAGCCAAGCCTAGCGTAGCGTAGCGTAGCCTAGCCTAGCGTAGTGTAGCCTAGCCTAGCGTAGTGTAGCCTAGCCTAGCGTAGCCTAGCCTAGCCAAGCCTAGCGTAGCGTAGCGTAGCCTAGCCTAGCCAAGCGTAGCGTAGCGTAGCCTAGCCTAGCCTAGCGTAGCGTAGCGTAGCGTAGCGTAGCCTAGCGTAGCCTAGCCTAGCCAAGCCTAGCGTAGCGTAGCGTAGCCTTGCCTAGCCTAGGTTAGCGTAGCGTAGCGTATCGTAGCGTAGCGTAGCCTAGCCTAGCCTAGCGTAGCGTAGCCTAGCGTAGCCTAGCCTAGCCAAGCCTAGCGTAGCGTAGCGTAGCCAAGCCTAGCGTAGCGTAGCGTAGCCTAGCCTAGCTTAGCGTAGCGTATCGTAGCGTAGTCTAGCCTAGCCAAGCCTAGCGTAGCGTAGCGTAGCCTAGCGTAGCCTTGCCTAGCCTAGCCTAGCCAAGCCTAGCGTAGCGTAGCGTAGCCTAGTCTAGGCAAGCCTAGCGTAGCGTAGCCTAGCCTAGCCACGCCTAGCGTAGCGTAGCGTAGCCTAGCGTAGCCTTGCCTAGCCTAGCCTAGCGTAGCGTAGCCTAGCCTAGCCTAGCCAAGCCTAGCGTAGCGTAGCGTAGCGTAGCGTATCGTAGCGTAGCATAGCATAGCCTAGCCTAGCCTAGCGTAGCGTAGCGTAGCCTAGCCTAACCTAGCCAAGCCTAGCGTAGCCTAGCGTAGCCTTGCCTAGCCTAGCCTAGCGTAGCGTAGCCTAGCGTAGCCTTGCCTAGCCTAGCCTAGCCTAGCGTAGCGTAGCCTAGCCTAGCCTAGCCAAGCCTAGCGTAGCCTAGCGTAGCCTTGCCTAGCCTAGCCTAGCGTAGCGTAGCCTAGCGTAGCCTTGCCTAGCCTAGCCTAGCGTAGCGTAGCGTAGCCTAGCCTAGCCAAGCCTAGCGTAGCGTAGCGTAGCCTAGCCTAGCCAAGCCTAGCGTAGCGTAGCGTAGCCTTGCCTTGCCTAGCCTAGCCTAGCGTTGCGTAGCGTAGCGTAGCGTAGCGTAGCGTATCGTAGCGTAGCATAGCATAGCCTAGCCTAGCCTAGCGTAGCGTAGCGTAGCCTAGCCTAGCCTAGCCTAGCGTAGCGTAGCGTAGCGTAGCCTAGTCTAGGCAAGCCTAGCGTAGCGTAGCCTAGCCTAGCCAAGCCTAGCGTAGCGTAGCCTAGCCTAGCCTAGCGTAGCGTAGCCTAGCCTAGCCTAGCCTAGCCTAGCCAAGCGTAGCGTAGCCTAGCCTAGCGTAGCGTAGCCTAGCCTAGCCTAGCCAAGCCTAGCGTAGCGTAGCCTAGCCTAGCCTAGCCTAGCGTAGCGTAGCATAGCCTTGCCTAGCCTAGCCTAGCCTAGCCTAGCCTAGCCAAGCGTAGCGTAGCGTAGCGTAGCCTAGCCTAGCCTAGCCTAGCCTAGCCAAGCGTAGCGTAGCGTAGCCTTGCCTAGCCTAGCCTAGCCTAGCCAAGCGTAGCGTAGCGTAGCGTAGCCTAGCCTAGCCTAGCCTAGCCTAGCCTAGCCTAGCCAAGCGTAGCGTAGCGTAGCGTAGCGTAGCCTAGCCTAGCCTAGCCAAGCGTAGCGTAGCGTAGCGTAGCCTAGCCTAGCCTAGCCAAGCCTAGCGTAGCGTAGCGTAGCGTAGCCTTGCCTAGCCTAGCCTAGCCTAGCCAAGCCTAGCGTAGCCTAGCCTAGCCTAGCCTAGCCAAGCGTAGCGTAGCGTAGCGTAGCCTAGCCTAGCGTAGCGTAGCCTAGCCTAGCCCAATAATGTGAACTGTCGAACGTTACAACTCACAACCGCATATCGGATTTTGGGTATAAGTTACTCATTATGTATACAAAATGAAAGTTCTGTATATACTAATTATGGAAATACATACTCGAAAATGATGGTCCTATACAACCCAAAAGTACCCAATTTCATGTTAGAACTTATCTTTACGCAATTTTCCATGTTATAGCTAGATTAACATGGAGCTATTTTCTTCAAAATCTTCGTGTCCCATCGTTGAAATCTCGACATCGAATTTTTGGTTGGAACACAATACTTGCGCTAGAGAAATTAAAAAGATTAAAATAGAAAACGTAATGCAGTTATAGGGAATGTGAACGAGAGTGACAATTCGCCTTTAAGAAACGGACAAACCCAGGTTTTAGATCTAGTTTGCAATTTTTGTTTTCATCAGTTTTCAGCAGTTGTTGGCTTCTTTGTCTATTTAAAAATTATAGTTACTAGCTTTAAAACATTTGACCATCACTCAGTCTACTATATTAGCATGACGAAGAGGGCAGAGATTGCGCGAACGCACCTGGTGTTCAGTGCAATGCTTCTAGGCTGTTATCCTCTGCTGACAGTTTTGGGACCAGCCTTTTAGCGGGGAGAGGAGGGGATGACGTGCAACACTTTAAAACAAAATAGCAGCGGCGATGACGTGCACAGGGCAGATAATCATCCTGTCTTTAGGCGGGAATTTTTCAGTGTCGTGCGTGTGTGTGTGTGCGGGTGGGTGGGAATCCTGGCTCGTCGTCAAACATCTGCCAACTCTAAAAAAAGAAAGACCTGTGGAATGTTGGCCCCCCTGCATTTTGGCAACTCACAAGAAAGTAGTCAAGAATATTATAAACTTCTGAGGGAGAAAAATGAGATAAAAAGGAACGTCCGTTTTAACAAATGAAGACTGGGTTTACGTATTCAGAAGTGGATAAAAGGTTCACCTCTAGGTACCTTAAACGTCTTACCTGTGTGCCTTAGGTTCATAGAGAGCCAAAGTCAAACCTCCTCTGTACCCTTTCTCCAGGTTTCCGTCTTACAAAGGGTTGCATTTTAACGGCTTTAAAAATTACTGATATTATAATCAATCAATCAATCACACAAATACATTACTAGGTCTTAAAGTATGACATAGCTTATACTACAACAGGGATATCCAACCTTCTCTCGTTCAATAACCTTACGCAGTGAACGGCTATATCCCACTCCACTCCCTCAGTCGGAGGGACCAGCTGATTACATGACGGTAGATTCCCGAAACACAAGCAGTCAAATTCTTTTGGGCTGCTTTTTACTTTCTCTACTGGTAACTAGGGGAAGTATTGTATTCCACCCAAAAACTCGATGTCGAGATTTCACCGGAAATATGTTTTGAGACCTCCTGAATAAAAAAAAAAAAATCATTTTTAGAAAAAGGTCTTTGTCTCTTCTCTGTGTGTCAGTCAGTCTGGACAGCATAACTCAAAAACGAAAAGTCGGTTAAAAACCAAAGTTGGTATTTAAGTTTAATGTCTTTCAAGGATGTGACACGAAGATTTTGAAGAAAAGAGCCCCACCCTAAACTACCCTTTACATGGAAGATTTTTCGAAAATTTTGGTATTCTTGAAAATGGCTATTTTAATTAAAATGCCATATGTTTGACATATTTTTATGAGAAATGAAATGTATATCTTAAATTTTCTGGCTATAGCCCCTGTAGTCGTATTTACTCTGGACGACTTTTGCATAACTGGTAAACCGTTAGAGATAGACCAAATCATACTAGACAAAAATGTAGATCTTGCTAAAATACTCAATTTATGTCTCAATAAATTTTCTTGTAGGGTGAACCATTTCGGAGATATTCCTTGTTATGTGTGTGAGTTTCGGAAAACTTAGAACTTTCGTGAAATGCAACAACGTTGTTCATTTTTTATATGTTAATCGTGCAAAGAGAACGGAATCTCAAAGGTCAAAAAGATTTGACTATCGCACAAAGCCTACTGTATTCTAATATTCCCCTTGTACCTACAAGGAAATAAGCAATAAGATAATTTGTACAAATGTTTATTTTTACTAACACGAAGAAGATATAGGAATAAGTGTTTGTAAGAATGGTTAGTACAAGAGTAGAGAAAGTCATGTGACTGCAACACATCAGATTTTTAGTTATTACTTTATAAAGTAGTACAAAACGAAAATGAAGTTATAAATTTCAAATGATAGAATTTAAAAATTATTTACCTTGGAGTTGGGCTAGCAAAACGAAACTATATGACAACTTTGTGTGTTATAATCACAAACGTAGTGCAATTTTTAAAAACGGCAATTTTGTTAAGATTGCATCGTGTACAGCATTTGGAATACGATAATAAAACCCAGATTTAACATTTTATAACTCGCAAACTTGATCAGATATCACAATAAAATATAACATCCTCTAGTTTTTATATATGACATTGTAAATAAATTAATCTCTCATATACACACACAAACGCACACAAACACACACATACACACACAAACACACACAAACACACACACAAACACACACACAAACACACACATACACACACATACACACACAAACACACACACCCAAACACACACAAACACACTCACACAAACACACACAAACACACACAAACACACACAAACACACACACAAACACACACAAACACACACAAACACACACACAAACACACAAACACAACACACCACACACACAAACACACACACAAACACACACAAACACACACACAAACACACACCACACACACAAACACACACACAAACACACACACAAACACAAACACACACACACAAACACAAACACAAGCACACACACCACACACAAACACACAACACGCACACACAAACACAAACACACACACACAGACACACACACAAACACAAACACACACACAAACACACACACCACACACACAAACACACAACACGCACACACAAACACAAACACACACACCACACACACAAACACACAACACGCACACACAAACACAAACACACACAGACACACAAACACAAACACACACACAGACACACACACAAACACACAACACACCACACACACAAACACAAACACACACACCACACACACAAACACACAACACGCACACACAAACACAAACACACACACCACACACACAAACACACACACACAGACACACAAACACAAACACACACACAGACACACACACACAAACACACAACACACCACACACACAAACACAAACACACACACCACACACACAAACACACAACACGCACACACAAACACAAACACACACACCACACACACAAACACACAACACACACACACAAACACACAACACACCACACACACAAACACAAACACACACACCACACACACAAACACACAACACGCACACACAAACACAAACACACACACCACACACACAAACACACAACACACACACACAAACACACAACACACCACACACACAAACACAAACACACACACCACACACACAAACACACAACACACACACACAAACACAGAACACACCACACACACAAACACAAACACACACACCACACACACAAACACACAACACGCACACACAAACACAAACACACACACCACACACACAAACACACACACAACACGCACACACAAACACAAACACACACAGACACACAAACACAAACACACACACAGACACACAAACACAAACACACACACCACACACACAGACACACACTGAAGATGAAGATCGAAGATGAAGCACACCATCAGCTGTTTGTCAAGTGAAGGCCGCGGAGTTAAAGCGAGAAGCTGTCTTTGACCGTTCAGATGTCTGGTTTGGTTCATGCAAGTGGAATTTCCGTACGATGCTTGCCAGGAACTCAGCGGGAGTACATATTGCATTGACGATCATTGAGACTGCAGGAGACTGCTTACTGTGCAAGGGGTCCCGAGTTCGACTCGCGGTTCAGGGGCTGGCAGTTTTACTCTGGAAATGTGAATAAAGAGAGTCTGTGTCTGAATTTAATATATAAATCCCTAAAGAGTGAAACACACACATCGGGGAAGTCGCCGATATAACCATCGGAATTAAAGTCGGGATGTTTTACACTCACACGACTTTCTCTACTCTTGCACTAACCATTCTTACAAACTCTTGTATCTTATTCGTGTTACTTGAGATAAACATTTATACAAATTATCGTATTGCTTATTTTTTGTAGGTACAAGGGGAATATGGGAAAACAGTAAGCTTTGTACGATATTCAAATGTTTTAAAGCTTTGAGTTCCCGCTCTATTTGCACGCTTAACATATAAATATATGAAGAACGATGTTCCATTTCACGAAAGTTTTAAGTTTTCCAACACTGACACAAATAACAAGGAATATCTCCGAAATTTTCACTCTACAAAAACATTTATTTGTACATAAATTGTATGTTTTAGTGAGATCTACATTTCTTGTACAGTAAGATTTTGTCTATCTCCTACGGTTTACGAGTTATTCAAAAGTCATCAAGAGTAAATACGACTACAGGGGCTATAGCCACAAAATTCACAATATTCATTTCATTTGTCATAAAAATATCTTAAACATATGCCATTTTAATCAAAATCGTTAGAGACATTTTCAAGAAGATCAAAATTTTCGAAAAAGTTTCCTTGTAAAGGGTAGTTTAGGGTGGGGCTATTTTCTTCAAAATCTTCGTGTCGCATCCTTGAAAGACATTGAACTCAAAAACCAAATTTCTAACGGACTCGCATACTCGCACACACACACGGACCTTTTGCTAGATTTTTTTTTTTTTTTTTTTTTTTTCAGGGGGCCTCAAAACATTTTCCGTGAAATCTCGACATAGAATTTTTGGGTGGAATACAATAAAGAAAACAGCATGAACTCGAGACAAAATACGATTTACATTGTGTGCGGATCCATTGTCGTTTAATTTGACACAACGAGAGAAACAAGCAACAAAACGGCGAGGTTCCTTCCCTGTGACGTCACTCTGAATATACAATATTGGAAATAATATTTATTGCATCTCTCTTGCGACATATAACTTGTAGAAATTGACTTTTTTGGCTCGCGCATCTGAAAACATATGCTTTACTGTAAATGTTTGACAGTCATTTCAACAGTGTATATTCAGGGCTTCTTTCTCTCGTTTTGTAGATTTTCTATCATTTATTCCACAGCCTGTAGCAGTCGAAAATTCATAGAAACGTTCACAAAAATAATATCCTACTGGATGATTGCAAACCAATTCCAATAAATAAATATAGGTACCTATATACAAGAAAATGGTTTCAAATATCTTTCGTATTCCATACTTGAGTTATTAAGTGGTAAGATTCATAATTTACTAGATAAAATACCCGGCAAAGTGAGTAGAGAAAGTTATGTGAATGTAAGACGTCAATCATATAGAAAATTGTATGACTTCTTTGGGCTGGCGCAGTTGGTGGAGTACCTGCCTGCTGTGCAAGGGGTCCTGGGTTCGATTCCCTGCTCAGAGAGAGGAGCCGAGGGACCTGTGGACCAGACAGAGTGAAGACCTGGAAGCAGGTAGTCAGGCGAGCACCAGATATGAGAGTGAGGAAGAGGATCATATGAAATGTAGCAATAGGTGTAATGAATGGCGGGGGAAACTGGAGAACTCGGAGAAAATCCAAAAGCGTCTCCCGCCTAGGTAGTTGGCGAGCGGTCTAACCACTCAGCTACGGCGCCGCCATTATACTTCCAGACTTACGGAAGGATGAGGAATAATCCTGGCTGGAGAAAAATTCCTACCCCCTGCCGGGAATCGAACCCGGGGCCCCTTGCAAAGCAAACAGGTGTGCTACGGGGCAGGCTTCGAAAAAGTTTACGTTCCCAAAAATTACTGTAACGATTTGTATTAAAATTACGCATGTTGAAGATATTTTTATGACAAATGAAATGTATAGCGTGAATTTTCTGGCTACAACTTTAGTAGTCCTGTTTGCTATGGATCACTTTTGTATAAGAAATGGGCAAAACCTTACTCAACAAAAATGTGTATCTCATTAAAAAACACTAGTTATGTCTAAACGCATTTTTTGTGGCGTGAACCATTTCCGAGATATTCGTTGTCATTTGTGTGAATTTTAAATTTTCTCAAATGGAGGGTCATTGTTCAGTTTATCTCTTGGTGGTACAAAGAGAACAGAATGTTAAAGCTTTAAAAGCCTTTAACATCGCATAAAGTCTACTGTATTGCCATATTCCCCTTGTACCTACAAGGAAATAAGCAATAAGGTATTTTTATAAACTTTTATCTCAAAGATATAGGAACAAAAGTTTCTAACAATGGTTAGTGCAAGAGTAGAGAAAGTCACGTGATTTTTTTTATTCAGGGGGTCTCAAAACATATTTTTTGGGCGGAAAACACTACTTCCTCTACATTTCGTATATGCATACCTCTGCAATATAAATTGGGCGAGAGTTGAAGAAAGAGTTTAAGAGTTTACGAAACAGTATGTAGTGACTCCGGGTGCACCCGGAAGGTCGGACGGCCGGCCGGCGTGTGAACCCTGGACAGAATGCCCTCATCAGAATGAAGACATCATCTTTCGTGGGACGGATATTGATGAAGACGATAACGGGTAATCACATACACAAAACACACACCCATTTCCAATTCCAAATTCAAATTACCAGGTTGGGCATATGGAGTGCAGAGATTTTTCCGAATTAATGACCAGAGAATCTCCGGTTACTGCCTTTATCAACACACAATCTAAATGGTAATAGCAGGCCGATTTACATAGATATTATATACTTACTGCCAATAAGACGGTTCAAATATAAATATACCGCCAAGCTATGTTATTAATTGGTTCTCTTGAATTACTGAAAACAAGGCAGCCAATCAGAGCTACTCCTTCGGGGAATTCCCTTTCTGCTTCTGCATTAGGTTCCTTTCCTTGCAACAAAGCAAGTGTTCCCTTCTGTGTTTCGCCTATTACTTTCTCTGCAACGTCGGGTATTTCACCTACTAACAAAGAAACACAAGGCTATTGGACAAGTACAACCTAAGTCTAAATGTTGTAGTGATAAATCATCAAACCACGGACAACGTCGGGTATTTCACCTAGTAACAAAGAAACACAAGGTTATTGGACAAGTACAACCTAAGTCTAAATGTTGTAGTGATAAATCATCAAACCACGGACAACGTGGGGTATTTCACCTAGTAACAAAGAAACACAAGGCTATTGGACAAGTACAACCTAAGTCTAAATGTTGTAGTGATAAATCATCAAACCACGGACAACGTCGGGTATTTCACCTAGTAACAAAGAAACACAAGGCTATTGGACAAGTACAACCTAAGTCTAAATGTTGTAGTGATAAATCATCAAACCACGGACAACGTGGGGTATTTCACCTAGTAACAAAGAAACACAAGGTTATTGGACAAGTACAACCTAAGTCTAAATGTTGTAGTGATAAATCATCAAACCACGGACAACGTGGGGTATTTCACCTAGTAACAAAGAAACACAAGGCTATTGGACAAGTACAACCTAAGTCTAAATGTTGTAGTGATAAATCATCAAACCACGGACAACGTGGGGTATTTCACCTAGTAACAAAGAAACACAAGACTATTGGACAAGTACAACCTAAGTCTAAATGTTGTAGTGATAAATCATCAAACCACGGACAACGTCGGGTATTTCACCTAGTAACAAAGAAACACAAGACTATTGGACAAGTACAACCTAAGTCTAAATGTTGTAGTGATAAATCATCAAACCACGGACAACGTCGGGTATTTCACCTAGTAACAAAGAAACACAAGACTATTGGACAAGTACAACCTAAGTCTAAATGTTGTAGTGATAAATCATCAAACCACGGACAACGTGGGGTATTTCACCTAGTAACAAAGAAACACAAGACTATTGGACAAGTACAACCTAAGTCTAAATGTTGTAGTGATAAATCATCAAACCACGGACAACGTCGGGCATTTCACCTAGTAACAAAGAAACACAAGAGTATTGGACAAGTACAACCTAAGTCTAAATGTTGTAGTGATAAATCATCAAACCACGGACAACGTCGGGTATTTCACCTAGTAACAAAGAAACACAAGACTATTGGACAAGTACAACCTAAGTCTAAATGTTGTAGTGATAAATCATCAAACCACGGACAACGTCGGGTATTTCACCTAGTAACAAAGAAACACAAGACTATTGGACAAGTACAACCTAAGTCTAAATGTTGTAGTGATAAATCATCAAACCACGGACAACGTCGGGTATTTCACCTAGTAACAAAGAAACACAAGACTATTGGACAAGTAGGTACAACCTAAGTCTAAATGTTGTAGTGATAAATCATCAAACCACGGACAACGTCGGGTATTTCACCTACTAACAAAGAAACACAAGACTATTGGACAAGTACAACCTAAGTCTAAATGTTGTAGTGATAAATCATCAAACCACGGACAACGTCGGGTATTTCACCTAGTAACAAAGAAACACAAGACTATTGGACAAGTACAACCTAAGTCTAAACGTTGTAGTGATAAATCATCAAACCACGGACAACGTCGGGTATTTCACCTAGTAACAAAGAAACACAAGGCTATTGGACAAGTACAACCTAAGTCTAAATGTTGTAGTGATAAATCATCAAACCACGGACAACGTCGGGTATTTCACCTAGTAACAAAGAAACACAAGGCTATTGGACAAGTACAACCTAAGTCTAAATGTTGTAGTGATAAATCATCAAACCACGGACAACGTCGGGTATTTCACCTAGTAACAAAGAAACACAAGGCTATTGGACAAGTACAACCTAAGTCTAAATGTTGTCGTGATAAATCATCAAACCTCGGACAACGTCGGGTATTTCACCTAGTAACAAAGAAACACAAGACTACACTGGTCGACAAGATTTTTTTCACAAGAAATCTGAATAGTGAATCTAGTGCATTTTTTCATCCTGAATTCAGATATGTAGTCAGAATTTTCCCATCAGGCATAGTTTTTCTGTGAAAGCTACTTTTCAAAATATGATTTTAGCGTTTTCTTTGACCTGTCATAGGAACCTTTACCTCATATGTAGCTATTTTACTCAAGCCGTATTTATTGAAATTATTTGTAATATCACGCTGAAGCACCACAAAATAAGACTGTGCAGGTTCATTCATGTTTAGACATGCTCAGACCTGTCTGGCATTGTGATGTGTCAGTATTGAGCTGACTGTGACATTGTTCACTAGTGAAATATTTCCTTCCTTTCTGTTTAGAAGTGTATTGTGTATGCTGTGCATGTTGTATTTCAGTGCTTAATGTTTTCATCATGCCAAGAAAGTGTGTAAATAATGCAGATAATTTCTGCTATATTTGTGGTGAGCTGACCTTCAAGTCTCAGAGGCGAAATATGACCCCACTTGTAAAGAAGTGTTATCATCTTTACTTTGGCTGTCAAGTTGGTGATTTTGATAAGAGCTGGGCCCCAAATACATGCTGAGTTTCGTGTGTTAGACTGCTGACTGGGTGGAAAAATGGTACACATCATATGCCATTTGCAATTCCCATGATTTGGAGGGAACCGAAGGATCATTCAACTGACTGTTATTTTTGTTTGACACATATTAAAGGAATCACATCTAAAACAAAATATACAGTTAAGTATCCGAATTTGCAATCTGCATTGAGACCTGTCTTACACAGTGAAGAGTTCCCCGTACCAGTATATGTAGGTACAACCTTAAGTGATAACTCTGATTCTGACCTAACTGAAACTCAAAATGATTCAGATGAAAATAAAAATGATCTTACATATGAAGCCAGTAGCTGTTCATCAGAACCATACTTTCCCAATCAGCAAGACCTTAATGACCTGGTTCGGGATTTAAATCTGTCTAAACTGCAAGCTGAAGTTTTAACTTCCAGACTCAAAGGGTGGAATTTACTCCAAAAAGATGTAAGAGTAAGTAGTTATCGTAGCCGCCATAGTGTTTTCAAAGAATACTTCTCTGAAGAATATGGTGTTATGTTTTGTAATAATATTTGTTCACTTATGGAAACTCTTGGGCATCAACACCGACCAGATGAGTGGCAATTGTTCATAGACTCCTCTAAAGTAAGTTTGAAGGCTGTGCTGCTACATATTGGCAATGAACTTCCATCAATACCAGTAGCGCATGCCGCTATGAAAGAGACATATCAAAATATGAAACTAATTTTAGAGAAAATACAATATGGAAAATATGAATGGAATATCTGTGGTGATTTAAAGGTCATTGCTTTATTGCTTGGTTTGCAACTTGGGTTCACCAAATTTTGCTGTTTTTTGTGCGAGTGGGACAGCAGAGATAAGAAGTCTCACTACATTAGAAAGTCATGGCCAAAACGTAAATCTCTTCTCCCTGGCCAGAAAAATGTGGCATGTGTCCCTTTAGTGAATCCTGAAAAAGTATTTTTACCTCCATTGCATATTAAGTTAGGAGTTATGAAAAATTTCGTCAAAGCTATGGATAAAGTTTCTGATGGATTCTTGAACTTGAAATCAAAATTCCCCAAAGTCAGTGATGCTAAATTGAAAGAAGGAGTTTTTATAGGACCACAAATCCGATCATTAATGGCTGATGAACATTTCGAGGGACTGTTAAATCCACTGGAGAGAGCAGCCTGGCAGTCTTTCAAAAGTTTATGTTGCAATTTTCTTGGAAACCATAAAGCAGAAAACTATCGTGACATAGTGGCTGATCTTCTGCATTCTTATAAAGCTATGGGATGCAACATGTCTTTAAAAATTCACTTCTTGGACTCTCACTTGGACTTCTTCCCCGAAAACCTTGGAGCTGTCAGCGATAAACACGGTGAGCGTTTTCATCAGCAAATTTCTACGATAGAGAAGAGGTACCAAGGCAAGTGGAGTTCCAATATGCTGGCTGACTACTGTTGGACTAAAATGAGAGACGTTCTAGATGCAAAATATACCCGAAAATCACTATCTACCACATTCTAGGTAAGTCAGAATCAGTAGTTATAATTTTGAGTTAGATAGCTAGTTACGGATTTTCTAGAATATTATAAAAATTAAAATGAATATCACACAAAACTCCTGCCCGATGCGGACAAACTGTAATTATATTTGAATTCAGCACGAAAAATACTTTTAGAATCTGTTATTTTAATTCTTGTGAAAGAGAAAAAGTTAATTTTTGTAGACCAGTGCTATTGGACAAGTACAACCTAAGTCTAAATGTTGTAGTGATAAGCCATCAAACCACGGACAACGTCGGGTATTTCACCTAGTAACAAAGAAACACAAGACTATTGGACAAGTACAACCTAAGTCTAAACGTTGTAGTGATAAATCATCAAACCACGGACAACGTCGGGTATTTCACCTAGTAACAAAGAAACACAAGGCTATTGGACAAGTACAACCTAAGTCTAAATGTTGTAGTGATAAATCATCAAACCACGGACAACGTCGGGTATTTCACCTAGTAACAAAGAAACACAAGGCTATTGGACAAGTACAACCTAAGTCTAAATGTTGTAGTGATAAATCATCAAACCACGGACAACGTCGGGTATTTCACCTAGTAACAAAGAAACACAAGGCTATTGGACAAGTACAACCTAAGTCTAAATGTTGTAGTGATAAATCATCAAACCACGGACAACGTCGGGTATTTCACCTAGTAACAAAGAAACACAAGGCTATTGGACAAGTACAACCTAAGTCTAAATGTTGTCGTGATAAATCATCAAACCTCGGACAACGTCGGGTATTTCACCTAGTAACAAAGAAACACAAGACTATTGGACAAGTACAACCTAAGTCTAAATGTTGTAGTGATAAATCATCAAACCACGGACAACGTGGGGTATTTCACCTAGTAACAAAGAAACACAAGACTATTGGACAAGTACAACCTAAGTCTAAATGTTGTAGTGATAAATCATCAAACCACGGACAACGTCGGGTATTTCACCTAGTAAAAAAGAAACACAAGACTATTAGACAAGTACAACCTAAGTCTAAATGTTGTAGTGATAAATCATCAAACCACGGACAACGTCGGGTATTTCACCTAGTAACAAAGAAACACAAGACTATTGGACAAGTACAACCTAAGTCTAAATGTTGTAGTGATAAATCATCAAACCACGGACAACGTGGGGTATTTCACCTAGTAACAAAGAAACACAAGACTATTGGACAAGTACAACCTAAGTCTAAATGTTGTAGTGATAAATCATCAAACCACGGACAACGTCGGGTATTTCACCTAGTAACAAAGAAACACAAGACTATTGGACAAGTACAACCTAAGTCTAAATGTTGTAGTGATAAATCATCAAACCACGGACAACGTCGGGTATTTCACCTAGTAACAAAGAAACACAAGACTATTGGACAAGTACAACCTAAGTCTAAATGTTGTAGTGATAAATCATCAAACCACGGACAACGTGGGGTATTTCACCTAGTAACAAAGAAACACAAGACTATTGGACAAGTACAACCTAAGTCTAAATGTTGTAGTGATAAATCATCAAACCACGGACAACGTCGGGCATTTCACCTAGTAACAAAGAAACACAAGAGTATTGGACAAGTACAACCTAAGTCTAAATGTTGTAGTGATAAATCATCAAACCACGGACAACGTCGGGTATTTCACCTAGTAACAAAGAAACACAAGACTATTGGACAAGTACAACCTAAGTCTAAATGTTGTAGTGATAAATCATCAAACCACGGACAACGTCGGGTATTTCACCTAGTAACAAAGAAACACAAGACTATTGGACAAGTACAACCTAAGTCTAAATGTTGTAGTGATAAATCATCAAACCACGGACAACGTCGGGTATTTCACCTAGTAACAAAGAAACACAAGACTATTGGACAAGTAGGTACAACCTAAGTCTAAATGTTGTAGTGATAAATCATCAAACCACGGACAACGTCGGGTATTTCACCTACTAACAAAGAAACACAAGACTATTGGACAAGTACAACCTAAGTCTAAATGTTGTAGTGATAAATCATCAAACCACGGACAACGTCGGGTATTTCACCTAGTAACAAAGAAACACAAGACTATTGGACAAGTACAACCTAAGTCTAAACGTTGTAGTGATAAATCATCAAACCACGAACAACGTCGGGTATTTCACCTAGTAACAAAGAAACACAAGGCTATTGGACAAGTACAACCTAAGTCTAAATGTTGTAGTGATAAATCATCAAACCACGGACAACGTCGGGTATTTCACCTAGTAACAAAGAAACACAAGGCTATTGGACAAGTACAACCTAAGTCTAAATGTTGTAGTGATAAATCATCAAACCACGGACAACGTCGGGTATTTCACCTAGTAACAAAGAAACACAAGGCTATTGGACAAGTACAACCTAAGTCTAAATGTTGTCGTGATAAATCATCAAACCTCGGACAACGTCGGGTATTTCACCTAGTAACAAAGAAACACAAGACTATTGGACAAGTACAACCTAAGTCTAAATGTTGTAGTGATAAGCCATCAAACCACGGACAACGTCGGGTATTTCACCTAGTAACAAAGAAACACAAGACTATTGGACAAGTACAACCTAAGTCTAAACGTTGTAGTGATAAATCATCAAACCACGGACAACGTCGGGTATTTCACCTAGTAACAAAGAAACACAAGGCTATTGGACAAGTACAACCTAAGTCTAAATGTTGTAGTGATAAATCATCAAACCACGGACAACGTCGGGTATTTCACCTAGTAACAAAGAAACACAAGGCTATTGGACAAGTACAACCTAAGTCTAAATGTTGTAGTGATAAATCATCAAACCACGGACAACGTCGGGTATTTCACCTAGTAACAAAGAAACACAAGGCTATTGGACAAGTACAACCTAAGTCTAAATGTTGTAGTGATAAATCATCAAACCACGGACAACGTCGGGTATTTCACCTAGTAACAAAGAAACACAAGGCTATTGGACAAGTACAACCTAAGTCTAAATGTTGTCGTGATAAATCATCAAACCTCGGACAACGTCGGGTATTTCACCTAGTAACAAAGAAACACAAGACTATTGGACAAGTACAACCTAAGTCTAAATGTTGTAGTGATAAACCATCAAACCACGGACAACGTCGGGTATTTCACCTAGTAACAAAGAAACACAAGGCTATTGGACAAGTACAACCTAAGTCTAAATGTTGTAGTGATAAATCATCAAACCACGGACCACGTCGGGTATTTCACCTAGTAACAAAGAAACACAAGACTATTGGACAAGTACAACCTAAGTCTAAACGTTGTAGTGATAAATCATCAAACCACGGACAACGTCGGGTATTTCACCTAGTAACAAAGAAACACAAGGCTATTGGACAAGTACAACCTAAGTCTAAATGTTGTAGTGATAAATCATCAAACCACGGACAACGTCGGGTATTTCACCTAGTAACAAAGAAACACAAGGCTATTGGACAAGTACAACCTAAGTCTAAATGTTGTAGTGATAAATCATCAAACCACGGACAACGTGGGGTATTTCTTTGTTGTATTTTAAACAGATACAATTTTCTAAAACAACGGAATTAGGTATTTTTAGGTTATGTTATAGAAATAGGTTTTTTATTTCTAGCTGATAACGTAGAATACTATGAATTTGGGCTCTCCGAAATTGAAGTATATTACTGACTGGGACTTAGAACAATAAAAGAAGGTAACAATTGGGGGTTAAGCGCACAGGAATGGAATAGTTCTGTATCCGCGGTTTGTAACGCCAACGCCTCTGATATTATAATTAATGTGGTTGTATGTTTCCAGCAGTAATTATTATGCACTTAAGGCGGTTAGAGAAATAATGGTGTAGGTAGTTGATAATTATCTGGGGGGTTGGTGGGTTCAACTCTTCTGTGCGGCGGCAGGCAGGCAGGCAGGCAGGGTTGTGATTTGCGTTTAGTGTTTGCGCACATAATGTTTACACTAAACTGATAAACAAGATGAAGCATTTGTCGTGCATGTTCACCAACTGTAGTAATGGGCACAAATATTTGTCTCCTGGACAGTACAAACAGAAACACCAAGAACGTAACCGCCACACATTTTTACTTACTGCAGTAAAACGGCCCTTTACAACTCGCAGCGTTGTTGTTCCATATGCTAGTATTGCAGAACGCGGAAACGAGTAGCTTTTTACAACTTTCTGCGGAATTCTTATGATTAACACGGTCATTATGAGTGTATTTCACAGCTGTGGCCTAAATTGTCCAAAGTGATAACCACGTGTCTGAACTGACACCCTAGTTTAAAGAGATTGGGTTGGACTGGGTTTTCAGTTGGGTTGGGTTGGGCTGGGTTTTCAGTTGGGTTGGGTTGGGCAGGGTTTTAAGTTGGGTTGGGTTTTGAGTGGGTGGATAAATATTCGTATGAATGCATTTATAGATCCATGCCTGGGTGGATGGATTCCTGTGTACAAAGATTAATAGATGAACAAATGAATGAATGTATGGCTGGGTGTATGGATGAAGAGGTTGATGAAGTCTGGGTGATTCAGTTGGTTAGACGATGAAATTTCTTACTGTAATTACGTCATTTGTTAGTTACTCCTGTAGTAAATATCCCGCTCATACGTTAGTTGGTTTAAATCAACCAATCATGTTCAACTTTCTTACGCTATGATCACGTGTTAACAAATGGCAACAGTGCCGCTATTCAAATGTCTCATCCTCTCACCTTTCAGTCACGTGCTAAGATACCCTTCGCAATTTCCCATTGAGTTACTATACTCAGGTAGTCTCAAAACGTGTATTTGTGGTGAAATATCGACTTGTAGAGAAGGAACGTAAAAAGAGCAACACTTGTTTACGAAATGCCCGTTACTAAAGAAGTTGAATTTTTCATCACCGAGATAAGAGCGAGAGATAAGGTTTATACACCAGGAGAATTGCGTGTATAATAATATGCAGATTCAGAAGAGAGATTAGCTTCTTCAGATATAATAAACGTATTATTTATTCCAAATGCATTCATTATAGGACTCGCCCGCGGTTTCTACTGATGGACACGATAACCTAATTTACATTAACTTTCTGCAGTTTATAATTGTTATATAAACAATAAAAGCACTCGCTTAACTGCCCATTTGCAAAATAATACATCACTTATAACTTCAACTCACGCTAAAACATTCATATATTATTGTTTCGTTTAATAAATTTGTATATTATTATTATTGCTACACCAGAAAATGTTGGCAGAAGAAAGGAGGTTCTAGATATACAGTTGAGGTATAAACGTCTGTCATTTGGGCTGTTCTTTGCATTTTCAGTTCTAGCTTTGCACATATAAATAAAACGGTCGCTTTGTAAGGAACTGGAAAGCCGACTTTCAGCTCAACTATATGTTTATGTCAGTCTATGGGTGGCTTGATCCAGTCTGACTAAACTTTGATAGCGACATTCTTGACTATAAAAACAATTCCGCCGTGCAACAGCCTAAGGCCTTCCGATGGACCGCTGCGTCCTCCGCCTCCTCCTAACACATGTCCCGTCTACTTGGTGACTAGCCACTATACGTTGTTTCTTATTCACATCTCAACAGTTAAATTCCTTAATTCTAAGAGCTAATTTTCAGAACATTGGTATGTGTGTCTATTCAAGCAAATCTAACTGCTAAACCTCCTCAGTCTTGAGCTAATTCCCCCAAACCCTCGCCTACTCTTTGAAACTTAGGACTTCAAATCCCTATGACTTTGCGGCTTAGACCTTTCAATACTTCGGCTACGCTTTACGGCTCAAGGCCCTCAATCTCTCGGTTACGCTTTACGACTCAGGGCCCTCAATCTCTCGGTTACGCTTTACGACTCAGGGCCCTCAATCTCTCGGTTACGCTTTCTGGTTCAGGGTCCTCAACGCTATGCTGCGTTTTGCTGGTTCTTAGTCATATATTGGCAGCTGTAAATTTGGGGAGGTTCAAAAATATTACTTCCCATAATTGTACAGTTAAAGACAATATGAAAAGTCAGTTTTATATTAACTCAATAAGAACCAACTCAAAGCTATAATTTTTAATTTAGATCTGTTAGTGTTAAAATTGGATCCAATTCCCAAATTTTACCAACCCTTCATTTTGCAATAATTTAATAAACACTATTTTTCTAAACTCAGGAACTTCAAGATGTACATTTTCGGTGAAATTTCGATATCGAATCCTTGGACTGATGAAGACACACGTGTTTGGCAACAACTAGTGACATCTGGAGGCAGTGACGAGAGTTTTGCGTCCCTGTGTGTGCGCCAAGAGCGAAGTTAAACGCTCTGCCAGGCATTAGATGAACAACCACGTGTTATTCGCAGCACTTACAGGATATTATTATGCAAATTGCTGTGGTAATCAAGGAGCGGCTAAACCGAGGCAAAATCTCCTCTTTAATCATTTAGAAATCAAGTGCTCAATGTCTGTAATTGATAAAGTAGGCTGTGAATTCAATTTGGCCGTTCCCAAAGTGAGGCAAACAGACTTTTGCAACAAAATGAACTCATACGATCAGAAAATACATGTTTAGTACAACGACCCGAGTTTCGATTACCTTTTATCTTTCAATCTTACTGCCATTTTTCTGCATTTTATACATTTTTATCTGTTAGGCTTTTCTTAGAGTTTATAAGTCATTTTAAAATCATTTCGAGAGCGAATACAGATCTAGCGAATCTAGCTGCTACTTTTGAGGGCCGCGCCACGTCTACTGCTACAATATACCTTTATTCAACAGAAGCTACTATTTCAGATCATATTTGTATTTTATATGTAATGTCAAAAGTAAACAAAAATATTTCCGTGAAATTGAAAATCAAATAGCATTGATGACAAACACTCTACGTTGTGTGGAAGTTGAAAATGTTTTGCGCAAGAACATTATTTCGAGTTCACCTTGAATGTATTTTCAATAAAAGTGCAGGTGTTCTGGTATTGTCGCAACTAATCTTCCGGGCACAAAGTCAAAGACTATGACGTCACAGTGTATTTAGTTGATGCTGCGTGTTTTAAACCCTTCATTCATTATTTTCTCTCTCAGTTCCTGGGTTATTGTTGATTCCTATGTAACTTAAATGGTCATATTTTGCAATGGAGTTTGGATAATTCGAAGCTGAAGGGATAAGAAAAAATTCCAAATATCCAAAAATATGAGATACAAAGGTTATATTTAAAATTTACATTTTAGCAATACAGGTATATACATTACGATTTTCCGGTTGTCTCACTGTCTTTCGACTCGAGGTACTTAAACTTTTCTCTTTATTCTTTAGATAGGTTGACAAACTGTTCGGAGGTATCCCGTATTCTTTCACGATTTCAGATTTCTTCTTCAACAGCAGAAAGATCAAAGTACACGTGTTTTAAACAAGGGGATGTGGGACCAGCGGTAGGACTTCAAGGCCGGCACCTAGGTAAGCGATTCCACCCCCAAACTACATTACAAGAAAAACAACCCCGGAACTAAGTAGAGGAAATAAGCAATTAGATAAGTTGTACAAATGTTTATCTCAACTAACACGAAGAAGATATAGGAATAAGAGTTTGTAAGACGTTAGAAATATCCGAGTTGCATTAGTTATTTCAGAAGCATAGAGTGCGTCGAGAAGTTGCCTATACGATCAATGTCAACCCCTAACAACCCAACCTATCGGGTTTCTACCCCTGCCGCCATCACCACATTTGTGCTCTCCCTATTCACAGAGTGCCCCAGACTTCATAAATAAAATTACAACGAATAAGATATAACAATATATAACGCAGCAGGTTGCCACGTTCCCCTCAATAAGGGGAAGTGTGGAGATGTCTCCGGAAGGGACTGACGTCAACAAAGAATCTAACATTACCACACCACGCATTCACCTCTTGGAGGGACGTCGAGAAAAGTGTGTGATGTGTTACTCTCAATTCGACAGTCTGACTCACTCTCACTCTACTTGGGAATTTATCAGTTAGATCACACGTATTATCATATTACTTGTGATAATAGAAGGAGCTAGGCTAGGTCACTATTATACAGGACAAGCAGCTATATATGAAATAGTCCATATAAATATAATTCGACAGTCTGACTCACTCTCACTCTACTTGAGAATTTATCAGTTAGATCACACGTATTATCATATTACTTGTGATAATAGAAGGAGCTAGGCTAGGTCACTATTATACAGGACAAGCAGCTATATATGAAATACTCCATATAAATATAATTCGACAGTCTGACTCACTCTCACTCTACTTGGGAATTTATCAGTTAGATCACACCTATTATCATATTACTTGCGATAATAGAAGGAACTAGGCTAGGCCACTATTATACAGGACAAGCAGCTATATATGAAATAGTCCATATAAATATAATTCGACAGTCTGACTCACTCTCACTCTACTTGAGAATTTATCAGTTAGGTCACACGTATTATCATATTACTTGTGATAATAGAAGGAGCTAGGCTAGGTCACTATTATACAGGACAAGCAGCTATATATGAAATAGTCCATATAAATATAATTCGACAGTCTGACTCACTCTCACTCAACTTGAGAATTTATCAGTTAGATCACACGTATTATCATATTACTTGTGATAATAGAAGGAGCTAGACTAGGTCACTATTATACAGGACAAGCAGCTATATATGAAATAGTCCATATAAATATAATTCGACAGTCTGACTCACTCTCACTCTATTTGAGAATTTATCAGTTAGATCACACGTATTACCATATTACTTGTGATAATAGAAGGAGCTAGGCTAGGTCACTATTATACAGTACAAGCAGCTATATATGAAATAGTCCATATAAATATAATTCGACCGTCTGACTCACTCTCACTCTACTTGAGAATTTATCAGTTAGATCACACGTATTGTCATATTATTTGTGATAATAGAAAGAGCTAGACTAGGTCACTGTTATACACATATCTTCTTTAAGTGGAAATATAACAAAATTGCATTTACTTTGTTCTACATTAATGAATAAAATCTTTGTTCTCAGGAGTTGAATTTAAAGAAGACATAAGTATTCATACAGAAATATAACATACAAAGAGAAGAAGCCTTCTTACGTGCGCTAACATTTGCTATAGATTATCTACTTGTTTCAGCTGTTTGGGCATTGAGTGGACAAGTTTTCTGCCCTAATGTTATATTATTCTGTCACAAGTAGATATTTTAGTTGAGATTTGCTGGATATGTGAGGTTTTCTTATTACTTCTTGCAGCTCAGTGGGGTTGAGTTCCGGAGATTGTGCACGTGGTTTTAGAACAACCACAAGCGGGTAATCTCTGCAGTAGGTTTGGGGTCATTGTGGTAATTTGTCACCTAAATTCATCTTCTCGGCACTCTTATTAATATTGCCTTTCAATATGTCAATGTGACCATATCTGTCCATATTTCCCCACTACTTGCCCTACACCAGGAGAAGCCATGAATCCCCAGACCATAATACCATCCCCTCCATGTTTAGTTTCTGAGGGCGGCCCACTTTTTCTTCATTTATTAGCATATGATTTTCTTTAAAATGTTTAATAACGCCCTGCACTGTACAACGACTTCTGTCTACGGTGTGAGATATTTCAGAATACTTCTGTTTATGTGATGCAACAATCACCCCCCCCCCCTTAGGTCTAAAGATGTTCTCTTTCCTTTGTGACCCATTCTGACCTTGCTCGACTCGCCAGTTACTTCATACAGCACGACTAGCAATAGGCGACAAACACAGTTTGTAAGAATGGTTACTACAACAGTAGAGAAAGTCATGTGAGTGCAACACATCAGATTTTTGAATAGATAAATCTTTAAAACAAAAAATTTTCCTTTTTATTAGAAGCTGTGTGAATATTTACGTCCATATGTGTACCTGCGCACTTTGACCAACTATCGATACAGTAACATTAGTGTTTGTAGATACAAAGAGTGTAAGAATGTCGGGCAATCTTCACTTGAACAAGTACCTACATGAAATAAACACCAAGAGAGACATGCCCATGTTTACTGACATTTCATTTTGTATACTTCCAAAGAGATTTAACAGTAAAGATATATTTACACAAAGTTCAAAAGGCCTTCCTTGATTGATCTTATTTAATATATTCCGTAAGTATTTTGTTTTATTCTCTTTTGTTCTTGTATTATTCACTAAAAGGGACAAATGTTACTACTTATAGGAAATTATTCGTAACTTGCAGTCACTCGAAGTAACAATCCCGGTCGCTATATGATGGCTTTGAATTTTTCTTGTGTTTCCACAGCTACCAGATATTTATGGATACATATTAAATTTGGTTAGGAGATGTGTAAAAAAAAGGTTAAGATTTTCTTACAGACACATTGGAGAAAATTACGTTGTGTCTGTGACGACGTCATTGCTGTATTGTTATAGTAATTATGTCATTCATTTTCTGGCACTAGGGTCAGAAACAGGGTAATTACCCACTATTTATAATAAGGCGTTTAGTGCTTTTGGATTCATGGGCCTCAAAAATTTATTTTCAGTGAGTACGAAATTTTTGGTAGGGTGTAATACCTTCTTTACATAATATTTGCGTGATAAAGGAAGTAAGGAGGGAATTATTTCTTACTATTACACTTGACTTTGCCCCGTCTCATGATTGGCCAATATAAAGAAGGTCCAATTTCGTGTTTAAATAACCCTCTAAGGACTTTGAAGCACTTTTGTTGCACGAGAGTGTTTTGCAGTTACATAATTAATGTAAGCACTTGTAATACACCAAGTTATCAATAACCTATACTTCATTATGTCCACTCGAACAATATTTACGCTGTTTACGAGAGTTTGTGAAGAATCTGCTGGAGCCAGGAGAATTTCCTGAGCGATAAAAGAGTGCTCCAACATCTGCCGAAGTTTAGTGCCTCAAACTTTGCTACCGTAATTATCTACTTTCTTCTTCGGGCCAAGAGCGAGGCTGCAATGGTCAAGTTTTAATTAAACCTTAATTAAAAGGGACAAAGAAACAAGTTATTTTCGCATATATTTCTACACAAGTATTTCAGTTCCTCTTTTGTTCTCGATATTTTTCCTTCCTTTGCTGCACAGATGCTGAGAAAGGGGCGGGGGTGGGGTGGGGGGGGGGGGTTAATTGCTAAGTCTATGTGGGCCCCATAAGCACAAAGTACCTCCACGCACAGGCTGTTTAGTAAGTACGTTTCACTTTTGTTCCAAGATCTCGTAATGCATTTTCCCACTCATAACATTGTTTTTCAAAGGAATTAAAGACAGATACATAAATAATTCCAATAAACAGCTTTCATATTAATGTCAGAAACAGGGGTTTCAATTTTGTATATACAGGGTGGAAGGGAAGTCATTACATTAATTTAAACCAGTGATAAATCTCGAAATTTGGAACACATTTTGTATCTTTGTTGAAAACAAGCTGGCAAGACTGCAGATTGTATGGGTATCACTTTCCCTAGCTCAGTACATAAACAAACACCACAGAGGCGCGTTCTTTCATGTTTACTGTGCGAGTATAGGCCGATCAGCATTACACGACCGACCTGTTTACATCCAGAAACCGATTCAATTCCCTATTCAAGCTCATCGTAACTTTGTCGAGTTACTTCACGTCTGAAAGAGCTGGTCGGAATATTCCTTAAGTTCCTTTAAGTGATTAATTATTTCGAAACCCCGTGTAATGTCCGACGTCAGAAATACTCACTCTACGCATCTTACAATTTACAATCTATTATCTTCGTACATTCTTGTGTAATTACACATCCAATTTGACTGTTAGCGCAATCAGTTTGTTGACTGTGCCAGAAGTATCCGATCTAACAAACAAAACACAACAATTTTGGGGGGAAAAAATCTCCTCTATATCACGGATGGGGAGAACTTAGTTATTGCGTCACTTCCAATACATTATAATTTTAACCCCGTCCACTCTCCTACACTCTATTATCTATTTACCCAAGAAAACCGGCCAGCCCCCAATCCATGTCAGTGGTGGAATAATGTCGCAAAAGAAACTAAAACGATATCTCAAAGTCGAATGGGAATATAAGTACTATGTGTTCCCATTAAAAGATCTGCTTTGTTACACTCACATGACTTTCTCTACTCTTGTACTAACCATTCTTACAAACTCTTATTCCTATATCTTCTTCGTGTTAGTTGAGATAAACATTTGTACAAATTATTTTATTGCTTATTTCCTTGTAGGTACAACGGGAATATTACAATGCAGTGTGCTTTCAGCGATAGTCAAATGTTTTTAAAATCCATGCTCTTTGCACGGCTAACACATAAAAATGAATTACGATATTGTATTTGACGAAAGTTTAAGTGTTCCAAAACTTACACAAATATCTCCGAAATAGTTCACTCTACAAAAAATACTACAGCAAGCAAGATCTACATTTTTGAATAAGATTTGGTCTATCTCTTACGGTTTACGAGCTATTCAAAAGTCATCCAGAGTAAACAGGACTACATAGCCAGAAAATTCAAAATATACATTTCATTTGCCATAGAAATATCTTAAACATATGGCATTTTAATCAAAATCGTTAGAGCCACTATTAAGAAAATCAACATTTTTGAAAAAATGTCCATGTAAAGAGTAGTTTAGGGTGGGGCTATTTTCTTCAAAATTTTCGTGTCGCATCCTTGAGACATTAAACTTAAATACCAACTTTGGTTTTTAACCGACTTTTCACAGACCTTTTTCTAAAAAGGCTTTTTTTTGGATTCAGGATTTCCGGTGAAATCTCGACATCGAATTTTTGGATGGAATACAATACTTCCTCTACTTACCGGTAGAGTAAGTAAAAAGTTAACACAGTTTGAAATTTCCACGTGCTTAATAGCGTTTTGACAAATGATATAGGAACATTGCTTAAAGCTCTATTATCCTGTGAGGTTTATTAGTGAAGTTCGTAAAATTGAGAAAAAGTTTAATTGTATATGCTGAAACACTGGGCAACATGCCTTAAATAGCTTGTTTGAAGTGGGTTTGGGATAAAAGATGAATATCCACTAAATGTTCTTCTGGAAAACTGAATTGGAGCATTTTAATGCGATTAGTTTACAGTACTGTAGCAGATATCAAAGTAGACTGATAATCTTCAATTCAGTAGAACATAATTAAACATTTATGAACAAAGAAAAACATACGTTTGAAACATAAATTGTCAATCACTGTAATTTTAGGTTAAATGAAAACAAGAAATACGTGCTAACAAGAAATTTCCACAGTTATTGCGATCGTTTGTTGCATATTTTAAAATAATGTTCAAATATTTCAATGCAATCATGATTTCTCTCAAACACGACTGTCTCTTATAGTATTCTCAAAGTACTGCTAGATGGCAGCATTAGTTCAATATGCTGAAAAAAGAACATTTTTATTTGTATAAACAACATTATGTGTTATATTGGATTAAGAAATGAAGTATACGAATTGAAAAAAGAAACAAAATACACACAACAGACTTATATGCATACACTCTCCGTCTGGAGTAAGTTACGAGGCGGTATATAGTGTATCTTCCGGTCAGTTATAGACGACAGAAATGTCTAACTGGGCTTGTCATGGAAATTGGCTCAGAGGTCTTTGTTAGAATCTAAAAGCAATGGACGGCCCAGGAAGAGGACTCCCAAGCAACTCGGCAACAGAGGCCAGTTTTAAAACAAACGGATACCACTTAAGAACTACTATATTCCCATATTGCCCCTGTATCTACAAGTAAGTTCCCCATAAGACAACTTGACCAAATGTGTATCTGTATTAGCATGTAGTAGATAGAGGAAGCCGTGACATTTTTATGCGTAATATTTCATTATAATTTTCTGCCACTTATTACCATCAAAGCTTTTGAACAGAATGTATCTCGCTTTGCTCAAAGCGAAATGATTTACAAATTCGTGTTTTCCGCTTGTATCGCTGATTTACCTGCAAAACGGCACTACATAATGGCGCAGTTGGCAGCAATTGAAGAGAGAGTGAGAGAGTGTGCGTCGCGACGCCTGGTTTCAAACAGCATTACCCCCGCCTCCCTCCCCCCCCCCTCTCTCTCCCTGCCATAATTAGCGGAAGTTCATTTCGCAAAACAAACTGGCGTAATTATTAGCTTTCGGATATATTATACAATAGGGTAAGGTAGACAGCGATAGAGGTGACATCTGCAAACGACAGGTCTACTGCTAGGCAAGCTACAGGAGCGCCTATCGATTCACAACTGTCTTCAAGTACCAGGTCAGCTAAACCACTCCTAAGGTAGAGTAAGCTTACATTTCTGGGCACTGCATCCAAAATATCATTTTATTGTTTTCAGTCAACTCCGCTAAAATGTATTGTAACAAAAACGATAAAAAACCCAGTTAATTTTCTATCACTTTACTGTCTTCTAAACGTCTGCATGCACACACACACACACACACACACACACACACACACACACACACACACACACACACATACACACACACCTCTTTTACTGATGTTAACATAGTCTACAGTCTTTCATGATATTACAACTCACAACTGTTTACTTCTCATAACCTTGACTCACTCCTTTCACCGTCTTTCTTCACTTTCTCTGTCTCTCATACACTAATTACACAAATACACAGTTCTCTTTTACTGATGTTAACACAGTCTACAGTCTTTCATGATATTACAACTCACAACTGTTTACTTCTCATAACCTTGACTCACTCCTTTCACCGTCTTTCTTCACTTTCTCTGTCTCTCATACACTAATTACACAAATACACAGTTCTCTTTTACTGATGTTAACACAGTCTACAGTCTTTCATGATATTACAACTCACAACTGTTTACTTCTCATAACCTTGACTCACTCCTTTCACCGTCTTTCTTCACTTTCTCTGTCTCTCGTGCACTAATTACACAAATACACAGTTCTCTTTTACTGATGTTAACACAGTCTACAGTCTTTCATGATATTACAACTCACAACTCTTTACTTCTCATAACCTTGACTCACTCCTTTCACAGTCTTTCTTCACTTTCTCTGTCTCTCATACACTAATTACACAAATACACAGTTCTCTTTTACTGATGTTAACACAGTCTACAGTCTTTCATGATATTACAACTCACAACTCTTTACTTCTCATAACCTTGACTCACTCCTTTCACAGTCTTTCTTCACTTTCTCTGTCTCTCATACACTAATTACACAAATACACAGTTCTCATTTACTGATGTTAACACAGTCTACAGTCTTTCATGATATTACAACTCACAACTCTTTACTTCTCATAACCTTGACTCACTCCTTTCACAGTCTTTCTTCACTTTCTCTGTCTCTCATACACTAATTACACAAATACACAGTTCTCTTTTACTGATGTTAACACAGTCTACAGTCTTTCATGATATTACAACTCATAACTGTTTACTTGTCATAACCTTGACTCACTCCTTTCACAGTCTTTCTTCACTTTCTCTGTCTCTCATACACTAATTACACAAATACACAGTTCTCATTTACTGATGTTAACACAGTCTACAGTCTTTCATGATATTACAACTCACAACTGTTTACTTCTCATAACCTTGACTCACTCCTTTCACTGTCTTTCTTCACTTTCTCTGTCTCTCATACACTAATTACACAAATACACAGTTCTCTTTTACTGATGTTAACACAGTCTACAGTCTTTCATGATATTACAACTCACAACTGTTTACTTCTCATAACCTTGACTCACTCCTTTCACTGTCTTTCTTCACTTTCTCTGTCTCTCATACACTAATTACACAAATACACAGTTCTCTTTTACTGATGTTAACACAGTCTACAGTCTTTCATGATATTACAACTCACAACTGTTTACTTCTCATAACCTTGACTCACTCCTTTCACTGTCTTTCTTCACTTTCTCTGTCTCTCATACACTAATTACACAAATACACAGTTCTCTTTTACTGATGTTAACACAGTCTACAGTCTTTCATGTTATTACAACTCACAACTGTTTACTTCTCATAACCTTGACTCACTCCTTTCACTGTCTTTCTTCACTTTCTCTGTCTCTCATACACTAATTACACAAATACACAGTTCTCTTTTACTGATGTTAACACAGTCTACAGTCTTTCATGTTATTACAACTCACAACTGTTTACTTCTCATAACCTTGACTCACTCCTTTCACTGTCTTTCTTCACTTTCTCTGTCTCTCATACACTAGTTACACAAATACACAGTTCTCTTTTACTGATGTTAGCACAGTCTACAGTCTTTCATGATATTACAAGTCACAACTGTGTACTTCTCATAACCTTGACTCACTCCTTTAAGTGTCTTTCTTGACTCCGTCCCTCAAACACTAACTCTGACGATACAATCATTCGTTAAATATACTTTTGTAAGCGACGCAGGTTTCACAAGGCCACGTAAGACACTATGCAAAAGCAATGTTGAACAACTACAAACACCGCAGCAAGAACGCGAATAGAGAAAACCGTGGGTAGGTAATAGACCGTATTTCTATTTCAAACATATAGAAAATTGCATGATAGGGAGATCATATATTAAAATTAAAAATAGAAGTGGGCTGAGGACAAAGCCCTGTGGTACTTTGCGTTGTTGCAAGGTGTTTTAAGCTACGCTTGCTGTAGATGGAGCGCCCTGTGTATAAGGCGGGCACTCGACCGACCGACCGCCTTGGATTTCCATCTCTCGTGCTACATCCACGAGTTTTTGGGAAATCACTGAAGTTTTGGCAGAAACACAAGGGGAGAAGTTGGAGATATGGAGATGACCACTTCAGTTACAAACTTCAAACTTGCTCCAAGCGAAATTGCCGTATCTTCTCATAGCTTCTTGGATCAGGTTACGCACCTGCCAACTTCTCCCAGCTAGCTCTATTAATACAACACTGCATAGACGTTACGTTATTACCAACTCTACTCACATAAATCACTGAAAAACAATTATTTACACACTAAATGACCCGTATTGCAAAACTCATGCAAATAACAAGGAAATATCTCCAAAAGCTTTACTCCACAAAACAAGCTCTATTTGGACATAGTGTGTTTTAGTAAGATTTTGTCTATCTCTTGCGGTTTGCCAGTTATTCAAAAGTCATCCAATGTAAATAGGACTACATAGGCCAGAATGTTTTTAGAGACGATCGCTGTCGATTTGTCATATCAGAAAAAACATCGCAAAATTCAGACTAATAGCAAGGAATATCTCAGAAGTAGTTCACTGCACGCAAAAAGCATTTGACCTAAGTTGTATATTTTGACAACATCTACACTTTTTGTGCAGCCATATATTGTGACTCTGTTACCCTTTACCAGTCATACAAAAGTCGGAGTGAACAAGGCTTCAGAGACTAAGGTTCGAATTATCGGTACATTTCATTGGTCATAAAAATATATTAAATATAGGCATGCTAGTCAAAATATTCCATCCGTTTTTGAGAAAATCAAAATTTTTGATAAATATTCGTATTAAAGGGTACTTGTTGTAAAAACCGCAACTCAAACAGCAATTTAGGCGAACTTCGTTCTACAGAGAAATTAATGTGATCTACCTTTAGATATTTCTTGGTCCTATAATTATAGTTCAAATATGACATTGTTAAAGCGATATAAAGTAACACATTCAAAACATGTTTTTCTTCACCTATCGCCTATTTAGTTTAAGGGTGCACGCAAGTGAAAAAGGTGATTTTCTAAAGTATTGAAGTCAGGGCTTTAATTTTTTGCACGGTTATTTCCAGCAGCCAAAGAAAAGTTTGTACCAAAATTTCACTCCAATATCTAATCACATTCTTGATATGGTAATTCATATCAATTTTAGTGGGTATGATTAAAATCTATCTCCTGCAGCAGGTCTTGAACTAAAAAGCTGATTTTTTGAAATTATATCTCTTATTTACCTTTGTAACAAATTAAAGAACAGTAATTTTCATATAATGAACAGCTTTTCTTAAAAAAATTAATACTCACTGTTATATTAATTATTATTTATTTATTTTTTGAAAATTATAATTCACATCAAAATTCCAAACTCACATTTTATTGCCCATATTCTGAAGACAGAGGCAGGGGCGCACTAGTTTAAAAATGACACCCAAAAGAAGTCCCCCCCCCCCTAGGGGATTAAAACTTCACAAATAAATGTTCTTTAAGGTATGGTCCCTTGCTTGGAATAAAAATCCAAAAATCGAATATTTTCACCAAACAGACTAAAATATAACCTCAGTGTTCCCTTAAGATAATTCTACAAGTTTCAATTTCAACATTCATTTTTACTTTCTCTACTGGTAAGTTAGGGAAGTATTATATTGCACCCAAAAATTCAATGTCGAGGTTTCATCGGAAGTATGTTTTCAGACCCCCTGAATTTAAAAAAAAAAAAGTATTTTTAGAAAAAGGTCCATGTGTGTCTGTGCGCGCGTGCGTGCGCGTGTTTGTGTCAGTCTGTGGACAGCATAACTAAAAAACAAAAGGTCAGTTAAAACCTTAAACCAGCTTTTACATAGACAATTTTTAGAAAATGTTGATTTTCTTTAAAATGGCACCAGCGATTTTACTAAAACGTCACATGTTTAAGATATTTGTATGACAAATAAAATGTATATTTTGAATTTTCTGACTATAGCCTATGCAGTCCTGTTTACTTTGGATTCTTTTGCAAAATTGTAACCCGTAAGAGATAGACAAAGTCTTACTATAAACAAAGTAGATCTTGCTAAAACACACAATTTATGTCTGAATAAACTTTTTTGTAGAGTGAACCATTTCGGAGATATTCGTTGTTATGTATGTGAGCTTAGGAAAACTTAAAACTTTCGCGAAATGGAACATCGTTGTTCATTTTTTATATGTTAAGCGTGCAAAGAGAACGGGATCTCAAAGCTTTGACTATCGCACAAAGGCTACTATATTCCCATATTCCCCTTGTACTTACAAGGAAATAAGCAATAAGATAATTTGTACAAATGTTTATCTCAACTAACACGAAGAAGATATTGGAATAAGAGTTTGTAAGAATGAGCAGAATGAAATATTGTTCATTTTCTCGTCTGAGATGTTGAGAATTCCCGTTTCGTAGACACCAAACGGGGGTTATACATGAACAACCCACGTAATTCAATTTTTCGCCCTTTTTCCGCTGTTGTCCGTAAAGTGCCATGAGATTGCATCAAAGACCTCGTCATCCGTAATTATACACAGTTAAAATAAAAAGGGGTTGGAAATTAGCGCGCTGTAAAAAGAGATTTATATGTTACAACAGGGAGCAAATTATTTAGGTCAAGCGTTTTTGTGGTAATGATATGAAGTTCTCGTCATTCTGAATGACTTTTGTATAGCTGTAAGAGAATATTATCTACTACACACAATTTTTCATCTCATTAAAACACACAGTTTATGTACGTAGAATGCATTTTTTGCTGCCAAACACTTCTCGAATGCTCTCGAAAACCCTTTGTATTGACACATAGTTGTTGTTAGACACACATTTGGTAACGTGAGTGGTGTGGGGAAGCTTTACCTTGAGCGCCCTTGTTACTCGTGGCGCCAGTTTGGAGTTGCAACCCGGCCCCGACCGTCTTTGGTGCCTCAGTATGTTTATATAGCAATGTGAAGCAGATAGAGAAGTAGGTGTATAAGAGACTACCAATGCACTGGTTAAAGTCGAGAAACAGATAGCCTGGCTGCTAGTGCATATTGCCCCTGAGTTTGAGGATTGACCTGTAGCTGTCGCTGATTGGTTCACACAGGGTTAACGAACCTGACTAATGATGGTGGTGGTAGCATGCTGGCCCTAGCCCATTACCTCTTCATTTACCTGCTCGGATTCACTCGTCAATTTACGTATGCCATCTCATATATCGGTCAACCATTTCCTCGTTTTACAAATACTACCTACAGACAATTCCACTCATACGTGAGCTGCTTGAAATGTACCAGTCATATCCGTAACAGCTTCTGATTTCAGCCAGTGATAGCCATTTAAGAAAACTTTATCAAATTTTGCAACTTTGGTAAAATGCAACATCGTTGTTCATTTTTTATGCAAAGAGAACGGAATCTCACAGCTTTAAAACATTTGACTATTGCACAAACCCTACTGCTAGGCTGGCCCTGTGGCGCAGTTGCCTGCTAGGGGTCCCGGGTTCGATTCCCGACAGGGGGTTGGGAATTTTTTTTTCCAGCCAGGATTATTCCTCATCCTTCCCTGAGTCTGGAAGTATGAATGAAAGTGTGAATGTGTGTGTGAATTCAAAGAATAAAACGCCCAAAGATGGAAAAACCCAACGTAAACGTGTATCGCCATTTGCCAATAGGCAAGGCCGCCGATATGACCTCTGCAGGGATATAAATGGAACAATTAAAAAAACCCTACTGTAGTCCCATATTTCCCTTGTACCTACAAGGAAATAAGCAATAAGACAATTTGTACAAATATTTATCTCAACTAACACGAAGAAGATATACAAATAAGAGTTTTAAGAATGGTTAGTACCCGAGTAGAGAAAGTCATGTGAGTATTGACCTCAAAAAGAACGACGTTACAAAAGCACCTGTTTCAGTTGTGCTTTAAATCCGTTACGGCCGTTTCTAATGACGGTCGAGGTTTTTCTGAGCCCATTTGCAAACACAAACACAACGTCACTGTTTGTACACCTTCTCTCCTCCTTCTTCTGTTTGTTTTATCCAGCAAAGAACGTTCCAGAAATAAATGGCTATCTATAATCTCACAGTTTATTTATCAGCCGCATCAAATAACCAATACGCTCATGTAAAACGATCTCCTAATGAGTTTTCATTTTAATTCTTTCGTGGAGCAAATTACGGGAGAGAAATCCAATACTTTAACCTTCGCTGGTTTAGAAGTAATTAAATGTATTTGCGTGTATCACGATTCACTTGTTTATACAGAAAATGTGATTCCGGTTTTGGAGAATAGAGTAGTAGCAATATTTATGTTATTGTTATTCTATGCTAGACACTTCATGTATTCTAGGAAACAAAACCATGAGACGCTCAGAGACATCCTTTTAAATATCCATTTATTTAGCGCAGTTTAAACAAGCAGAACTAAAATAGTTTATTCCGGCGGGTTGCAGTATCTCCCTCCGTCACAATTCCTGCTAGTGACGACTGTAATAATATTCACATCAATAAAATATAACATTGTTTCAGTTAATATTAAGATAAGATCAAACACAGTATACTACACGACTCTTATAAACCAATTATTTATTTGCTGCTGTAGTAAGAAAAAATAATATATTTAAGACGCTTACAAATAACTAATAAGGAAGTTTGCTCAGGTTTTGTGTGTACACATTTAGCTCCAATGCCATTCTCAACACGATCCGCGCTTCCAAGTTGACTTCAATCCGGAATGAGATCGATTTGATTCCAATGCCATTCTCAATACGATCCGTGCTTCCAAGTTTAATTCAATCCGAAATGAGATCGATTTGAGTCAAATGCCATTCTCAATACGATCTGCGCTTCCAAGTTGACTTCAATCCGGAATGAGATCGATTTGAGTCCAATGCCATTCTCAATACGATCTGCGCTTCCAAGTTGAATTCAATCCGAAATGAGATCGATTTGAGTCCAATGCCATTCTCAATACGATCCGTGCTTCCAACTTGAATTCAATCCGGAATGAGATCGATTTGAGTCCAATGCCATTCTCAATACGATCTGCGCTTCCAAGTTGACTTCATACCGGAATGAGATCGGTTTGAGTCCAATGCCATTCTCAATACGATCCGTGCTTCCAAGTTGAATTCAATCCGGAATGAGATCGATTTGAGTCAAATGCCATTCTCAATACGATCCGCACTTCCAAGTTGAGTTCGATCTGGAATGAGATCGACTTGAGTCCAATGCCATTCTCAATACGATCCGTGCTTCAAAGTTGAATTCAATCCGGAATGAGATCGATTTGAGTCCAATGCCATTCTCAATACGATCCGCGCTTCCAAGTTGACTTCAATCCGGAATGAGATCGATTTGATTCCAATGCCATTCTCAATACGATCCGTGCTTCCAAGTTTAATTCAATCCGAAATGAGATCGATTTGAGTCAAATGCCATTCTCAATACGATCTGCGCTTCCAAGTTGACTTCAATCCGGAATGAGATCGATTTGAGTCCAATGCCATTCTCAATACGATCCGTGATTCCAAGTTGAGTTCAATCCGGAATGAGATCAATTTGATTTCAATGCCATTCTCAATATGATCCGTCCTTCAAAGTTGAGTTCAATCCGGAATGAGATCGATTTGAGTCCAATGCCATTCTCAATACGATCTGCGCTTCCAAGTTGACTTCATACCGGAATGAGATCGGTTTGAGTCCAATGCCATTCTCAATACGATCCGTGCTTCCAAGTTGAATTCAATCCGGAATGAGTTCGATTTGAGTCAAATGCCATTCTCAATACGATCCGCACTTCCAAGTAGAGTTCGATCCGGAATGAGATCGACTTGAGTCCAATGCCATTCTCAATACGATCCGTGCTACAAAGTTGAATTCAATCCGGAATGAGATCGATTTGAGTCCAATGCCATTCTCAATACGATCCGTGCTTCCAAGTTGACTTCAATCCGGAATGAGATCGATTTGAGTCCAATGCCATTCTCAATACGATCTGCGCTTCCAAGTTGACTTCAATCCGGAATGAGATCGATTTGAGTCCAATGCCATTCTCAATACGATCCGTGCTTCCAAGTTGAATTCAATCCGGAATGAGATCGATTTGAGTCCAATGCCATTCTCAATACGATCCATGCTTCCAACTTGAATTCAATCCGGAATGAGATCGATTTGAGTCCAATGCCATTCTCAATACGATCTGCGCTTCCAAGTTGTCTTCAATCCGGAATGAGATCGATTTGAGTCAAATGCCATTCTCAATACGATCCGTGCTTCCATGTTGAGTTCAATCCGGAATGATATCTATTTGAGTCCAATGCCATTCTCAATACGATCCGTGCTTCCAAGTTGAGTTCAATCCGGAATGAGATCGATTTGAGTCCAATGCCATTCTCAATACGATCCGTGATTCTAAGTTGAGTTCAATCCGGAATGACATCGATTTGAGTCCAATGCCATTCTCAATACGATCGGTGCTTCCAAGTTGAATTCAATCCGGAATGACATCGATTTGAGTCCAATGCCATTCTCAATACGATCCGTGATTCCAAGTTGAGTTCAATCCGGAATGATATAGATTTGATTTCAATGCCATTCTCAATATGATCCGTGCTTCAAAGTTGAGTTCAATCCGGAATGAGATCGATTTGAGTCCAATGCCATTCTCAATACGATCCGTGCTTCCAAGTTGAATTCAATCCGGAATGACATCGATTTGAATCCAATGCCATTCTCAATACGATCCGTGATTCCAAGTTGAGTTCAATCCGGAATGAGATCGATTTGAGTCCAATGCCATTCTCAATACGATCCGTGCTTCTAAGTTGAGTTCAATCCGGAATGACATCGATTTGAGTCCAATGCCATTCTCAATACGATCCGTGCTTCAAAGTTGAATTCAATCCGGAATGAGATCGATTTGAGTCCAATGCCATTCTCAATACGACCCGTGATTCCATGTTGAATTCAATCCGAAATGATATCGATTTGAGTCCAATGCTATTGTCAATACGATCCGTGTTTCCATGTAGAATTCAATCCCGAATGAGATCGATTTCACTCCAATACCATTCTCAATACGATCCGTGCTTCTAAGTTGAGTTCAATCCGGAATGACATCGATTTGAGTCCAATGCCATTCTCAATACGATCCGCGCTTCCAAGTTGAGTTCGATCCGGAATGAGATCAATTTGAGTCCAATGCCATTCTCAATACGATCCGCGCTTCCAAGTTGAGTTCAATCCGGAATGAGGTCGATTTCAGTCCAATGTCATTCTCAATACGATCCGCGCTTCCAAGTTGAGTTCAATCCGGAATGAGATGGATTTGAGTCCAATGTGATTCTCAGTACGATCCGCGCTTCCAAGTTGAGTTCAATCCGGAATGAGATCGATTTGAGTCCAATGTCATTCTCAATACGATCTGCGCTTCCAAGTTGAGTTCAATCCGGAATGAGATCGATTTGAGTCCAATGTCATTCTCAATACGATCCGCGCTTCCAAGTTGAGTTCAATCCGGAATGAGATCGATTTGAGTCCAATGTCATTCTCAATACGATCCGCGCTTCCAAGTTGAGATCAATCCGGAATGAGATGCATAATTGGTCACTTGGCGAACCTTATATTCTGTGTTTTACCTAGGTTTTGAATGTCTTCGAGAGGAATGTATTGTGAGATGATAGATACAATAAAAACGACGTGCTGTGTTTTATTACAACACTTTTAGTACAAAATGTCGAGCGTGCAGCGTGTTCCAGTTCAAGTTAGCATCTTTGGCGGATTCAAATCGATTTGAATCCGGTAGGGGTTTCCATGAAACAAATATTCGATCCAATCCCACTTGAAAGAGGACAAACCTAAACAAACGTTAAACCTGACAAAACTTCACCTGCATGTGTTATTTCATATTTTGGCATTGCTTTGAATTGCTATAGACAAAGAATTCATTTATCATTCTATTTACGCATGGTGCACCAAGAGTTTTAAGTTCTCGTCTTACAAGAATCTGAAATGAAGTTGTTTCACAAATGGATGTAACCATTTTGATTAAAACACATGTTCAAGATATTTGCACGTAAATTCAAATGAGTATCTTTATCTGTGAATAATGTAAGAGATACACAGAATATGGCTATATAAAAATCTGATGTGTTGCAGTCACGTGACTTTCTCTACTCTTGTACTAACCATTCTTACAAACTCTTATTCCTATATCTTCTTCTGTTAGTTGAGATAAACATTTGTACAAATTATCTTATTGCTTATTTCCTTGTAGTACAAGGGGAATATGGGAATACAGTAGACTTTGTGTGATTGTGAAATATCTTAAAGCTTTGAGACCCCGTTCTCTTTGCACGCTTAACATATAAAACAATGAACAACGATGTTCCATTTCACGAAAGTTCTAAGTTTTCCGAAACTCACACACACAACAAGGAATATCTCCGGAATGGTTCACCCTATAAGAAAATTCATTCAGACATAAGTTGTGTATTTTAGCAAGATCTACATTTTTTGTATAGTATAATTTGGTCTATCTCTAACGGTTTACCAGTTATGCAAAAGTCATCCAGAGTAAATACAAGGGCTATAGCCAGAAAATTCAAGATATACATTTCATTTTTCATAAAAATATCTCAAACATATGAGATTTTAATCAAAATCGTTAGAGCCATTTTCAAGAAAATCAAAATTTTCCATGTAATGGGTAGTTTAGGGTGCGGCTATTTTCTTCAAAATCTTCGAGTCGCATCCTTGAAAGACAAAGTTAAATAGCAACTTTGGTTTTTAACAGACTTTTCGTTTTTGACTTATACTGTGCACACACACACACACGCGCGCACACACACACACACACACACACACACACACACACACACACACACACACACACACCTGACGTCGATTTTTTGGGTGGAATACAATACTTCCTCTACAGGTAGGAAAAGCAAAAATGCAATGCCATAGCCGGGATTTAAACCAAGGATCTTTCGCTTAGCGAAAGATTCTACCTCTTTGAGCACCTGGTTTGACGGTTTCAGTGTCTATTTTTTGCTTCTCTGTTTTTGCATGTTTAATTGCCTGCCTATTGTGAACACCCGATCTCTAATGATGATAAATTCATTGCACACTTGAGTGATATCTTATTTAAGATCACGTAGTCACGTAGAGAGTGAAATAGTCAGCTCTGTGCGAACTCGAGACGAAGTAAGTAAATGGATAGCTACAGACTGTGAGAAACAAAACGTCAGCTAAAGCGGTACATTTCCTCAGTTACCTGAGTCTTCACCGACCTGGCTTCTGATGATTTGTCACGTTATTGGCATTACTATATACCAGCTGACACAAACTGTACGTTTCCAATACACCATACCCTGTAAGCAGCAATTTGAATTGATGGGATTATCGAGGCAAATATCGGCATACAATTTTTCTTTGCAATACAATGATGCATTTGTTTACTACACCAAGTCCACCGCCTCTGGCCATTGCTGCTTATGTGGGCTTCTCAACCAAGACTTTCGTAATTCAATCAATAACGTAATTCTGATATATTTATTCGTTTTTAGTTTCTCTACTGGTAAGTAGGAAATATATGCTTTGTGACCGCCTGAATAAATAAAAAAAAAAGCATTTTTAGAAAAAAGTCCATCTGTGTATCTGTGGATAGCATAACTCAAAAACGGAAAGTCGGTTAAAAACCAAAGTTGATATTTAAGTTTAATGTCTTTCAAGAATGCGACAGGAAGATTTTGAAGAAAATAGCCCCATCCGAAACCACCCTTTACATGGAAAATTTTACGAAAATTTTGATTTTCTTGAAAATAGCTTTAATGATTTTGATTAAAATGTCATATGTTTGAGATATTTGTATGACAAATGAAACAAATGAAATGTATATCTTGAATTTTCTGGCTCTAGCCCCTGTAGTCGTATTTACTCTGGACGACTTTTGCATAACTGGTAAACCGTTAGAGATAGACCAAATCGTACTACAGAAAAAATGTAGATCTTGCTAAAATATACAACTTATGTCTGAATGAATTTTCTTGTAGGGTGAACCATTTCGGAGATATTCTTTATTATGTGTGTGAGTTTCGGAAAACTTAACTTTGGCGAAATCGATCATGTTGTTCATTTTTACTTTCTCTACTGGTAAGTAGGGGAAGTATTGTATTCCACCCAAAAATTTAATGTCGAGATTTCACCGGAAATATATGTTTTGAGACCACCTGAAAACAAAAAAAGCATTTTTAGAAGTGTCTGTGTGTCTGTCTGTGTGTCTGTCAGTCTGTGGACAGCATAACTCAAAAACGAAAAGTGAGTTAAAAGCCAAACTTGGTATTTAAGTTTAATGTCTTTCAAGGATGCGACACGAAGATTTTGAAGAAAATAGCCCCACCCTAAACTACCCTTTACATGGAACATTATTCGACCATTTTGAATTTCCCGAAAATGGCTCTAACGATTTTAATTAAAATGTCATATATTTGAGATATTTTGATGACAAATAAAATGTGTATCTTGAATTTTCTGGCTATAGTCCCTGTAGTCGTATTTACTCTGGACGACTTTTGCATAACTGGTAAACCGCTAGAGATAGACCAAATCATACTATACAAAAATGTAGATCTTGCTAAGATACACAATCTATGTCTCAATAAATTTTCTTATAGGGTGAACCATTTCGGAGATTTTCTTTGTAATGTGTGTGAGTTTTGGAAAACAAAACTTTCGTGGAATCGAACATCGTTGTTCATTTTTACTTTCTCTATTGGTAAGTAGGGGAAGTATTGTATTCCACCCAAAAATTCGATGTCGAGATTTCACCGGAAATATGTGTTTTGAGGCCCCCTGAATCCAAAAAAAAGCATTTTTAGAAAAAGGTCCATGTGTGTGTGTCTATGGACAGCATAACTCAAAAACGAAAAGTCGGTTAAAAACCAAAGTTGCTATTTAAGTTTAATATCTTTCAAGGATGCGACACGAAGATTTTGAAGAAAATAGCCGCACCCTAAACTACCCTTTACATGGAAAATTTTTCGACTATTTTGAATTTCTTGAAAATGACTAACGATTTTAATTAAAATGTCATATGTTTGAGATATTTTGATGACAAATGAAATGTCTATCTTGAATTTTGTGGCTATAGCTCCTGTAGTCGTATTTACTCTGGACGACTTTTGCATAACTGGTAAACCTTTAGAGATAAACAAAATCTTGCACTGCAAAACATGTAGAGCTTGCTAAAATACATAATTTGTCCCAATAAATTTTCTTGTAGGGTGAACCATTTCGGAGATATTCCTTGTAATGTGTGTGAGTTTCGGAAAAATTAAAACTTTCGTGAAATTGAACATCGTTGTTCATTTTTTTATATGTTAAGCGTGCAAACTGAACGGAATCTCAAAGTTTTAAAATATATGACTATCCGTCAAAGCCTACTGTATTCTAATATTCCCCTTGTACCTACAAGGAAATAAGCAATAAGATAATTTCTACAAATGTTTATCTCAACTAACACGAAGAAGATATAGGAATAAGAGTTTGTAAGAATGGTTAGTACAAGAGTAGAGAAAGTCATGTGAGTGCAACACATCAGATTTTTTTTATGGAGTGAACAATTTCGGAGATGTTTCTCATCTATGTGACTTTTGTAATAAAATTTTTTCTCAATTAGAAGGTGGTTATTCACTTTATCTGTTGCCCATGCAGAGAAAACGGAATATGAAAGCCTTCGTATGGCCACCATCTTTAAGATTTGATTATCGCCCAAATCCTAGTCTATTCCCACATGGTTTTCTCGACTATCATGAAGTATATAGTGAAATAAGTGTTTGTAAGAATAGTTTGTAGAAGACTGAGTAGAGAAAGACATGTAAGTGTATTGTACCTTCCATGTTGTAAGCAAATAGCTACTAATAACATTAATGTGCGTGTTATTCCTTAGGCACAAATTCCTTGCTTGTACTAGAGCTAATACGAGGTACTCAACCCTTACCTGTGAGTGAAGCAATCTCCTAGAATGTGAGTTTAACACATTTTAAGTTCGGAAGTCTTCACCTTTTGTTCGTTTCTGGTTTTGGATTTAAGCCACTGTTTGAATGCACTGATTTATTACACACGTTCACACCAGCACGCGGTCCCGCGAACACTACTGCCCAAGAGGGCGGAAATGACGTAGACAGTTACTCAAGCGAGTGTTATAACAACTTAAAAAGTATTTTGATTTTAGATAATTTGGTAATTAATAATAACATAATAATAAATTACGCTCCTTCGACACAATATTTGGTTGAGTTTTTATGTTTCAAAACTAAAACACTTCTATATTTACACCCGCAGTGGTCCAAAGAGTATAAACTCAAAAACTAGACGCATAAAACACACACGATTTTCTCTGTCATATCAGTTTCTTCATCAGAGTTTATTTCTGGCGGTAATCAAGACAAACATTTGTAACGAAATTGTTCAAATCTTCAGTAAACGCTTTCATAGAGCTGGAGAATGATGCGTTCCTCAACTGTCACCAACAAGAACGTCACGGAACAAATGAAGGGCGAAAAATCTGACTCGATACATTCTTATCCCCACCACATAGCAGCGATTCTTGTGTTTTTGTCCGTACGTTTTTGCTTGGAAATGATTTAGCTACATTATTCTGATGTGTTACACTCACATGAGTTTCTCTACTCACTCTTGTACAAACTATTGTTACATTTACTCCTCTACTTCATATTAACAGAGTTAAACTTTCGTACCAATTATTTTATTACATGTGCTGTGAACAGCATAACCTAAAAACGAAGTCATTTAATATTTAAGTTCAGCATCAGAAGATTTTTAAGAAAATCCTTACTCCAAACAAGCACTTACATGAAAACGTTTTCGATTCCATTTTTTTTTTAAATGCTTGAAATAAGTAGACTATATCTATTCTTCTTCTCTCTAATTATTTTATGAAGAGGATGCGGGCTCTAAATGGAATTATAGACCAATGGAATAAATTAAACCCTATAGGAATAAAAATGATTGGAGGTAAACAATTAAAAGCAATAATTTTCGTAGTTCTAGCAGAGAATGAAGTGTTCAAACTACAGAACATCTTAGAGAAAAATAATATTAAAATTAAAGAAAAAACTAAATATAAGGCTATTACTGCAAAGATACGCTCGATAGTAATAATAATAATATTAATAATAATAATAATAATAATAATAATAATAATAATAATAATAATAATAATAATAATAATAATAATAATAATAATAATAATAATAATAATAATAATAATAATAATAATAATAATAATAATAATAATAATAATAATAATAATAATAATAATAATAATAATAATAATAATAATAATAATAATAATAATAATAATAATAATAATAATAATAATAATAATAATAATAATAATAATAATAATAATAATAATAATAATAATAATAATAATAATAATAATAATAATAATAATAATAATAATAATAATAATAATAATAATAATAATAATAATAATAATAATAATAATAATAATAATAATAATAATAATAATAATAATAATAATAATAATAATAATAATAATAATAATAATAATAATAATAATAATAAATAATAAGCCAATAGAACAAGAGACAGCTTTCAATTATTTGGGTTGAGAAATGTTTTTGAAAAAAATATAATAAATTAAATGACATAATCAGAAGAAATTTCGGAAAACAAATGGGAAGGATATGTGAATTTATTACGTAAAAGGAAACAGAGTAGAGAAAACCATGTGAGTTTTATGCTGTATATTTAAATTGATATGACACGAACCTGCTCCATATGGAATTTCGAGGTGATCGTACAAACACCATATATCTATGGAAAGTAATCCGAAGTGGCAATTCCCATACAAAGTTACCGATATCGATTTTTCAGCTGTTGCTTTGGCTTCTTTCTTCTAGCCCATCCCAGTATCAAGGCGAGCAAAAAAGAAAGAAATTATTCAAATCGGTCGAGCCGTTTTGGAGTTTTCGTGAGACTAACGCACGGCACTTGATAAAAGTGCAAGTTGGGTTCAATTGATCTTTTGCTGTCATCAATCTCTGGACTATCACTTATTATTTGTTAGATTTCCCCACTTGGTAACATTTTAACGTACAGTGACGATTGGAAAATTATGCTCTAGAAGAAGGAATATCTGGGAAATGAATCAATCCATAAAAATTGTATTTGAATAGTTAGTTATACAAAATTCACTCAAAACTAAGAGAACATCAGGGACTATTAACATAAAATTCAATATATACATTTCATTGTGTCACTGCTGGAGGAGGGCAAAGAGAGGTGGAGAAAGAGAGAAATGGAGACACTGCAAGCAACAATATTGTACCAATTTTTTTGTTGTGCGTGGATTAGAAGGTTTGTTTCTGCGTGATGTTGTTCTGCAGTGAGCGGGGGCACCATCTGGAAAGCGGTAGACCGAAAGAGCCGAGCAGAGCCCCCATATGTTGGGGTCATGTGTTTTGACCCACGTGTTACTAGCATTAACATATATACACAGAGCATTACAAGCCCCAATCAAACCAATATACGTCATAATGTAAACATAATCATCCTTGTATTATGTGTCGAATAACTCAATCAAGCCGCAGTGGTACAGGGTGACCACAAACCTGCTCCACTCATCCATCAGCTGTTCTTTGTTTTACTACCTGGCGTCTATTCATACAATGAACTTCTCCTTACGCGCTTTTAGATATTACTGCTGCCTCCCCCACGTATCCAGAAGGCATGGAAGACACTGCAAACCACGCGCAAATACAATGGCCACATTTCGCTACATATAATTACAATGTGTCGCCGGGTGGGCACATTTCAGACGCTCAACGTCAAGCAACGTCATACCGATGGCAATGGAGCAATAGAACAGACTGATCAGGAATTTACTACGGGCGGCATATGTATAATAGGTTCGAGAAAAGGTGAATTTTCAGAAAAATCCGTGCTTTGTCATTCTCGCCTACATATGCCTACATTCTCGCCTACTTTATCTTTTACAAAAGGTGAATTAGCCACAGAACTTACTTATACGTTTGAATGTAGAGACAACAATGTGCGCCCTGATTGATAGCTGAAGTTTTGTGATGTTTATCCAAGGGAACATGTCTATCTGTGCGGTGTGCGGCGGTGGAAGTTTGATCACACCTCGCGCCCGCCCCTCCCCGCCCGGGTGGGTCATTTTACCCGCTTCTTCTCACAAACAAAAGGCATATGCTGCAGGAAGAAGAACAACTTTCAAAAGCACAATCTGGCAAACTTGTGGAGCAAGGAAAAGTACAAGATGCGAGATAAAGCCCAACATATTTATTGAAAACAGATTGGATACAACTTAATGCTACTGCTTCTTCTTTCTCTATGTTCTTTGTTACTTGTAGCAAAAGGGCGAACTTTCAGCACTCGAGAGTACGTTACTTCTGTCGCTTTTGTGGTTTTCCCCACTAATTTCTCTTGCATTCCGCATTTCTGATTGCTTTCAAGCTTTTCTCACATATTAAGAGTATAACATTCATAGTTAATATATACAAAATTTCAATCTTCTATGTCTAACCCTATTTAAATTAATAATAAATCATTTTTTGATATCGTACTATGAAATGACCTTTGACCCTACAGTTTATTGTAGTCGTCCTAAATGTTTAATTTGAGCTCAGTATAAATATAAAGTGTCGCCCATCGCATTATTGTCGGCACTACCGCAAAGGAGCCGAAGGGAAGAGACAGAGAATGGCCGCATTGTTGGGGCGCTTGCCGAAAGAGAGAAAGGGATAGAGACTTCTGGAATTTCCTGCTTTGTATTTCACCGCAATAATAACAGAACTTTCCTGAAGTTTCCAGAATAGTGCCTGGGAGATATAAATAGCGGTAAAGTGTAAGAAGGCACAGTTCTTTGTGTTACGAATTCGGAGCCGTGCTGTTGGTGAATCGGTAAAGACTTTCTTGCTGTTGCAACGAGTGTACAAAGTTACTGTTTACGGAAATAAAAGTGTTTCTTTATCTCGACTACATCTGTCTTCTTCACTTTACACCCACCAAAGTCACACTGATGTCAGAAGCGGGATACGACGATGGAGGCTACATTGGTGAGCTTTTTACAAGAGCTGAAAGCAGAGATGAAGACGGCAAGCGACAACCTCGCTACCGAGCTGAAAGAGATGAAGACGGAGCTATCGGCGAAAATTGACGAGCAAATGGCTGGCGTGAGGAAGGATGTGAAAGAGCTCGGTGGAAAGATGGAGCACCTCGGCAACGCGTTGACGCCCTGGAGAATGTCGGGGAACGGCTTAGCGTTCTCGAAGACAGGGTCGACGGTAGCGCCAAGGAGCTAAATGCAATGGTGGAAGGGATGCTTACTGAAAAGCGCAAGAACTACAAGGCCGAGGCTCCAGCACGCGACACAACATCGACGCGCGTCAAACCACCGAAGTACGATGGCACGTCAACGTTTGAGGTCTTCCGCCGTCAATTCGACACAGTGGCCAAGCACAACAAATGGTCGCCAGAAGAAGAGGCCGCGCAGCTGATAGCCAGCCTCCAGGGACGAGCCGCAGAGGTGCTGAACGCAGTCCAGACAGCGGCGGCGCCCAAGGACATCTGGGAGGCCCTGGAGAACCGGTTCGGAAACCACCGCTTAGCCGCAGCCTACCGCAGCCAACTGAAATCTAGGATGCAACTGCCAGTGGAGACGCTGCAGGAGTTCGCCCTGGCAATCAAACACCTGGGCAGCAAAGCCTTGGTCGACCTCCCCTCCGAATTCGTATCCCGAGAAGCCGCCTATACCTTCGTCGACGGGGTACGCGATGCCGAGATACGTCAACGCCTGATGCTCCGCGACTACAAGACCATCCACGAGGCACTAACGGCCGCATTAAGGATGAAAGCGGCCAAAGTGACGGCTACCCCGACCTCGAAGAGGTGTCCGCTACGATGAAGACCGCAGACCAGTCCAGGGACGCCGACGAAGACCAGGTGGCGTGTGTTGGGGGTGTGGCCAGCCTGATGAGAGACTGCCGGCACCGAGAAGAGCAGCCGGAAAACGAGTAAAGGCCGGCGTGGCGAGGGGCACGTCGGCGCCATCACCATCATCCCCTCGAGTGACACTGCGCGCCGTCAGCCGACGGATGGATGACAGCCTCATCGCGGACGGTTGGGTGAGAGGAAAGCCGTGCCGCGTGCTTGTTGATACTGGAGCAGCCGTGACTGTCATCAGACCTGACGTAGCCAGGGGCTTGCCGTCGAGAAAACCGATCAAACTGTACTAACTAGTGACGGCATTGGGTGACACCTTGCCTGTGGAGAGGGAGGCCCTGCTGCAGTTGACCTTGGGGCGAAGTGTCTTGCGTTTGTGGGTGTTCGTCGCGGAGGTGGCTGAGGAGGTGATACTGGGACTGGATGCCCTCAGGAGACACGAGGCGACGGTCGACATCGGCAAGAAGGTTCTGCGGCTTAAGGGAGAGGAAGTAATGCTCCGGCATCCCGAAGAACGCCTTGGAATCTGCAGGGTCATTCTCAGGGAAGACGTAGTTGTCCCCGCGAGAAGCGAGATGGTAGTGACGGCGCGACTGGAAGGACAGCGCAAGAAGAACATGCTGCTGGACCGGAAGACGCATGTGCACGGTCTCTGTGTAGCCGGGACATTGTTGCCGTGCCGAGAGGAGGTGCCGGTGAGGCTGCTCAACCTAACAGACACCGATCACGACGTCCAGGCCGGGACGGAGTTGGGGGCGTGCGAGCTCGTGGTCAGCGTAACACCAATAGACAACACCCAGGAGCCGGTGCCGACGCAACACCTGGGGCCCCGGCTGGAAGGCTTACTGGAGAGGGCGGCCAACCACCTGACCGCTGAACAGAGAGAGAAGGTCCAACAACTGCTGAGACGATATCAGCGTGTCTTCAGCCAAGGCAGCAGCAATTAGGGCCGCACGGTCCGAGTGCTTCACCACATCGACACCGGAGACGCCCGGCCTATTCGGCAACCACCTAGACGCATTCCGTTGGCTAAACAAGCGGTGGTACGAGACATGCTGGAGGACATGAGAACCAAGGGAGTGATCGAAGAGTCTGACAGTCCTTGGTGTTCCCCTGTAGTTCTGGTGAAGAAGAAGAATGGCGAGCTACGCTTCTGCGTAGATTACAGGAAGCTGAACGCTATCACTAGGAAGGACTGCTTCCCCTTACCCCGGATTGACGACACCCTGGACACGCTTGCTGGTGCGCAGTGGTTCTCAACCCTGGACCTGAAATCGGGTTACTGGCAGGTGGCTCTAGACCCGAGCGACAAGGAGAGGACCGCATTCTCGACAGGCCAAGGGCTTTGGAAGTTCACAGTTATGCCCCTTGGTCTCTGCAACGCACCAGCTACCTTCCAACGCCTCATGGAGTCAGTAATGAGAGGATTGACTTATGACGCCTGCCTGTTATACCTGGACGACATCATCATCGTCGGCAAGACATTCGAAGACCATCTTGACAAACTGAGCAAGGTGCTGCAGAGACTGCAGGCGACCGGCTTGAAGCTGAACGCCAAGAAGTGCCAGCTCTTCCGCAGGGAAGTCAACTACTTGGGCCACATAGGCTCACCAAACGGAGTGGCCACGGATCCGGAGAAGACACAGGGCCGTGAGAGATTGTCCTCGCCCAAAGGATAAGCGAGAACTGCGCAGTTTCCTTGGATGTGCAGTTTATACCGCCTCTTCATTAAGGGTTTCTCCAGCATCGCCAAACCCCTCACTCGCCTGACGGAAGAACATCGACCTTATGTGTGGACGGAGGACGCCGAAAGCGCTTTCCGGCAGCTGAAGAGGACGCTCTGCAGTGCTCCTATTTTGGGGTTCCCACAACCAGGCGACGCCTTCATTGTGGACACCGACGCCAGCGACCATTGCATTGGAGGCGTCCTATCCCAAGTCCAGAACGGCCACGAGCAGGTGATAGCCTACTACAGCAAGGCGTTGTCCAAGGCAGAGAAGAACTACTGTGTCACCCGACGAGAGCTACTGGCGGTAGTGAAGACCTTGGAGCACTTCCACAAATACCTGTACGGTCAGCCATTCCACCTGAGGACAGACCACTCCGCCCTAACCTGGCTACTTAGCTTTAGGAACCTGGAGTGTCAGACAGCCCGTTGGGTCCAGAGGTTGCAGGAGTACGACTTCACCTCCGAACATCGCAGAGGGAAGTGCCACGGCAACGCAGACGCCATGTCCCGAAGACCCTGCCCAGAAGAGTGCGGCCAATGCGCAAGAGTGGAAGAGAAGGAGCGTACCGCAGCTGTCAGAGTGGTCACGGCAGTGCCTGCGGATGGATGGGATAGCGCGGGCCTGAGGAGGGAGCAGCTGGCGGACGCCGACCTGGGGCCACTCTTGAGAGAAGTGCAGGCAGGGACGAGACCAACCTGGGAGGACATCGCACCCAGAAGCGCTACATACAATTCGTACTGGGCCCAATGGGACTCGTTGAAGACCAAAGAGGGCGTGCTGTTCCGGGTATGGGAATCACCTGATGGGAAGACCGAGAAAGAGCAGTTGGTACTTCCCCGAAGTAAGGTCCCGGAAGTCTTGGAGGAAGTGCACGCCGGTACCTCGGGTGGACACCTAGGAGCAAACCGGACGATCGACAAACTCCGACAGCGCTACTACTGGCTGAGGCTCCGAGCAGACGCTGAGAACTGGTGCCGTCAATGTCACGTGTGCGCGGCGAGTCGCGGCCCCCAGACTAGGAGCCGGGGTCGCATGCAGCAGTACAACGTCGGAGCACCCTTCGAACGCATCGCCGTCGACATAGCTGGACCATTCCCAGTGTCCGATCGAGGCAACAAGTATCTGATGGTAGCTGTGGACTACTTCACCAAGTGGCCGGAGGTGTATGCCATCCCGAACCAAGAGGCGAAGACGATTACAGACTGCCTCGTGGAACAGCTGTTCTGCCGTTTTGGGGTCCCGTTAGAGCTCCACAGCGACCAGGGCACCAATTTTGAGTCGCACCTAATGAAGGAGGCATTGGAAAGACTTGGGGTGAACAAGACCCGCACAACACCCCTACATCCACAGTCGGACGGCATGGTCGAGATACATCAAGACCCTAGAGGAGCACCTGAGGAAGGTCGTGGCCAGCCATCAGAGAGACTGGGACCTCAAGGTACCACTGTCTTGCTGGCCTACCGTTCGTCGACACACGAAACCACCGGGATGGCACCAGCAAGCCTAATGTTCGGCCGAGAGCTACGCCTCCCTTGTGACCTGGCTTTTGGGAGCCCCCCGGAAGCGAAACAGCTGGCAACCGAGTATGTGGAGAACCTAGTAGACCATCTCCACGACATGCACGAGATGGCTCGTCAGAACATCCAGATGGCGAGCGACCGCATGAAGACCCGGTACGACAGGCAAGCCAACAGCCGAGGATTCCAGCAAGGTGACATGGTCTGGTTGTACCGCCCTACCCGGACCAAGGGACGCTGCCCAAATTTCAACAACCGTGGGAATGACCGTACCGAGTGGTAAAGAGGATTAACGACGTAGTCTACCGCATCCAGAAGGTGCCCCGAGGAAAGATGTTAGTGGTACACCTGGATCGTCTGGCCCGTTACGATGGTGCTGTTCGGGACGACCAGCCTTGAAGAGGGAGCAGTGTCGCCCAGCGCATTATTGTCGGCACAACCGCAAAGGAGTCGAAGGAAAGAGACAGAGAATGGCCGCATTGTTGGGCACTTGCCGAAAGAGAGAAAGGGATAGAGGCTTCTAGAATTGTCTGCTTTGTATTTCACCGCAATAATAACTGAGCTTTCCCGAAGTTTCCAGAATAGTGCTTGGGAGATATAAATAGCGGTAATGTGTGAGAAGGGACAGTTTTTGTGTTACGAGTTCGGAGCCGTGCTGTTGGTGAATCGGTAAAGACTTTCTTGCTGTTGCAACGAGTGTACAAAGTTATTGTTTACGGAAATAAAAGTGCTTTTTTATCTCGACTACATCTGTCTTCTTTACTTCACACCCACCACCAAAAGTCACACTATTTTTTAGTTACGTCGTTTGCAATCGAACACACACACGCACACACATAAATATATATAAACGGACCTTTTTCTAAGAATACCTTTATTCAAATTTAGTGGGCCCCATTTGGTGACGTAGCACAGAGAGTAAGAATTGATAAACTATGTTTTCATTTGTTGCAGCATAACTATAATGAAGTATAGAATCTCCATATTTCTCACACAAGCTCTTCTGTAAGTACAGCGATAAAGTTCGCAGGAAGCAGCGATTACGTATTTTAATGTAATGCACCATTTATTATCTAGTGCAAATAAAACGAGCATCCGTGTCAAGGACGACTGTAATCTTTCTCTTCCGGCGGATGGCGCTAGGCAATTGTTTTGCCAGTCTGCACATCACGCTGATGGAAGTTCCCTCCGGCCAATGAATTTACCTTAATTGTTCCATACACACCAAAAACAACATTACAACCTGTGGGAAAAATACGATACTGGATACCTGCGAGGAAATCAGAGTTATTTCTGCTTCATTTGGAGATACAAATTCATATCATATTTACTTCTTATAATACGTAATTCCGAAACTCACACACATAACAAGGAATATCTCCGAAATGGTTCACCCTATAAGAAAATTTATTCACACATAAATTGTGTATTTTAGCAAGATCTACATTTTTTGTATAGTATGATTTGGTCTATCTCTAACGGTTTACCAGTTATGCAAAAGTCGTCCAGAGTAAATACGACTACAGGGGCTATAGTCAGAAAATTCAAGATATACATTTCATTTGCCATAAAAATATCTCAAATATATGACATTTTAATGAAAATCATTAGAGCAATTTTCGAGAAAAAAAAGTTTTCGAAAGATTGTCTATATAAAGGGTAGTTTAGGGTGGGGCTATTTTCTTCAAAATCTTTGTGTCGCATCCTTGATAGACATTCAACTTAAATACCAACTTTTGTTTTTAACCTACTTTTCGTTTTAGAGTTATGCTGCCCCACCCCCCCCCCCACACAGGAATTTTTTTTTCTAAAAATACCTTTTTCTTTTATTCAGGGGGCCTCAAAACATATTTCCGCTAAATCTCGGCGTCGAATTTTACACGTAGTAGAGAAAGCAAAAACGGCCACGAAGAAGATATAGGAATAAGAGTTTCTAAGAAGGTTAGTACAAGAGTAGAGAAAGTCATGTGACTGTAACACATCACATTTTTCGTTGAGGTTATTTAATTGCTGTGAAAGATAACAGAATTTTGTTCAGAAATTTCTTTATGATACCTGAGATGCTGTAAATGTATGACATGGGACTTCCGGCTTTACTTCCTTTCCAAAAGGAGCCATGTAAGGGAAAAATGCTTCGCTCCCCAGCGGATTTGAACCCGTGACTCCATGTTACTCTAAACAGTGAAGTGAAGGAAGGTAACGAACGCCACTGGAATCACAACGTAGCCAGCAAACATCGGTTGCGGATTACCATTGTATTGGATGGATGCGGTTTGATTCCCGGTCGGCCAGCCAGTCGATCGGTCGGTTCATATTCCACATTTTTCCCCCTCCGTTCTCCATCAGCAACTTACACACGTCCATTGTACCATATTCTTGTTAACTCATGTTTGCAAATCTTCTTTCACTTTCATCAGAGAAATGCTGGGCATTTTAATATCGCGATATCGTCCACAACTGAATTCAAAGAACATATATGAAAAACAAAAGGGGATCATAAGCTCGCATTGAGTGGTACCCATGTTCGTTTGTATCGATACTGTGCCCATAAATACATGTTAAAAATGACAGAAGAAGTCCATTTGTATCTGAGACGATCATACTTCAAATACAAATATAAAGTGTCTTTTATGCTCGACAATGCATAATTACAGATCTGGCATAAAAATAAGAAAGTGCAACAATGTGTGTACGTGAGAGTAACAATAAATCGGTAAAAACAAAAACAGCTCGAGAACATTCGCGAGACTTATAACTGGACTCACGAGGCGCGCCTGTGTGGAAGGTTTCTCCAAAGGTCGTGTGACGTCATCTCCAGTATAAAAGCACATGAGACAGCAGTGTCAAGATAGAGAAAATAGTACTAAAATATAAAAGCTGTAGATCATATAATTTCAAAGTCATCACGTAGGGGCCTCCGCTTAAAACATTTGTGCTATCACTTAAAGTCTATTGCATTCTCATTCTGCTCTTTTACCTACAAGAAAATTGGCAATAAGATAATCTGAAGAAGATAAAGGAATAAGTGTTTGTAGGAATTCCTTGTGAACAAAGATTTGATGGTAGAATAGATATAATGACGTCACATACGTGGTCTAGTCTATACGTACGCAGGTAAGGCAGCAGATTTGCACGGTTTTTCGACCCCTTCATCTGACACTTCTTGATGTTGATTATGATGGATAGCAGGGAGGAAACCACCCTTTCTAGACACCCTTAAGTAGTGGGTCTTGTAATTTGGTTGACGTGTTCACTGGAAGGTGAAGACGGATCTCAGAGTCGTGAAAAATGAGTAATGCTAAATGAACGTAACCTCGTCTTATGGAGGCGACCAACACTTGTATCATTTGCGAACATTTTTCTTTACTTAGCTTCTTCTATAACAGTAAAATAATTTTTTCTCGACTATTCCACCAATGGCAGATTATTCCTTTAACACAACGATATGTCCCACGGGTAACGCCTGACACCCACATTGGGAAGGCCGGGTTCGATTTCTATGGTCAAACTTACTGAACCATGGTTTTTTTTGGCGGTTTCCCCGGTCGCCAGGCGAATGCTGGGAAGTATTTCCGTATCCTCCGAATTTCCTGTGCTACCATTTCATTACATCAATCATTTCATCACCTTTCAGTCGAGGTACTAAGTCCCTCTCCGTAAGTTGTCATTGAGTCATATATACTTATGATACATTCACCTCATCTATCCTCCTGTCAGGAACATAGACACAAAAGATCACCTTTCACTCGAGGTAGTAAGTCCCTCTCCGTAAGTTGTCATTGAGTCATATATACTTATGATACATTCACCTCATCTATCCTCCTGTCAGGAACATAGACACAAAAGATCACCTTTCACTCGAGGTACTAAGTCCCTCTCCGTAAGTTGTCATTGAGTCATATATACTTATGATACATTCACCTCATCTATCCTCCTGTCAGGAACATAGACACAAAAGATCACCTTTCACTCGAGGTAGTAAGTCCCTCTCCGTAAGTTGTCATTGAGTCATATATACTTATGATACATTCACCTCATCCATCCTCCTGTCAGGAACATAGACACAAAAGATCACCTTTCAGTCGAGGTACTAAGTCCCTCTCCGTAAGTTGTCATTGAGTCATATATACTTATGATACATTCACCTCATCCATCCTCCTGTCAGGAACATAGACACAAAAGATCACCTTTCAGTCGAGGTACTAAGTCTCTCTCCGTAAGTTGTCATTGAGTCATATATACTTATGATACATTCACCTCATCCATCCTCCTGTCAGGAACATAGACACAAAAGATCACCTTTCTGTCGAGGTACTAAGTCCCTCTCCGTAAGTTGTCATTGAGTCATATATACTTATGATACATTCACCTCATCCATCCTCCTGTCAGGAACATAGACACAAAAGATCACCTTTCTGTCGAGGTACTAAGTCCCTCTCCGTAAGTTGTCATTGAGTCATATATACTTATGATACATTCACCTCATCCATCCTCCTGTCAGGAACATAGACACAAAAGATCACCTTTCACTCGAGGTACTAAGTCCCTCTCTGTAAGTTGTCATTGAGTCACATATACTTATGATACATTCACCTCATCCATCCTCCTGTCAGGAACATAGACACAAAAGATCACCTTTCACTCGAGGTACTAAGTCCCTCTCTGTAAGTTGTCATTGAGTCATACATACTTATGATACATTCACCATATCCATCCTCCTGTCAGGAACATAGACACAAAAGATCACCTTTCACTCGAGGTACTAAGTCCCTCTCTGTAAGTTGTCATTGAGTCACATATACTTATGATACATTCACCTCATCCATCCTCCTGTCAGGAACATAGACACAAAAGATCACCTTTCAGTCGAGGTACTAAGTCTCTCTCCGTAAGTTGTCATTGAGTCATATATACTTATGATACATTCACAATATCCATCCTCCTGTCAGGAACATAGACACAAAAGATCACCTTTCAGTCGAGGTACTAAGTCCCTCTCCGTAAGTTGTCATTGAGTCATATATACTTATGATACATTCACCTCATCCATCCTCCTGTCAGGAACATAGACACAAAAGATCACCTTTCAGTCGAGGTACTAAGTCCCTCTCCGTAAGTTGTCATTGAGTCATATATACTTATGATACATTCACCTCATCCATCCTCCTGTCAGGAACATAGACACAAAAGATCACCTTTCAGTCGAGGTACTAAGTCTCTCTCCGTAAGTTGTCATTGAGTCATATATACTTATGATACATTCACCTCATCCATCCTCCTGTCAGGAACATAGACACAAAAGATCACCTTTCAGTCGAGGTACTAAGTCTCTCTCCGTAAGTTGTCATTGAGTCATATATACTTATGATACATTCACCTCATCCATCCTCCTGTCAGGAACATAGACACAAAAGATCACCTTTCAGTCGAGGTACTAACTCTCTCTCCGTAAGTTGTCATTGAGTCATATATACTTATGATACATTCACCTCATCCATCCTCCTGTCATAAACATAGACACAAAAGATCACCTTTCAGTCGAGGTACTAAGTCCCTCTCCGTAAGTTGTCATTGAGTCATATATACTTATGATACATTCACCTCATCCATCCTCCTGTCAGGAACATAGACACAAAAGATCACCTTTCAGTCGAGGTACTAAGTCTCTCTCCGTAAGTTGTCATTGAGTCATATATACTTATGATACATTCACCTCATCCATCCTCCTGTCAGGAATATAGACACAAAAGATCACCTTTCAGTCGAGGTACTAAGTCCCTCTCCGTAAGTTGTCATTGAGTCATATATACTTATGATACATTCACCTCATCCATCCTCCTGTCAGGAACATAGACACAAAAGATCACCTTTCTGTCGAGGTACTAAGTCCCTCTCCGTAAGTTGTCATTGAGTCATATATACTTATGATACATTCACCTCATCCATCCTCCTGTCAGGAACATAGACACAAAAGATCATCTTTCAGTCGAGGTACTAAGTCCCTCTCCGTAAGTTGTCATTGAGTCATATATACTTATGATACATTCACCTCATCCATCCTCCTGTCAGGAACATAGACACAAAAGATCATCTTTCAGTCGAGGTACTAAGTCTCTCTCCGTAAGTTGTCATTGAGTCATATATACTTATGATACATTCACCTCATCCATCCTCCTGTCAGGAATATAGACACAAAAGATCGCCTTTCAATCGAGGTGCTAAGTCCCTCTCCGAAATATGATACAAAACATGACCAAAATAGGAAAATTTAAGGGAAAATATGGCAATAACGTGAAAAATGTCAACAAAATAATAAAATATGACTTTATATGACACTTGAGTACTGCATCATTTTAATCATTATACATAAAATCGTCCTACGCTTACATTTTTGATGAAAAACACAATAGAAACTGTGACATTTCACAAACATCCTGGCCCTGGTGATTAACTATGTATTGAGACACGGAAAACTGTCCACCCTGGGGAATCTATTGTTGGTTTGTCAAAACAGCTGACTAATTAGTAATGCAACAGTAACAGGCAGACCATTGTTGCGACATTCATTTTTGCTCAGTTTATGTTTGAAGTCTGGAAAGGGTGAACGTTTTCTCAAGCACAATGGGTAATTCGATTTATCCCGCCTGGTCAATGTAAGCAATTTTTCTATAGCTACTAATTGGAGTTTTCCACCATGTTCTAAGCTAGATGAAGTCTTAAGTGTGTTTCGCTTTGAGAACCTGCGTGGCTTAAACAAGAGAGAAAGAAAGGGCTAATGTAAACAGTGAAGTTTGTAAAGAAGGAAGACTTTACTTAAGGAGTAGGTAGCTTCATTTTCCATGAGAAAGATCAGATACCTACAAATGGTTAAGTGAATCTTTACCTTGTGACACCCAAACAGGGATATAATCTTCGTGCACCTTCACACTTCGGTCTGTCTTTAAGCAGCGGAAATTTTACAAATAATCTTCGAAAATTATTTATCTAATTTTTCTTACAACACAATAACCCAGTAACGTCTGTGGCCCGTATTTGGGAGGTCCGGCTTCAATTCCTGTGTACCACTTTCTCTACTACAGGTCAGTAGAGCAAGTGTTATATCCCACCCAAAAATTCCATGTCAAGATTTTACCGTAAATATGTTTTGAACTCCCCAAAATCCAAAAAGCACTCTTAGAAAACAGCGCGTGTGTGTGAGTGGGGGAGTATGTGTGTGTGTGGAGTGTGTGCGTGTGTGTGCGTGGAGTGTGTGTGAGTGGGGGAGTATGTGTGTGTGTGGAGTGTGTGCGTGTGTGTGTGTGGAGTGTGTGTGTGTGTGGAGTGTGTGCGTGTGTGTATGGAGTGTGTGTGTGTGGAGTGTGTATGGAGTGTGTGAGTGTGTGTGTATGGAGTGTGTGCGTGTGTGTGTGTGGAGTGTGTGTGTGTTGAGTGTGCGTGTGTGTGTGGAGTGTGTGTGGAGTGTGTGCGTGTGTGTGTGCGTGTGCGTGTGTGTGCGTGTGTGTAGTGTGTGTGTGTGGAGTGTGTGCGTGTGTGTGTGGAGTGTGTGTGTGGAGTGTGTGCGTGTGTGTGTGGAGTGTGTGTGGAGTGTGTGCGTGTGTGTGTGGAGTGTGTGTGGAGTGTGTGCGTGTGTGTGTGTGTGGAGTGTGTGTGTGTGGAGTGTGCGTGTGTGTGGAGTGTGTGTATGGAGTGTGTGTGTGTGTGTGGAGTGTGTGTGTGTGGAGTGTGTGCGTGTGTGTATGGAGTGTGTGTGGAGCGTGTGTATGGAGTGTGTGCGCGTGTGTGTGTATGGAGTGTCTGTATGTGTGTGTGGAGTGTGTGTGTGTGTGGAGTGTGTGTATGGAGTGTGTATGGAGTGTGTGTGTGTGGAGTGTGTGTATGGAGTGTGTGCGTGTGTGTGTGTGTGGAGTGTGTGTATGGAGTGTGTGGAGTGTGTGTGTGTGGAGTGTGTGTATGGAGTGTGTATGGAGTGTGTGTGTGTGTGGAGTGTGTGTATGGAGTGTGTGCGTGTGTGTGTGTGGAGTGTGTGTATGTGTGTGTATGGAGTGTGTGTATGTGTGTGTGTATGGAGTGTGTGTGTGTGTATGGAGTGTGTGTATGGAGTGTGTGCGTGTGTGTGTGTGGAGTGTGTGTATGGAGTGTGTGCGTGTGTGTGTATGGAGTGTGTGTATGTGTGTGTGTGGAGTGTGTGTATGTGTGTGTATGGAGTGTGTGCGTGTGTGTGTATGGAGTGTGTGCGTGTGTGTGTGTGGAGTGTGTGTATGTGTGTGTGTATGGAGTGTGTGTGTGTGGAGTGTGTGTATGGAGTGTGTGCGTGTGTGTGTGTGTGTATGGAGTGTGTGTGTGTGGAGTGTGTGTATGGAGTGTGTGCGTGTGTGTGTATGGAGTGTGTGCATGTGTGTGTGGAGTGTGTGTGTGTTGAGTGTGCGTGTGTGTGTGGAGTGTGTGTATGGAGTGTGTGCGTGTGTGTGTATGGAGTGTGTGCGTGTGTGTGTGTGTGGAGTGTGTGTGTGTTGAGTGTGCGTGTGTGTGTGGAGTGTGTGTGTGTGGAGTGTGTGTGTGGAGTGTGCGTGTGTGTGTGGAGTGTGTGTATGGAGTGTGTGCGTGTGTGTATGGAGTGTGTGTATGTGTGTGTATGGAGTGTGTGTGTGTGGAGTGTGTGTATGGAGTGTGTGCGTGTGTGTGTATGGAGTGTGTGCGTGTGTGTGTGTGTGGAGTGTGTGTGTGTTGAGTGTGCGTGTGTGTGGAGTGTGTGTGTGTGGAGTGTGTGTATGGAGTGTGTGCGTGTGTGTGTATGGAGTGTGTGCGTGTGTGTGTGTGGAGTGTGTGTGTGTTGAGTGTGCGTGTGTGTGTGGAGTGTGTGTGTGTGGAGTGTGTGTGTGGAGTGTGCGTGTGTGTGTGTGTGTGGAGTGTGTATGTGTGTGTGTGTGGAGTGTGTGTATGGAGTGTGTGTGTGCTTTTTTTATGCCTATAAAATTTTTGTACAATAGACCATTTCGGAGATATTCGTTGTGTGAGTTTTCGAATACTTTCGTCAAATAGAACATCGTTATTCATTTTTATATGTTAAACATGCAAAGAGCTTTAAAAGATTTGACTATCGCTCAAGGACTACTGTATTCTAACATTCCCCTTGTACCTACAAGGAAATCCGCAATAAGTAGAGAAAGTCATGTGAGTGCAACGCATCAGATGTTTTAATCATAAGATTGAGTAGATGTAGGACATCTATCTCTAACTCCAGTTGAAGACCCAGGTACGTGGAGAGTGTTGCGTGTAAAACCAGAGAGGATCTGGAATTAGTTCCTTTGGGGAGGTGCAATATATTTCCCCGCTCTCTCTCTCTCTCTATCTATCTGGCTAAGCAGAGATACACGTAATGCCCCAGTTAAGATAAGCAAGGTGTTAAGGTTCTGGATTTAACTGCCCCGTACTTCCTTGTTTTATGTTTCCTGTTAAAGAGGATGGAACAGCTTCTTTTAATAAATATTCCCTTTTTTAATTATAAATGTCGCAAGATTACAGAAAAATGTTCTTTTTATGGGTAGAAATGCACATAAGTAAGTGGTGCCGAAATAAGCAAGGTGCTTGAAATACATAATCTCTCGTAGTCTAACCGAAGCACTCTGAGGAAGAAAATAGTTCCACCAATTTTTAACGTTATTGCTGTTTAAAATATGTTCACAATTATGATTAATGTTTCCCTTATAACGTACTAAACTTATAAGTTTTATTTGAGAACAAGAAAAGTCCCACCGAGTCGTTTTTAAATTGTGAACAACTCGTGACTATGCCAGTAGGCCAGTAAGGAATATGGTGGCTGGTGTGGGTGTGTGTGTGTACTTGTGAATAACTTACTAAACTTAACCTCACTCTGTGTACGAAGAGATAGAAGCCTAAAACAGTGTTAGAAAAGCAAACGATTTTGTGACGTGTGCAATTCGCTCTAAAATACGCAAGTTCTTTTTAAAAAGAAGATACTTGGGGTTTCTTTTGATTGATGGGCACCTGTACTTTAATGCACAGTAGCACAAAAGGATATTTGTCCTAGCTCTTCTACAAGGAAGAATATTTCACGTAAACAGAGCACTGTCTTGTAAGTTTCAAGTGTTTCATAAACAAAGCCATTAGTTACATAGACTTGGACGTTAATACACTCAGACGGGGCCGTATGGAGGGTGTATAAAATTAGCTGCCTGCCTGCCTGCCGAGTATTTAAAGCAAAGCGTTTGCAGTTGATAATGTTGGACCGCTGGTCATTAACGAGAAGAAAACTCCACAACATTTCTGTCCCAGAGGAAAGGGGTTGCTTTTTAAATACAAGTAGTTTGAGAAAGTTGGTCTTCGCTCAAGAGGGTTTCTGAATGCGACCATTCCTGCTGCTCTCTGTCTCTCTCTCTCTCTCGAAAACAACATTACCACATTTGATCTGATTGTAAAGAAGTGGTCTCATTTCATCACTTAAAATAATTGCGTTTTGGAAAGCTGATCTCTTGTGTAAAACAAAAACCACTAATAGCGACTTACTGACTGAGAAAAGTATAAGTACCTGAAAATTCAAACTAATAAACAAGAATAGCCCAACAGTATTTTAATCTAACCTTTTAGTCTCACTTTTGAAGAAAAATCTTATGTGTTACACTCACATGACTTTTTCTACTCTTGTACTAACCATTCTTACAAACTCTTATTCCTATATCTTCTTCGTGTTAGTTAAGATAAACATTTGTACAAATTATCTTATTGCTTGTTTCCTTGTAGGTACAAGGGGAATATTAGAATACAGTAGGCTTTGTGCGATAGTCAATCTTTTAAATCTTTGAGATTCCGTTCTCTTTGCACGGCCAACATAAAAAAATGAATAACGATGTTCCATTTCACGCAAGTTTTAAGTATTCCAAATAACAAAGAATATATCTGAGATGGTTCATTCTACAAAAAGAATTATTCGGACATAAATTGTGTGTTTTAGCAAGATCTACATTTTTGTATCGTAAGATTTGGTCTCTTATTTGTCACAAATATATCCTAAACATATGGCATTTTAATTAAAATCTTTAGAGCTATTTTCGATTAAATCAAAATTTTCAAAAAAACTTCCATGCAAAGCGTAATTTAGGGTGCTGAAATTTTCATCAAAATTTAAATGTCGTATCCATAAAAGATATTAGACTTATATACCAACTTTGCTTTTCAACCGACTTTTCGTTTAAAACCGAAAGGAGCGGTTGAAAATTTGTAATTTGGTATGGGAATTGCAACTTCGTAATAGTTTCAAAATATGACGTTTGTGGCGGGTCTATCGTTTTACTTCGTAATAGTTTCAAAATATGACGTTTGTGGCGGGTCTATCCTTTTACTTCGTAATAGTTTCAAAATATGACGTTTGTGGCGGGTCTATCGTTATACTTCGTAATAGTTTCAAAATATGGCGTTTGTGGTGGATCTATCGTTTGACATCTAAAACAATTTTTTGTAAGATTTTTTTTCTGCTTGCTTTTCTTCGTGTGGTATTTGAGGTTGTTTTACAGTGCTTTTGCATAATAAAAGAGTTAGGCAGATTATATACAAACGCTTATAATAATCGTTATGTCACCATAACGTTTACTCAGGGGCACAGAGAATAAAAGAAATGCTACTTCTGTTTTCTGCTTCCAAGCCATTAATTTCCCGCAGTTAGAGAGAAACAATGATTCTCCAATCTCCTTTTGCCCGTCTCTCCTTCACTGCTACTGTTTCAAAATAAAAAAGAGAAGAAAGCACTTGCCCTGGGGGGCTTCTTCGCGGTCGCTCGGTCGGTCGGCCTGTTAATCTTCTGAAGGAGAAATCCCCATTCTTTCTTAATTAATTTATAAAGTTGAAAGAAAAGGAAATCGCTGGTAGTTTGAAAGCGGTTTGCATGTGTTTGCATATTTTTAACATCGACGGTTGCTCGTTCATTAACAGATCGGAGGGCGGGTGATTATTTCACCCCTGTAAGGAAGAAGGGTGTCGAATCAAAGGAACTGAAAAGAACACAAGATTGTTTTCTTCGTAAATAAATTGGAATTGGTTTAATTCTACCTTGTTTGAACTGTGCCTCTGTTTCGCAACAAGTGAAAAACGTTATTGTTAAGGGAATGCAAACACTAGAATCTCACATGAGTTTCTCTGCTCAACATTCTACAAACTATTCTTATGAACAATTATTTTTCTATCTACAAGGAGAATATGGGAGTACAGTAAGCTTTGAGGGATAGTCAAATATTTTAAAGCTTTAAAATTCTGTTTTCTTTGCAGATAAGATATAAAAATGAACAACGATCTTCCATTTCTGGAAAGTATAAAACGCAGTTTGGGATGTGAGAGTCAGATTTGTTATTATTGTTGATTCAGGATACCATTTTCTTCCATAACTTTCTCGTTAATATACACAGCAAACATAACCCAACTTTACTTATGTGATATTTGCACAAGTTCTCCCTTCACTTGAGACGAGGTACAACACAGAAGCTGGAAGAACCTTTAACACACTAAAATAATAAAGAAGCTGGTGGAAAAGTGCAAACAAAAGAATGTTGCCAGTCATTGTTAGGGGACTTGCTGTCCAGCTCAGCTGTGGTATTAGACAAATGGTCCAAAAGACCACCCATCGTGAAGGGGGGGGGGGGGAGGAAGGCGTGCAGTCCTTCTGCTGTTGAATATTTTAATTGTGTGTCCTGCGTTAAAACCAACTTTACAACCACATCCGTAGACATTGTGAGTTCGAGGGAAATATGTTTATCAATGAGACTGCTAAAGAAGTCTATATAATAAAGTGACAGGGGTAGTAGGAATAGCAGGTGTAAAATCGGAAGAATGTGCATAGTAAGATTTTTTCTATCTCTAACGGCTTACCAGTTATGCAAAAGTTGCTCAGAGTAAACAGGACTACATAGGCTATAGTTAGAAAATTCAAGATATACATTTCATTTGCCATAAAAATATCTCAAACATATGACATTTTAATTAAACTCGTTGGAGCCATTTTCAAGAAAATCAAAATCTTCGAAAAATGTTCCATGTAAAGGGTAGTTTAGGGTGGGGCTATTTTCTTCAAAATATTCGTGTCGCATCCTTGAAGGACATTAAACTTAAATACAAACTTTGATTTTTTAAGCAACTTTAGGTTTTGGGGTTATGGCGTGCACAGGCAGAAGGGCCTTTTTCTAAAGGGCTGGTTTCTTTTGATTCAGGGGCCTCAAAACATCTGTTTTCGTTGAAGTCTTGCCATCGAACACGTATTTTCCCTGTTTGCTAAGTGTAGTAAAGGAAATACAAAGATGGTTGGGTATCTAAAGGTATAGACAGTTTTAACTTCCTTTGAAGCGCCGTGTTTGTTTATTTCGTTCCTTACCTTTACAAGAAACGTATCATTAGCCATTAAGCATATTTATTTACCTCTGCAGAAAAAGGTAAATAACTTTTCTATTTCACTAAAAGACGGGCGGTTGGTTCTTGGAGTGAAGACACACACACATAGAATGCACCCCCCCCCCCCGGCGTTCTTGGTCTCTTGCGTGATTTCCCTTTACACATCAAACAAATTATATACATTAAACATTGCCGACCATGTTATTTTCTTCCTCCCAAACTTTGTAACAAGCAAATGCCTTTTCCGACTGAAGGTTATTGATTAAATATAATGTAATGTGCTGCAAAGCGATGGCACAAAACGATTCTGTTTAAAATTGTAACCTTCAGTAAAAACACTAGTGTTTAAAACTACGTCAAACTTGGAGGGTTGTTGGGGAATATTTCACCTCAATGTTGGTACTACTTAATGCTCAAAGTGGCCTGTTATCGTGTTGTTATAATACTATCCCTGTAGGTAAAATCAGGAGAAGTTGGATTCGAGAAAAAAGAACAAAAAAAGCTGGGGTAAATGCAAGGCAAACGAACAAGCTGAGGGCATTCTTGCTTTCTATACAACGTATTGTACCCCACCCAAAAATGTGTATGCGTGTGTGTATGTGTGCGTGTACGTGTGTGTATGGGTGTGTGTATGCGTGTGTGTATGGTTGTATGTATGGGTGTGCATATGTGTGTATGCGTGTGTGTATGGGTATGTGTATGCGTGTGTGTATGGGTGTGCGTATGTGTGTATGCGTGTGTGTATGGGTGTGTGTATGGGTGTGCGTATGTGTGTATGCGTGTGTGTATGGGTGTGTGTATGGGTGTGCGTATGTGTGTATGCGTGTGGTATGGGTGTGTGTATGGGTGTGCGTATGTGTGTATGCGTGTGTGTATGGGTGTGTGTATGGGTGTGCGTATGTGTGTATGCGTGTGTGTATGGGTGTGTGTATGGGTGTGCGTATGTGTGTGTATGGCTGTGTGTATGCGTGTGTGTATGGGTGTGCGTATGTGTGTATGTGTGTGTGTATGGCTGTGTGTATGCGTGTGTGTATGGGTGTGCGTATGTGTGTATGCGTGTGTGTATGGGTGTGCGTATGTGTGTATGCGTGTGTGTATGGGTGTGTGTATGCGTGTGTGTATGGGTGTGTGTATGCGCGTGTGTGTGCATGTGTGTGTATGTGTATGGGTGTGTGTATGCGCGTGTGTGTATGTCTGTATGCGTATGTGTATGGGTGTGTGTATGGGTGTATGCGTGTGTGTATGGGTGTGTGTATGGGTGTGTGTATGGTTGTGTGTATGGGTGTGTGTATGCGCGTGTGTATGGGTGTGTGTATGGGTGTGTGTATGCGTGTGTGTATGGGTGTGCGTATGTGTGTATGCGTGTGTGTATGGGTGTGCGTATGTGTGTATGGCTGTGTGTATGCGTGTGTGTATGGGTGTGTGTATGCGTGTGTGTATGCGTATGTGTATGCGTGTGTGTATGGGTGTGTGTATGGGTGTGTGTATGGGTGTGTGTATGGGTTTGTGTATGCGCGTGTGTATGGGTGTGTGTATGGGTGTGTGTATGGGTGTGTGTATGCGCGTGTGTATGGGTGTGTGTATGGGTGTGTGTATGGGTGTGCGTATGTGTGTATGCGTGTGTGTATGGGTGTGCGTATGTGTGTGTATGGGTGTGTGTATGGGTGTGTGTATGGGTGTGTGTATGGGTGTGTGTATGCGTGTGTGTATGCGTGTGTGTATGCGTGTGTGTATGGGTGTGTGTATGGGTGTGTGTATGCGCGCGTGTATGGGTGTGTGTATGCGTGTGTGTATGGGTGTGTGTATGTGTGTATGGCTGTGTGTATGCGTGTGTGTATGGGTGTGTGTATGCGTATGTGTATGCGTGTGTGTATGGGTGTGTGTATGGGTGTGTGTATGGGTGTGTGTATGGGTGTGTGTATGGGTGTGTGTATGGGTGTGTGTATGGGTGTGTGTATGGGTGTGTGTATGGGTGTGCGTATGGGTGTGTGTGTGTGTATGGGTGTATGTATGGGTGTGTGTATGGCTGTGTGTATGCGTGTGTGTATGGGTGTGTGTATGCGTATGTGTATGCGTGTGTGTATGGGTGTGTGTATGGGTGTGTGTATGGGTGTGTGTATGGGTGTGTGTATGGGTGTGTGTATGGGTGTGTGTGTGTATGGGTGTGTGTATAGGTGTGTGTATGGGTGTGTGTATGGGTGTGTGTATGCGTGTGTATGCCAGTGTGTATGGGTGTTTATGGGTGTGTGTATGGGTGTGTGTGGGTGTGTGTATGGGTGTGTATGGGTGTGTGTATGGGTGTGTGTATGGGTGTGTGTATGCGTGTGTGTATGGGTGTGTGTGTGTATATGGGTGTGTGTATGGGTGTGTGTATGGGTGTGTGTATGGGTGTGTGTATGGGTGTGTGTATGCGTGTGTGTATGGGTGTGTGTATGAGTGTGTGTATGGGTGTGTGTATGGGTGTGTGTATGGGTGTGTGTATGGGTGTGTGTATGCGTGTGTGTATGGGTGTGTGTATGGGTGTGTGTATGGGTGTGTGTATGCGTGTGTGTATGGGTGTGTGTATGCGTGTGTGTATGGGTGTGTGTATGAGTGTGTGTATGAGTGTGTGTATGTGTGTGTGTATGGGTGTGTGTATGGGTGTGTGTATGCGCGTATGTATGGGTGTGTGTATGCGCGTGTGTATGGGTGTGTGTATGCGCGTGTGTGTGGGTGTGTGTATGAGTGTGTGTATGCGCGTGTGTGTGGGTGTGTGTATGGGTGTGTGTATGGGTGTGTGTATGCGTGTGTGTATGGGTGTGTGTATGCGTGTGTGTATGGGTGTGTGTATGAGTGTGTGTATGAGTGTGTGTATGTGTGTGTGTATGGGTGTGTGTATGGGTGTGTGTATGCGCGTGTGTATGGGTGTGTGTATGCGTGTGTGTATGGGTGTGTGTATGAGTGTGTGTATGTGTGTGTGTATGGGTGTATGTATGGGTGTGTGTATGGGTGTGTGTATGCGTGTGTGTATGGGTGTGTGTATGAGTGTGTGTATGTGTGTGTGTATGAGTGTGTGTATGGGTGTGTGTATGGGTGTGTGTATGCGTGTGTGTATGGGTGTGTGTATGCGTGTGTGTATGGGTGTGTGTATGAGTGTGTGTATGGGTGTGTGTATGCGTGTATGGGTGTGTGTATGAGTGTGTGTATGTGTGTGTGTATGGGTGTATGTATGGGTGTGTGTATGGGTGTGTGTATGCGTGTGTGTATGGGTGTATGTATGGGTGTGTGTATGGGTGTGTGTATGCGTGTGTGTATGGGTGTGTGTATGAGTGTGTGTATGTGTGTGTGTATGGGTGTATGTATGGGTGTGTGTATGGGTGTGTGTATGCGTGTGTGTATGCGTGTGTGTATGGGTGTGTGTATGGGTGTGTGTATGCGTGTGTGTATGCGCGTGTGTATGGGTGTGTGTATGGGTGTGTGTATGGGTGTGTGTATGGGTTTGTGTATGCGCGTGTGTATGGGTGTGTGTATGGGTGTGTGTATGGGTGTGTGTATGCGCGTGTGTATGGGTGTGTGTATGGGTGTGTGTATGGGTGTGCGTATGTGTGTATGCGTGTGTGTATGGGTGTGCGTATGTGTGTGTATGGGTGTGTGTATGCGTGTGTGTATGGGTGTGTGTATGGGTGTGTGTATGGGTGTGTGTATGCGTGTGTGTATGGGTGTATGTATGGGTGTGTGTATGGGTGTGTGTATGCGTGTGTGTATGGGTGTGTGTATGGGTGTATGTATGGGTGTGTGTATGGGTGTGTGTATGCGTGTGTGTATGGGTGTGTGTATGAGTGTGTGTATGTGTGTGTGTATGGGTGTATGTATGGGTGTGTGTATGGGTGTGTGTATGCGTGTGTGTATGCGTGTGTGTATGGGTGTGTGTATGGGTGTGTGTATGCGTGTGTGTATGCGCGTGTGTATGGGTGTGTGTATGGGTGTGTGTATGGGTGTGTGTATGGGTTTGTGTATGCGCGTGTGTATGGGTGTGTGTATGGGTGTGTGTATGGGTGTGTGTATGCGCGTGTGTATGGGTGTGTGTATGGGTGTGTGTATGGGTGTGCGTATGTGTGTATGCGTGTGTGTATGGGTGTGCGTATGTGTGTGTATGGGTGTGTGTATGCGTGTGTGTATGGGTGTATGTATGGGTGTGTGTATGGGTGTGTGTATGCGTGTGTGTATGGGTGTATGTATGGGTGTGTGTATGGGTGTGTGTATGCGTGTGTGTATGGGTGTGTGTATGAGTGTGTGTATGTGTGTGTGTATGGGTGTATGTATGGGTGTGTGTATGGGTGTGTGTATGCGTGTGTGTATGCGTGTGTGTATGGGTGTGTGTATGGGTGTGTGTGTGTATGTGTATGCGTGTGTGTATGGGTGTGTGTATGGGTGTGTGTATGGGTGTGTGTATGGGTTTGTGTATGCGCGTGTGTATGGGTGTGTGTATGGGTGTGTGTATGGGTGTGTGTATGCGCGTGTGTATGGGTGTGTGTATGGGTGTGTGTATGGGTGTGCGTATGTGTGTATGCGTGTGTGTATGGGTGTGCGTATGTGTGTGTATGGGTGTGTGTATGCGTGTGTGTATGGGTGTGTGTATGGGTGTGTGTATGGGTGTGTATGGGTGTGTATGGGTGTGTGTATACGTGTGTGTATGCGTGAGTGTATGGGTGTGTGTATGGGTGTGTATGGGTGTGTGTATGGGTGTGTGTATGGGTGTGTGTATGGGTGTGTGTATGGGTGTGTATGGGTGTGTGTATGGGTGTGTGTATGCGTGTGTGTATGGGTGTGTGTATGGGTGTGTGTATGGGTGTGTATGGGTGTGTGTATGGGTGTGTGTATGCGTGAGTGTATGGGTGTGTGTATGGGTGTGTATGGGTGTGTGTATGGGTGTGTGTATGGGTGAGTGTATGGGTGTGTGTATGGGTGTGTATGGGTGTGTGTATGGGTGTGTGTATGGGTGTGTGTATGGGTGTGTGTATGGGTGTGTGTATGGGTGTGTGTATGAGTGTGTGTATGGGTGTGTATGGGTGTGTGTATGGGTGTGTGTATGAGTGTGTGTATGGGTGTGTATGGGTGTGTGTATGGGTGTGTGTATGGGTGTGTGTATGGGTGTGTGTATGGGTGTGTGTATGGGTGTGTGTATGGGTGTGTGTATGGGTGTGTGTATGGGTGTGTGTATGGGTGTGTGTGGGTGTGTGTATGGGTGTGTGTATGGGTGTGTGTATGGGTGTGTGTATGCGCGTGTGTGTGCATGTGCGTGTGAACACCACAATTTAAAAACAAAATATTCCGTAAGCACCAGAGTTATTTAGTTTAGTATCTCTCAAAATGCGATACTGTTTTCAGTAATATGCCCATCGAATGATATTCCATGCTTTCGTATCATACGAGGTAAAATATTTAGATCTGGTTAAACCATAATATATATGAAAGCGGTTTTTTCTCAAAAGCACCGTTTCCGAGATACTCTTTGGTTTCAATTTTGAAGTAGCTACCTACATGATAGCAAGTCGTTATGGGGTTTTTCTGCTGGTCATGTCTGTCTTGTGTTGTGTTGTAAGACATATAAGATAATATAGTTTTGGTAGAAAAGCCTGTTTGACTGAAGGTTGCTTGTGTTAATTATGAAGGAGGAGAAGGAGGGGTGGGGTGGGGGGAGGTTGTAATCAGGGCGTGTGTACTTCCTCATCACGTAGTGCTCCTCATCCTTCCAGGACCTGCTGGGTCGCTCGTGATCTGTTAACAGCAAGTGCACAAACAATCACCTCAATACTTGTGTTCGTGCATTCTCCGTACCTCGAGTATTTAAATACCTCCTCTCCTTCCTTCAATGTAATTTGCTCCCACAAATTGAATATATATTCACAATGGAATACTGTATGTAGCGTATTAAAACATAGTGCAGATCTTACACTACAATAGAAAATATGGTATATTAAAGTCACATGACTTTCTCTGCCCTTCTTGCAAACATGTGAATTATTCCTTTCTCTGTTACGTATAGTAAATTATTGTCAGTCTGTTTGCCTTTGAACAACATAAAAGTCGGTTAAAAACCAAAGTTAGTCTTGCAAAAATACGACACGAAGATTTTGAAGAAAATTCCTTCACACTAAACTACCCTTTACATGAAAAATTTGATTTTCTTGGAAATGGCTCTAAAGATTTTCATAAAAATCCCCATATGTTTAAGATATTTTTATGACAAATGAAATGTATATTGTGACTTTGTGAAGTAAAGAAGACAGATGTAGTCGAGATAAAGAAACACTTTTATTTCCGTAAACAGTAACTTTGTACACTCGTTGCAACAGCAAGAAAGTCTTTTTCGATTCTCCAACAGCACGGCTCCGAACACAAAGAACTAACTATTCTCCGTCGGCACAACGCTTCACATCGTCTGTCCGTCTCCGTCGGCACGACTACTCACCGCTTCACATACTGACTCCCTTCTGTCGCACTTTACCGCTATTTATATCTCCCAGGCACTATTCTGGAAGCTTCAGGAACGTTCAGTTATTGCGGTGAGATACAAAGCGGAAGATTCCAGAAGCCTCTATCCTTTTCTCTCTTTCGGCAAGCGCCCCAACAATGCGGCCATTCTCTGTCTCTTTCCTTCGGCTCCTTTGCGGTAGTGCCGACAATAATGCGATGGGTGACACTGCTGTTGTCGGCAATTAGGTGCGGCGGCGCGGTGACACTGCTCCCTCCTCAGAGTTGGTCGTCCCGACCAGCACTATCACTGCGGCATCTCCCTTGCGCCCCGGTGGACTAACCCATCGAACCTCTTCTCCAGGAGGCACGATCCTAGGTATCGCTGTTGGATAGTGTCCCTTGGTCTGGGTAGGACGATATATGCCATCCTGCTTCGAAATTCTGCAACAGTACCGCCGGTCTTGACGGTCCCTCGTCCAGTTGCCCTTCTTCCTGGTGTGTTGACGGGCCATCCTGCGCACTTGGAAACGGCTCACTGGGTACCATGTCCGCCGACCTCTCTGGCGCACCTTCGCAGCCACCTTGCTTCCGATGGGTCCGGCAACAAACCCCGCCACATCCGCTGCACTCGTGTTCACTCGTGCTCGGCACGGCCTCTCCTGTATCCTGCCGTCCAAGATGATGTCCACCATTCTTCCGTTCACGGCACTATGCGTCAAGTGATTGGATGGCTCCGACGGTCCCCCCATGTCCCACGCCAAGTCGGTTCTCGCGTGTTGCTCGTTTGCTTGTGCGCTTCCCTGCTGATCGTCCTCCACGTCATATCCTGGTTGGTTACGTACCCGACACACTCCTCCAGGGGATCCTCGACGACGTCCCTGAACTGTCCCTTTGTCTTTCCCGAGACGTACACTTTCGTTACCTGAAACGGGCGCAACTGTCACCTCGGCCACTAGGTGCTCCCTCCCTGGCTCCGCGCTATTCCGTCTGCCCCTGGCATCCAGTACTTTGACGCTCTCGCAACTCTTACTACCAGGGCGCCAAGACGTTCTCCGTCGTCCTCCACGACGTCCACATGCTGGCAGAGGTCTTCCACCTTTTCGCCGAGTTCTTCCACGTCTTCCGTCACGCCAATCAGTTCGCCGAGTTGTTCCACGTCTTCCGTCACGCCAATCAGTTCGCCGAGTTGTTCCACGTCTTCCCTCACGCCAATCAGTTCGCCGAGTTGTTCCACGTCTTCCGTCACGCCAATCAGTTCGCCGAGTTGTTCCACGTCTTCCGTCACGCCAATCAGTTCGCCGAGTTGTTCCACATCTTCCGTCATGCCAATCAGTTCGCCGAGTTGTTCCACGTCTTCCGTCACGCCAATCAGTTCGCCGAGTTGTTCTACGTCTTCCGTCATGCCAATCAGTTCGCCGAGTTGTTCCACTTCTTCCCTCATATCATCCGAAACGGGCGCAACTGTCGCCTCGGCCACTAGGTGCTCCCTCCCCGGCTCCGCGCTATTCCGTCTGCCCCTGGCATCCAGTACTTTGACGCTTTCGTCAACACTTACTACCAGGGCGCCAAGACGTTCCCCGTCGTCCTCCACGACGTCCACGTGCTGGCAGAGGTCTTCCACCTTTTCCCCGAGTTCTTCCACGTCTTCCGTCACGCCAATCAGTTCGCCGTCAATTTTCGCCGATAGCTCCGTCTTCGTCTCTTTCAGCTCGGCAGCGAGGTTGTCGTTTCTCGTCTTCATTTTGGCAACGAGGTTGTCGTTTGTCGTCTTCAAGTCTTTCAGTTCAGCAACGAGGTTGTCGTTTGCCGTCTTCATTTCTTCTTTCAGCTCGGCAGCGATGTTGTCGTTTCTCGTCTTCATTTTGGCAACGAGGTTGTCGTTTGTCGTCTTCATGTCTTTCAGTTCAGCAGCGAGGTTGCCGTTTGCCGTCTTCATCTTGGACATTCCTGTCTTCATTTCGGACATTTCTGTCTTCATTTCGGCGAACAATTCTTTCATCACTGCCATCATCCTGGTTTCCGAATCTCCCTCCATCTTGGTTCTAACGTTGCAACTTCTAACGACGATGTAACGAAACTAGAAGCAATTCGACGGATCCCACTTCTGACACCAGTGTGACTTTGTGAAGTAAAGAAGACAGATGTAGTCTAGATAAAGAAACACTTTTATTTCCGTAAACAGTAACTTTATACACTCGTTGCAACAGCAAGAAAGTCTTTTTCGATTCTCCAACAGCACGGCTCCGAACTCGTAACACAAAGAACTAACTCCGTCGGCACGACTCGTCGATGCTTTACATACGTCTCTTCTTTCCGTCGGCACGACTACTCAACGCTTCACATACGTCTGACTCCTGTGTCTGTCGCACTTTACCGCTATTTATATCTCCCAGGCACTATTCTGGAAGCTTCAGGAACGTTCAGTTATTGCGGTGAGATACAAAGTAGAAGATTCCAGAAGCCTCTATCCTTTTCTCTCTTTCGGCAAGCGCCCCAACAATGCGGCCATTCTGTCTCTTTCCTTCGGCTCCTTTGCGGTAGTGCCGACAATAATGCGATGGGTGACACTACTGTTGTCGGCAATTAGATGCGGCGGGCGCGGTGACAATATTTTGAATTTTCTGGCTATAGCCTATGTAGTCCTGTTTACTCTGGATGACTTTTGAATAACTGGTAAACCGTAAAAGATAGACAAAATCTTACTCTACAGAAAATGTAGATGTTGCCACACAATTGATGTCTAAATAAATTTTTCTGTGGAGTGAACCATTTCGGAGATATTCCTTGTTATCTGTGTCAGTTTCGGAAAACTTGAAACTTTCGTGAAATGAAACATCGTTGTTCATTTTTACTTTCTCTACTGGTAAGTAGGGGAAGTATTGCATTCCACCCAAAAATTCGATGTCGAGATTTCACCGGAAATATATGAATCCAAAAAAAGCATTTTTAGAAAAAGGTTCGTGTGTGTGTGTCTGTGTGTCAGTCTGTCAGACTTTGGACAGCATAACTCAAAAACGAAAAGTCGGTTACAAACCAAAGTTCGTATTTAAATTTAATGTCTTTCAAGGATGCGACACGAAGATTTTGAAGAAAATAGTCCCACCCTAAACTACCCTTTACATCGAAAATTTTGATTTTCTTGAAAATGGCTTTAACTATTTTGATTAAAATGTCATATGTTTGAGATATTTTGATGACAAATGAAATGTATATTTTGAATTTTCTGGCTATAGCCCCTGTAGTCGTATTTACTCTGGACGACTTTTGCATAACTGGTAAACCGTTAGAGATAGACCAAATCATACTATACAAACAATGTAGATCTTGCTAAAATACACAATTTATGTCTCAATAAATTTTTGTGTAGAGTGAACCACTTCAGAGTTATTACTTGTTATTTTTGTCAGTTTCGGAAAACTTAGAACTTTCGTGAAATGGAAGATCGTTGTTCATTTTTTTATGTTAAGTGTGCAAAGAGAACGGGATCTCAAAGCTTTAAAAGATTTGACTGTCGCACAAAGCCTACTGTATTCCCATTTTTCCCTTGTATGTAGGCAATAAGAGAGTTGTACACAAGTTTATATCTATCACGAAGAAGATATAGGAATAAGAGTATGTAAGAATGGTTAGTGCACGAGTAGAGAAAGTCATGTGATGATAGTTTCTCGGGCTAACAGCCAGGTCAGATTAGGGTAACTACCCAAGCTTTCAGCGACTAACTCTGCCGTCATCCTCAGGGGAACTGAATCTAGGCTCCAGAGGCAGTTCGGGTCGAACGGGGGGGGGGGGGGGATAGTGATTGCCCCCCCGCCCGAGTGTCTCGTCCGCAGTACCGAGCCGTTGTACGGCTTAACCCGCGTAATGAGTTGGATGTTCTTTCTACGGGGGATTTTGTCATCTGGGGAACATTATTTGGGGACAGGGGTTTTTATAGGTACAGGGAAACGGGTGGGTGGGATTTGTCCACGAGCTGGCAGTGCGCGGCTTCTGATTGGCTGGCCAATCAGGTGACGCGCTCATTCCCACCAGGGTTCTGGCCATCAGTCACTCACTGAGAGGTGAACTGAAAACGTAATTTACTCTGTTTTGGATACAGATTGAACTGTCGCTTTTCCCATCTTTGAGATTATACCGCCGGACTTAATATGTCCTTTGGTAGTCTTTTGGATGGTAGTCGGCGCGGCTGGTTCTGGTCATATTGGCCCAGAGTATTTACCAGAGGGTTAGGGTGATTTTGGAGTTTGTTGTACATTGTGCGAGCGCGGGTTTTAATCACGTCGACAATGTACGGGATGCTGGAATGTTCGTGGAGGATATGAGCAGGAAATCTCCAACTGGTATCATAGATCATCCTTAACGCCCGAATCTGCTACGTCTGGAGTCTGATGAAGGTGGACTTTGCCACCACTCCCCAGATCTCGCATCCGTACAAAATCAGAGGTGGAATGATCGCACGAAACAGCTGGAGCTTCAGGCGTAGGGGCATGGTTTGGGAACTGAGAATTGGGTATAGCTGCCGGAGAGCAGCATGACCTTGTAGTACTTTGCCCCTGACGTGATGTCTATACGTCAGCCGCCGGTCCAGCGTGACTCCGAGATACTTCGCCGTAGTGACCCAGGGGATCCGACGGCGCCGCAACACGAGGTCCCGCGGGAGCCGGTTGGCTTTCGTATTCTCCAGGAGAATCGCAGAGCTTTTCTCCGGGTTTATAGACATACGCCAGTTCTCGCACCATCTACTGATGGCACGGAGATGGGCTTGTACTTGGTGGTAACTGTAGCGCGGGTTCTTGTTAGTAGCGAAGATCAGTAGATCGTCCGCATACTGACAGATGTGTGTGTTTGGGTGCGTGGGGAGATCGGCCATGTAAGCTGCGAAGAGTGCCGGTGACAGTACACTGCCCTCGGGGACTCCTGCGCCAACGGGCCTTTCTCGGGAGAATGATCCCTCCACCTTCACCCGGAAGCTACGTTCCTGTAGGAAACTAGCCACCAAGTAAATATATGGAGGGGGGATTTCGTGCTGTATGAGCTTGTAGACAAGCCCCTCGTGCCAAGTGGTAGAAAATGCCTTTTCCACGTCGAGCAACACTGCCACCGTTTTAGCCCTATCCTGGTAAGCCCACCATTGGCCGAGCTCCGGCCGATGGAGGCACGTGCGGAACCAATCAGGTGATTGCCGATGCTTCTCTGCACTGTGGAGGAGAGATATGCTGAATGACTAGTGTCCATGCTTTGCTGATTTGAAGGCCTTCATCCCTATTGAAGTTTTTTTTATTCGCTTTAATGTATAGAGCTTCTTTAATCACCCTATCGTAGTATCTAGAGGACTTTTCAAGAATTTTTGTAGAGGCGAATTTGATTTTATGATCTGTATTATATGTGTGCTCAGCCACTGCGGATTTTTCTGGGTATCCTAGTCTAATACAACGTTGATGTTCTTTGATGCGATCTTCTACAGTTCTACCTGTTTGTCCTATGTAAACTTTGCCGCAACTGCATGGGATTTCATAAATGCCTGGTGCACGAAGACCTAAATTATCTTTAGCAGAGCCTAAAAACCTGTTTTATTTTGGTTGGACGTTTGAATACGGTTTTTATTTGATATTTCATGAGCAATCTTCCAATTTTCCCCGACAGGGCGCCACAATAAGGGATGACTGCTAAGCCTGCATGTTCTTTCGTTGTATTAGGTTCACGGTTTCGTTTGGAGTGGATTTTCTTAAAAGTACTGTTTATTTCCTGGTTGGTGTATTGATTCTGTCTGAAAACTGTACGCAGGTGTTGTATTTCTTGAGGTAGATTTTCAAGATCAGAGATAGCAATCGCTCGATGTATGAGTGTTGAGAGGACTGTCCACTTTTGTGCCGGGTGATGACAGTTGGTGCTGTTAAGGTATAGATCGGTGTGAGTTGGTTTCCTATACACCTTATGCCCCAGTTGACCATCGTTTTTTCTATAAATAAGTACATCCAAGAAAGGTAAGCCGTCCTGGTGTTCAGTTTCCATGGTAAACTTAATGTTGGGATGGATGCTGTTGAGAAATTCATGGAAAGCTGTCAGGGCATCTTTTCCGTGTGGCCATATCTCTCCTCCACAGTGCAGAGAAGCATCGGCAATCACCTGATTGGTTCCGCACGTGCCTCCATCGGCCGGAGCTCGGCCAATGGTAAAAAAGTGGGCGGTTCTTATCGGCCGCGCTCTAGGTATAAATATCGCAACATCAGTAGGGTCCCAGTTCAGACCGAGATGGGAAAGAAGAAACATCGCCGGAAATCGCCGACCTCGCCGAGCTCTCGGGCCACATCGGCTCCCGTACAGGAAAACATCGCCGAGCCTCCCAGCGCAGTCACCACCGCCAGCGCAGCCACTGTAGTTACAGCTGCCGCCGCGCCGAGCGCCAACAGCGATGCCAGCTCTTGCACTTCACCGCAGTCAGCACGCCAGCCAGTCGAGCGACCGCCGCCATCCAGGAAGGAGGTCAGCTCCCCGGGAGGGGCAGTGGCAGTGCCTATCCTGGAATTGCCGGCTCTTCCACCGCCGGCCACCGCATTACCCTCGGCCGCCTCTCCACCGCCGCCGGCGCCGGAACACACTGGTCCCCCCTCGGGAACCAGTGTTATCATCAGAGGAGTACCTCGCGACTTCCCAGTGAGGCATCTACTCACCGCCGCACAAAACGAGTGGCCGTCAGCTATGAAGGCCACTCGTATAGTGACCTCACGCGGACCCACAAGTCTCATGAGGATAATCTTCGCCGACACTGCAGACCAGGAAGCCGCCTTGAGGACGGGCTTGCCCTTACTTGGGCGGCGACTGCCTGCTGAGCCCAGCCGAACTACTCGCCGAGTGCCATGCCGCAGATGCTGCCGCTATGGGCACGACGCCACTGCCTGCACCGCTGCACCAAGGTGCCATTACTGTGGAGCCTCATGCCTCACATTGCAGTGCACCAACCACGACCTCCGCCGCCGACGCCGGTACTGCGCCACATGTAATGGACATGGTCATTTTACAGGACAGGCGCAGTGCCCACTTTACCCCAGGCAGTCAACACCAGCCAGCGCAGCCAGACCGACACAACACACATCAACACCTATCTCCGCCGACGCACCCACACCACGTGGAATAACCTCCTACGCCATAGCAGCAACACATGGAGAGCTTCACAGCACCGAGGCCCAGAAACTACATTCTATGGTCTCTGGCCTCGATCACCGTCTTCGATGCATTGAAGATGCTTGCAAACAACTCACCCACGCAGTCTCCACACTAACTACAGCAGTCACCACTCAACCACAACCCGTGACCAACGAACTACAAGACACCACAACTGCAATAGAAGAGGTTCGACATATCGCCGCAGAGAGCGTCCCAGCTCTCACTCACTCAATATCATCACTTAACACCAGGATCAACCAAGAACTCACCTCTGTAATGGAGGAGATCAGAGCTACCGCCGCAGAGAGCGTTCCTGCACTTACGCAGGCAATAGCAACAATGAACCTGAATGTCAACAAGCAGAGACGGGTCAACCGCAAGCGCCATGCTGCGATAGCCCGCCAGCTTACGCATCACACCACAGGTTTCAACGCCGCAGCTCGGCTACTTCACCAACTCCGTGCTGCCATCATAGAGCTCGACAACGCCGATGATATTGAATCAATACAGCGCAAGCTGTCCAGGATCGAAGACAACACACACGACACAACAAAAGAAACTACAGCGATCAAGCACGAACTCAGATCTATGAGTTTATCACGCTACCCCATAGCTCCCCCAATGACAATGCAAGAAATAACTACCCCAAGTCGTAGGTCTGTGCCAGGGCATTCGCCATGGCATTAGACCTGCCTTCACTCACCACCCATTTGAAACATGCACTCACAATCATCCGGTTTGCTTCAAGCGGTACCGGACCCCACGTCACCCCGATCAAACAAATAAACAGAGTCACCACAGTAAAAAATTTTAGTCAATAGGAAAAAAAAAAAAAAAAAAAAAAAAAAGCCAACACACTTGGAGTTGAATGGTAGAGCTCGGCGGGTGAGGAAGTGCTTTGTTAGTGCGCACGTGTAACGGTTTGGCGGGATCATTGTCGAGGATACAACTGCCATAATTTTGTCGGGAAAAGCGTGTTCAAATAAGTGACTGTGAGTAGAGTGCTTCAGAGGACAAATAAGGAGTAACTGCAAGTAAAGTGCTCCAGATACCCTTTTTAGAGGTGTTGTGACCGTTGTGAGAAGAGGAGTTTGTTGGTGCGCGCGAGAAACGGTCACGTGAAACGGTTTGGCGGGATCATTGTCAACTGCCATAATTTTGGCGGGAAAGACGTATCAAATGGCTGTGGCGCTCTCCACACACATTTGATTAGGGATATTGAGTACAGAGTGTAGTTATATAAGCGTTGTTATATAGTGTTTTGTTTAGTGTGTCCGTGTACACCTGGACGTATATTTTGAGTGAAGTGCAATAACTAATATGTGAATGAGTATCAATAGTACTCCGTCCCCTGTGTAAATAATTCTACGTATAATTATAGTGTAAATATAGTGTGTAAGTGACAGTATAAAAAGCGCGCGAAATATAGTGTACCCACGCTAAGTGGAGGCTCCCAGAAGCACTTGCGACTGGGAGCGGGAACAAGAAGGGGATGGAGAATGCCCCTGATCCGCCGGCCGCCGAGAGCGGAGTCAGGCAAGTGATGGCATCCAGCGCAGCAGCCGTGACTGCCACCGCACTCGCCCCGCCCACTACAGCCCCATTGACTACAGCTCCCAACGGCCAACGAACCACGGACCAACCAACCAAGAAGACCCAGATGACAGAGGAAGAGCGTAAGGCAATGGAAATAGAGAAACTTCAGAAGGAAGTAGATGAACTAAAGGGAGAGATCATCTACTACCAGAATGTGCTGGCAAATATGGATGGGGAATCCCAACAATTTTCAAAATTCGCACAGGACCTCGGGTTCTGCTACAAAGAGCATGCCCTCAAGAAGCGGCGATTAGTCATCCTCAGCGAGGGGTGGCAACAAGTGCCTGCAAGAAATAAGAGGAATAGAAGAAGCGGCCGGGAAAGCGATTCAGACAGTGAACGTCCCGACCAGCAGCGCCCCAAGCGCGTCTCAAAACAAAAAACGCCGCCATATCCCCTCACCACGAGAAACACCTACGCGCCGCTGAGGGTACAAATTGATGCAGAATCCGACGACGAGACGTCAGAGGATCCACCACCACAACCCGCAATAGCCTCCACCTCTAGAGACCCCTTCCCCAAGCTACCCCCCACCAAAGCCCCCATTCAAACACAGACACAGAAGAAACACACCACCCAGCCCACCATTCCCACCCCCACTCCCGCCCCAAGCACATCCAACAACGCAGCAAAAGCATCAGACAACCAGAAACCACCAAGAATAATAATCCCTGACGTCCAACACACGGTAAAGGTCCTCCGCATCCTGCGTGGCTCCCTTCCTGCCGGCACATATAAATTGCAGACGACGAGGGACTGCCTTAAGCTCTTCCTCCAACGGAAGCAGGACGCGAACCCGACAATGCAGCTCCTGAAGGACGCCGGAGTAGAAAACTACAGTTTTACTCCACGTGGGGATCAACCTCTTCGCTACGTAATCAAACGTCTTCCAGCTGACTTAGAGGAAGATTACGTGAAAGAGGACCTGGTCCTAAAAGGCTACACCGGCGTCCAAGTACGACAGATGATTTCACGTGGGAGGCCTCTGCCAAATTTTCAGGTTAGTCTTGACAGGACCACCGAAAACCAAAAACTTCTACAGGAACGAGAGGTGTGCCATATGATGGTCACCGTGGAGGTCCTGAAAACAAACCAAAACATAACGCAATGTTACAACTGCCAGCAGTTGGGGCACACTTTTAGGAACTGCAATATGACCTCCCGGTGTGTCCTTTGCGGTGACCTCCACCGCCTGGCTGATTGCCCGAAAAAGGCCAAGCAGGGCGTTGTACCCCACTGTGCTAATTGTGGGGAAACGCATCCTGCCAGCTACAGGGGGTGCGAGACGTTTCGCAACGAACGTCACCGCCGTCAACTGGCATCCATAGCCAGGAGCTCTCCCAGTGCTCAGCCAGGGCCAAAACCCATCATACACCCGGCCCTGGTTCAAACAGGTATCTCCTATGCGGGAACTACCGGAGGGCAAAACGCACCAGTGCCACCACAGAATGGTCCCCCTCCACTACCCCAACAGGCGCCCACGGGTGACCTGAGTGGGATAAAAGATATATTAAACATGTTCAGAGACCTAAATTTACCATCACTATTGATGAAGGCGCAGCCTTTCCTGGCCAAATTCAAAAGCTGCAGCAACACTTGGGAGAAAATAGAGACCATCATATGTCTCCTCTCAGCCCTTTTAGAATAAATGGCCCACGTAAGGGGAGGCACAACTTTAACTCGCGCACTACTGTGGAATGCAGATGGCATCCACAGGAAGCAACACGAACTTGAAAACTACCTACGGCGTAACAAAATTGACGTCGCATTCATCTGCGAAACAAAATTAAAGCACGAGCACACTTTTAAGCTCCAGGGGTATCAAATCTTTCGGAACGACAGAATTGGCAGACAAGGGGGAGGGACTGCTATTTTGCTTAGAAATACTATTGCTCATGCTTCTGTTACGTTGCCTGTAATGGCAGCGTTAGAGTGCACAGCACTTAAAACACGTGTAAATAGTAAAACGGTTATGCTGGTAGCACTTTATCGGCCCCCTAACTCCCCAGACTTTACACAAGACCTCGAGCAGATCCTCGCTTTAGAGGAGCACGTTATAATTGCAGGAGATTTCAATGCCCGGCACCCCTGGTGGTTTTCACGCCTGGCAAACGCGGCGGGAAATCTCCTGGTTGAATTTATAACTGATAATGATGACATTGAGGTACATCTTCCCCCAGAACCCACTTTTTGGCATCGATCAGGGCACTTTGACGCTGAGATTTTGGACATCGTACTAACAAAAAATGCGACACTGTTAAATAACTTTACTGTTTATCACAGCCTGGACTCCGACCATCTTCCTGTGCATTTCGACATACAGGGTGGCATTTCAGCCAGTGCCTCTGGCCCTCAAAGTAGAGCTGAGACCGACTGGAATAAGTTCACCACTGAAATGCACGGGATGGCGCAACCCAGACTGTCATACTATAGCGAGGCAGACATAGATGTCGCCATTGAAAACTTTACTGCCTCGCTACACACAGCCAAGAGAAATGCTACCACATACACCACAAGACCACCCGGTTTTTGCACGTACCCCGAGGTAGAGCAACTCATTGCGCGGAGACGACGCTTGACAAAACTGTGGCGATACACCCGTCAGCCTGAATATAAAGTGCTAGCAAAATGGCTACGCAACATCATTCGGCAACAAATTAAAATCAATAAAACTGAACAATGGGAAAACAAAATGCTGAGTACCACACATTCGGACTCTTCTTTGTGGAAATTACTCAAGGCTTTCAAAGTTTCCACGAGCGTCAACTCCGCAACTGAGGCGCTGCACACTCAAAGCGGCTTGCACTTCTCCGCAGAGGAGAAAGCCGAGGTCTTCGCTGACTGTCTCCAAGACAGATTCACCGAAAACCCAGTGACCAACTGTGAAATAGAACGGGAGGTCCAGACATGGGTACAAACCTGGGTGGCGCAGAAGCAAGAGCAACAACTACCCACCATAACACCGCAGGAAATTTACAAGCTCATTAGGAAATTGCCTAATGGGAAAGCTGCCGGTCCAGACAAAGTGACTAATGAGGAACTTAAGCATCTCCCGAGAAAAGCTCTGGTGCAACTAACAAAGATATTTAACGCCTGTTTGCAGCAAGGCTATTTCCCCTCTACTTGGAAACGAGCTAAGGTTATCATGCTCCCAAAGCAAGGGAAAAGCACCAGACAACCGCAAAACTACCGTCCCATTAGTCTTTTGTCTACTATTGGTAAACTGCTGGAAAAATGTATCCTTTCTCGGCTTCAAAAACAAGTCTCCGCAACACATGAACTCTCAAATTCACAGTTTGGCTTCAGAAAAGGACATTCCACTGAACTACAGCTCCTCAGACTAACTGATGACGTAACAGAGCAATTTAACAATGGGGCTTCAACGTTGGCGCTATTTCTGGACGAAGAAGCTGCATTTGACCGGTGCTGACACAATGGCCTTATTTATAAACTGCACCACAATTTCCCGGCTCTTCAAAATTATCTATACTTGCTGCACAATTTTCTAGAAAATCGGCAGTTTTACGTCCAAGTGGGCCGCTCCTCCTCACGGGAGCGAGTGATGCGGGCTGGCGTCCCACAAGGGGCAATAATGTCCCCTTTTCTGTATATATTGTTCACCAATGATTTCCCAGTGGACGCCAGATGCAAGGTCGCCATGTATGCTGACGACACTGCAATATACAACCACCATAGAAATCCACGTTTCGGCCTTGCAGAAATGCAACGTTATGTGAACAACTTCCTCTCATGGCAACATGACTGGAAAATCAAAATTAATCCCGACAAATGCCAGCTGATTCATTTTTCTAAGCGGCGTCACACTTTGGCAACGGACCTAACGGTCGGTGGTCAAATATTGCACTGCCGTCAGCAAGTTAAATACTTAGGTGTCACCTTGGACCGCACAATGTGTTGGTCCACCCACATAAAAAATAGCGCCAATAAAGGCAGACAGCGGCTAAAGCTGTGCGCCCCCATCTTCGGTAGTAAACAGTTGCGACTAAAGTCAAAACTTATACTATATAGGTCATTTATTCTCTCGGTGGTCCTGTATGCATGTGTGGCCTGGGCTAATGCCTCCAAAACTGCCCTCAAACAACTCCAAACCCTCCAAAACCTCTCCCTCAGAAAAATCCTCTCTGCTCCACTCCTCACCACCACCCAAACTCTTCACCTCGAAACTCATATCCCGTTCATCCCGGAGGCAATAGACAAAAGAGCAATGGCGGCATGGACGCGCATTAGGAACCACGAAAATGACGTGATCGCTAACATCGGCAAAGGCGAGCCGAAGCACCGCAAGCATACTAGCATAAAAATGTTCTAGAAGCGGCTCGGCTCGCCGACTAATGCGCGTCCACGCAACCTCGTCCCTAAGCCACATACATGTTCCGGCAGAGGCCCTCGCCTCGGAAAATATTCAGGAGCTGCCACCGCGGGACAGTGTACATAGTGTAAATAGTGTAGTGCGCTGGGACGCATATTTCTGGTGTGCCCAGTGAAGATGTGTGTGTACGAGTGTGTGTGTGGGTAAATGCGTGCGTGTATGTGTCTGTATATAATTTGTAAATATGTACATATGTATATATAACCCAAAGACGAAACAGACAAAAGACAAAAGAAAACTATTCTCGGTGACCTACAGATGGTCACCGTATGGGTTTTTGTATATAGCGAAAACTGTAAATATGAACAAAGTGAACTGTAAATCAATGTAAATGTAGCCTGTAAGCCGGGCCCAATGTACCGGCACCAGGCCAATACTTTTTTAAAATAAACTAACTAACTAACAACACACTTACTTCGCCTCGAGACTCCGAGTTGACAACATGGGAAGAAACCGGCGTGCTAAGAAGAGGACCACACCGGCTACTCCTGCTACATCCGTAGCTAAGAAGCCGCGAAACAGCTCCAACAACACCGCCTCAACTGGCTCGCCCAGCTCGACGCGCTCTGAGGAGAGAACTTCTCCACCCCCGGCGCCGGTTTCCAGCCGAACGCACGGACCAGTCAACACCGCCTCGGCCGGCCAGTCCAGTCAGACGATACCGGAAGAGACACCACAGACCTCCGCCGACAAAACCACAGCTTCGCCGGGATCGCGTACACAACACCGCGGCACATACAGTGCCGTGTTAGTGGGCGTCCCGCATCACCTGCCGACGCAGCTTCTCAAAGGCTATGCTGCGAAACTGTGGCCCTCAATTTCGAGGGTCACACGAATACAGTCTAAGAGAGGCCCCACTCCGCTAGTGCGCCTCTTCTTCACCGTAAAGGCGCATTACGACGCAGCACTCGACACCGGCCTGGAACTTCTCGGGGAGTCCTTACGGATTGAACCGAGCCGGGCGGAATTCACTCCACCCTGCCGTCGCTGCTGCCTGTACGGGCACAACGAAGCGGGATGTGCCGCAGCTCCAAGGTGCCACTACTGTGGGGCACCTAACACCACTGCCTCCTGCACCCAGCACGACCTCTCCAGACGTCGCCGCTTTTGCGCTTCCTGCTGGGGGCATGATCACTTCACCGGGCAAGCTTGCTGCCCGATGAGAAAAACGCCAACACCGTCTCAGCCGAAAGCCGCGGTCACCACCGGTCAGTGCAGGGCCTCCCTGCCGCAAGACAGTAGTGACCAGAGCAAGAAAGCCGACGACACGCAGATTGAGATCTCCACCTCTGCTACGGTAATCCTCCAGAAGCTGGAGGACCTCCAGGCAGAGATCGCCAACCTTCACGCAAGATTCGACAACGCAGAAGAAACCTTCAAAGACTTCAGGGACACCATGGACTACTACAACTCGCGCACGGAGGCTCTTATGCCTACCAAGCTCGATGTAGGCAGCCACCAGAGGACCCTGGAGTCAAAACTGAACGAGCTACTCCTATCGCTCCGAAGGCTTGTCAAGGAAGAGGTGGCAGCTCTACAGACGATGCTGGAGGAGGGATACCCAACAGTCGCCGCCCCCTACGGGGCCACTACAGCACCTCCGACGCAACCCACTCGTGGACGTCGGCGGCATTGAAAATCACCACCCAATTCCTTTTAAATCCTTCACCAAATTCTCCTTTACCATGCCACCTGACTTCCCAAGGGCGTACTCAGGGCCTCGGCCATGTGTACGTCCTGGCACCATCTCACCTGGCTTCGGCCCTTGCGGCCAGCCAACAAACCCGGTCCTTGAATCCGCAGGTGCAACAGCGGTACTGCCTTACCTATCCTCCCTTAATTCTAACCGGTGGAGGTTTTTTAGTGGGTAGTACCTCCGGGTGAGGCCCACAGTCCCCCTCTGTGCCATCCCAGCGCATGGGGCTCCGTAAATGGATTTTTCCTCCACTTGAAAGAAAAAAAAAAAAAAAAAAAAAAAAAAAATCCAACAACCAACCTCAGAACAAACCAACACAAAATCCAGACACAATACAAAGACCAAGAAAAACCCTCACAGCCGTGATAAAGGGAATACCATACGACATAACAGACGATGACATACTCCACAGCATTCAGGAAACTTACCCACAAATTTCACGTGTCTCACGCATAATTAGCCAAAATAGACAAACACCACTGGTACGAATCTTTAGTACCTGTGTCGCAACAATCAACACAATTCAAAAAGAAGGCGCAATAATTGAAAAACAGATCTTCCATGCAGAACCCTCAAGACACACAGACAGACATGTACCGTGCCGACAGTGCCAACAATACGGACATAACGAAGACCAATGCGCACAACAACCGACTTGCTTCCATTGCGGACATAACACTGAAACAAGACGATGCAACCATCCCATAAGACACAACACCCCATACTGCTCCACCTGCCGACAAAATGGGCACTACACCGGGCAAGTGAAATGCCCGATGTATCCCAGACAACCACCCACACTCCCCGAACACACTGCGAAAACCCACATTTTCCCACACAACATCCCAACACCACCAAAACCACAACACGTGACTGACTGGCCCAAGATAAACTTCCCAAAAATCCCAAGGACAAAAACGGACATGACGCCAAATGAAACCATTGGAACATTTAAACATGTAATAGGACACACAGAACAGCAAATAAAATCACTACAAGAACAAATCACACACATCCAAGAAAACATTACAAAGTACATCCGACAAATCATGAACACCACAATAACACAAATCCTAAGCACACTCATTCCGCCAATTTATGACATAACTCCACCAGCACAAAGATCCAGATTTCTACACAACTTAACACAAACAGCACAAAAGACCTTGAAAAAAGCTGTCAACACAACTAGAGTTGGCAACCAACTTGCCATCTTTATAGACGACAGATAAAAACATTACAATCACACAACAAACAATAATAAAAAACACAAACACACAGTAAACAAAACCACACAGTAAACATAAACACACACAAACACAAACACACACACTATACATACACAAACACAAACACACACACTTTCATAACCTAACATACAAAACAACACAACTAATATAAAAAATTACATTTGAGCCGGGGCAGCAACAACAAACAACAAACCCCCTAAAATTAAAACTTATTTCTCGGAGGGCAGAAGCCATCTCCACGCAGCTGGGGACGACAACACATACACAAACAAACACAAACAAATACATAAGCCACATCACTACAATCAAAACAATACACACACACGCCAGGAAGTTTCTCCCACACGACAAACAATAATACCAAGACGAGGCTGAAGAGGGACTGTCCCTAAACAGCCTGGGCATGTTGAAAAACATGCCCGAATTACCTTTTTACATTACATTTTTGCCTAGATTCGGTTCACTTCGCCTCGAGACTTCGAGTTGACAACATGGGAAAAAACCGCCGTGCTAAGAAGAGGACCACACCGGCTACTCCTGCTACATCCGTAGCTAAGAAGCCGCGAAACAGCTCCAACAACACCGCCTCAACTGGCTCGGCCAGCTCGACGCGCTCTGAGGAGAGAACTTCTCCACCCCCGGCGCCGGTTTCCAGCCGAACGCACGGACCAGTCAACACCGCCTCGGCCGGCCAGTCCAGTCAGACGATACCGGAAGAGACACCACAGACCTCCGCCGACAAAACCACCGGGATCGCGTACACAACACCGCGGCACATACAGTGCCGTGTTAGTGGGCGTCCCGCATCACCTGCCGACGCAGCTTCTCAAAGGCTATGCTGCGAAACTGTGGCCCTCAATTTCGAGGGTCACACTCCGCTAGTGCGCCTCTTCTTCACCGTAAAGGCGCATTACGACGCAGCACTCGACACCGGCCTGGAACTTCTCGGGGAGTCCTTACGGATTGAACCGAGCCGGGCGGAATTCACTCCACCCTGCCGTCGCTGCTGCCTGTACGGGCACAACGAAGCGGGATGTGCCGCAGCTCCAAGGTGCCACTACTGTGGGGCACCTAACACCACTGCCTCCTGCACCCAGCACGACCTCTCCAGACGTCGCCGCTTCTGCGCTTCCTGCTGGGGGCATGATCACTTCACCGGACAAGCTTGCTGCCCGATGAGAAAAACGCCAACACCGTCTCAGCCGAAAGCCGCGGTCAACACCGGTCAGCGCCGGGCCTCCCTGCCGCAAGACAGTGGTGACCAGAGCAAGAAAGCCGACGACACGCAGATTGAGATCTCCACCTCTGCTACGGTAATCCTCCAGAAGCTGGAGGACCTCCAGGCAGAGATCGCCAACCTTCACGCAAGATTCGACAACGCAGAAGAAACCTTCAAAGACTTCAGGGACACCATGGACTACTACAACTCGCGCACGGAGGCTCTTATGCCTACCAAGCTCGATGTAGGCAGCCACCAGAGGACCCTGGAGTCAAAACTGAACGAGCTACTCCTATCGCTCCGAAGGCTTGTCAAGGAAGAGGTGGCAGCTCTACAGACGATGCTGGAGGAGGGATACCCAACAGTCGCCGCCCCCTTCGGGGCCACTACAGCACCTCCGACGCAACCCACTCGTGGACGTCGGCGGCATTGAAATCACCACACAATTCCTTTTAAATCCTTCACCAAATTCTCCTTTACCATCCCACCTGACTTCCCAAGGGCGTACTCAGGGCCTCGGCCATGTGTACGTCCTGGCACCATCTCACCTGGCTTCGGCCCTTGCGGCCAGCCAACAAACCCGCTCCTTGAATCCGCAGGTGCAACAGCGGTACTGCCTTACCTATCCTCCCTGAATTCTAACCGGTGGAGGTTTTTTAGTGGGTAGTACCTCCGGGTGAGGCCCACAGTCCCCCTCTGTGCCATCCCAGCGCATGGGGCTCCGTAAATGGAGTTTTCCTCCACTTGAAAGAAAAAAAAAAAAAGCCTAGATTCAGTTCCCCTGAGGATGGCGGCAGAGTTAGTCGCTGGAAGCTTGGGTAGTTACCCTAATCTGACCTGGCTGTTAGCCCGAGGAACTATCATCAATAATCAACGCCGGGAAAGCTTCAAGTCATTAATTAAAGTCATGTGAGTCTGGAATTTTGATAAAAATTGTTAGTCATTTTTGTGAAATAAAAATAAATTTTTCGTATAATGGGTAGTTTTGAATGAAGATAATAAGTTGGTAGGCCACAAATATCAGCAGATCGCTCTTGTTCGTACAATAGCTCTGACCTAGATAATACGTTATCTCCTGAGCGTTTGCATGCTTTTTCTAAGAGTCCATTAAGCAACATAATAAAGACATGGCGGCGAGGGAAGAAGGGTTCTGCTCCTTGGTCTCTTGTGTGGCAAATCCGCAGTGTCACTTATCCCCATATGTTAGTGGTAGCCGATACTTTCTCCGCCTCTCGTCCGTCGCCTGCTATTTATCTTCATTTGGTCCACCAGAACCGGATAATACGTAACCATTATTTTGGATCAAAGTTCATGCTCTGGTTCAAGAGTCCTTCTTTCTTACTTTATACCCTTCCTTGTGAGTTCAGTAGCAAACATCATACGACTTTCTCTACTCTTCTACTAACCATTCTCATTAACTTAATGTTTATTTCCTTGTAGGTACAAGGGAAATATGGGAATACAGTGGACTTTGAGCGATAGTCAAATCTTTTAAAGCTTTGAGATCCCGTTCTCTTTGCACGCTTAACATATAAAAAAAGAACAATGATGTTTCATTTCACGAAAGCTTTAAGCTTTCCGAAACTCACACACACAACAAGGAATATCTCCGAAATGGTTCACCCTATAAGAAACTTTATTGAGACATAAATTGTGTATTTTAGCAAGATCTACATTTTTTGTACAGTAAGAATTTGTCTATCTCTAACGGTTTACCAGTTATGCACAAGTCGTCCAGAGTAAATACGACTACAGGGGCTATAGACAGAAAATTCAATATATACATTTCATTTGCCATACAAATATCTTAAATATATGACATTTTAGTCAAAATCGTTCGAGGCATTTTCAAGAAAATCAAAATTTTCGAAAAAAATTCAATGTAAAGGGTAGTTTAGGGTGGGGCTATTTTCTTCAAAATTTTCGTGTCGCATCCTTGAAAGACACTAAACTTAAATACCAACTTTGGTTTTTAACCAAGTTTTAGTTTTTGAGTTATGCTGTCCACAGACTGAGACACAAACGCACACACACGGACGTTTTTCTAAAAACACTTTTGTGGATTTTTGGGTACCATGACAGATGGTACCCGTTTTTTGGGTACCATAACAGATGGTACCCGTTTTTTGGGTACCATGACAGATGATACTCGTTTTTTGGGTACCATGACACATGGTACCCGTTTTTTGGGTACCATAACAGATGGTACCCGTTTTTTGGGTACCATGACAGATGATACTCGTTTTTTGGGTACCATGACACATGGTACCCGTTTTTTGGGTACCATGACAGATGGTACCCGTTTTTTGGGTACCATGACACATGGTACCCGTTTTTTGTATACCATAACAGATGGTACCCGTTTTTTGGGTACCATGACAGATGATACCCGTTTTTTGGGTACCATGACAGATGGTACCCGTTTTTTGTATACCATAACAGATGGTACCCGTTTTTTGGGTACCATGACAGATGATACCCGTTTTTTGGGTACCATGACAGATGGTACCCGTTTTTTGGGTACCATGACACATGGTACTCGTTTTTTCGGTACCATGAGATATGGTACCCGTTTTTTGGGTACCATGACACATGGTACCCATTTTTTCGGTACCATGAAATATGGTACCCGTTTTTTGGGTACCATGACACATGGTACTCGTTTTTTCGGTACCATGAGATATGGTACCCGTTTTTTGGGTACCATGACACATGGTACTCGTTTTTTCGGTACCATGAGATATGGTACCCGTTTTTTGGCTGCCATGACACATGGTACTCGTTTTTTCGGTACCATGAGATATGGTACCCGTTTTTTGGGTACCATGACAGATGGTACCCGTTTTTTGGGTACCATGACAGATGGTACCCCTTTTTTGGGTACCATGACAGATGATACTCGTTTTTTGGGTACCATGACAGATGATACCCGTTTTTTGGGTACCATGAGATATGGTACCCGTTTTTTTGGGTACCATGACACATGGTACTCGTTTTTTCGGTACCATGAGATATGGTACCCGTTTTTTGGGTACCATGACAAATGGTACCCGTTTTTTGGGTACCATGACACATGGTACTCGTTTTTTCGGTACCATGAGATATGGTACCCGTTTTTTGGGTACCATGACAGATGGTACCCGTTTTTTGGGTACCATGACACATGATACTCGTTTTTTGGGTACCATGACAGATGGTACCCGTTTTTCGGTACCATGACACATGATACTCGTTTTTTGGGTACCATGACACATGATACTCGTTTTTTGAGTACCATGACACATGATACTCGTTTTTTGGGTACCATGACAGATGGTACTCGTTTTTTGAGTACCATGACACATGATACTCGTTTTTTGAGTACCATGACACATGATACTCGTTTTTTGGGTACCATGACAGATGGTACTCGTTTTTTGAGTACCATGACACATGATACTCGTTTTTTGAGTACCATGACACATGATACTCGTTTTTTGAGTACCATGACACATGATACTCGTTTTTTGGGTACCATGACAGATGGTACTCGTTTTTTGGGTACCATGACACATGATACTCGTTTTTTGGGTACCATGACAGATGGTACCCGTTTTTCGGTACCATGACACATGATACTCGTTTTTTGGGTACCATGACACATGATACTCGTTTTTTGAGTACCATGACAGATGATACCCGTTTTTTGGGTACCATGACAGATGGTACTCGTTTTTTGAGTACCATGACACATGATACTCGTTTTTTGAGTACCATGACACATGATACTCGTTTTTTGAGTACCATGACACATGGTACCCGTTTTTTGGGTACCATGACACATGGTACTCGTTTTTTGAGTACCATGACACATGATACTCGTTTTTTGAGTACCATGACACATGGTACCCGTTTTTTGGGTACCATGACAGATGGTACTCGTTTTTTGAGTACCATGACACATGATACTCGTTTTTTGAGTACCATGACACATGGTACCCGTTTTTTGGGTACCATGACAGATGGTACCCGTTTTTTGGGTACCATGACAGATGGTACCCGTTTTTTGGGTACCATGACAGATGATACTCGTTTTTTGGGTACCATGACACATGGTACCCGTTTTTTGGGTACCATGACAGATGGTACCCGTTTTTTGGGTACCATGACAGATGGTACCCGTTTTTTTGGGTACCATGACAGATGGTACCCGTTTTTTGGGTACCATGACAGATGATACTCGTTTTTTGGGTACCATGACACATGGTACCCGTTTTTTGGGTACCATGACAGATGGTACCCGTTTTTTGGGTACCATGACAGATGATACTCGTTTTTTGGGTACCATGACAGATGGTACCCGTTTTTTGGGTACCATGACAGATGATACTCGTTTTTTGGGTACCATGACACATGGTACCCGTTTTTTGGGTACCATGACAGATGGTACCCGTTTTTTGGGTACCATGACAGATGGTACCCGTTTTTTGGGTACCATGACAGATGATACTCGTTTTTTGGGTACCATGACAGATGGTACTCGTTTTTGGGGTACCATGACACATGGTACTCGTTTTTTGGGTACTATGACACATGGTACTCGTTTTTTGGGTACTATGACACATGGTACTCGTTTTTTGGGTACCATGACACATGATACTCGTTTTTTCGGTACCATGACACATGATACTCGTTTTTTCGGTACCATGACACATGGTACTCGTTTTTTCGGTACCATGACACATGGTACTCGTTTTTTGGGTACCATGACACATGATACTCGTTTTTTGGGTACCATGACAGATGGTACTCGTTTTTTGGGTACCATGACAGATGGTACTCGTTTTTGGGGTACCATGACACATGGTACTCGTTTTTTCGGTACCATGACACATGATACTCGTTTTTTCGGTACCATGAGATATGGTACTCGTTTTTTCGGTACCATGACACATGATACTCGTTTTTTGGGTACCATGACAGATGGTACTCGTTTTTTGGGTACCATGACACATGATACTCGTTTTTTGGGTACCATGACAGATGGTACTCGTTTTTTGGGTACCATGACACATGGTACTCGTTTTTTGGGTACCATGACACATGATACTCGTTTTTTGGGTACCATGACAGATGGTACTCGTTTTTGGGGTACCATGACACATGGTACTCGTTTTTTCGGTACCATGACACATGATACTCGTTTTTTCGGTACCATGAGATATGGTACTCGTTTTTTCGGTACCATGACGCTTGACAAAAGCCTTCGTAGACAAAATAGACCTTTCTAGACAAAATAGACCTTTTTGGACAAAATAGGCCTTTCTATACAAATAGGCCCTCCTGAATAAATAGGCCTTCCTAGAGTTATTGTTTTTCCTAGACAAGATAGGCCATCCTAGACAAAATAGGCCTTTGTAGACAAAATAGGCCATCCTAGACAAAATAGGCCTTTTTAGACAAAATAGGCCTTCCTTGACGAATAGGCCTTGCTAGACAAAATAGGCCTTCCTAGACAAAATAGGCCTTTTTAGACAAAATAGGCCATACTAGACAAAATAGGCCTTCCTTGACGAATAGGCCTTGCTAGACAAAATAGGCCTTCCTAGACAAAATATGCCTTTTTAGACAAAATAGGCCTTCCTTGACGAATAGGCCTTGCTAGACAAAATAGGCCTTCCTAGACAAAATAGGCCTTTTTAGACAAAATAGGCCTTGCTAGACAAAATAGGCCTTTTTAGACAAAAAAGGCCTTTCTGGACAAAATGGGCCTTTCTGGACAAAATGTGCCTTTCTAGACAAATTTTCTTTCCTAGACAAGATAGGTCTTCCTAGACAAAATAGGCCTTTCTAGACAAAATAGGCCTTTCTAGACAAAATAGGCCTTTCTCGACAAATTGTCTTTCCTAGACAAAATACGCCTTGCTAGACGAATAGGTCTTGCTGGACAAAGTTTCGTCAGTTTTAACCAACCCGAGGGAGGGAACGAACGAACGAACGAACCAACCGACGTGTTGTGCGGTACGTGGACTTTTTCCCTTGCGTTTCACAAATGTTGAACGGATCTTAACCAATTTCACAAATTTTACATTTCTTGACACGGGGAACACGCCAAGGCCGGTCACTGTCGAGTCGTTGCGGTGCTGGGTTCGCGTTTTAGAAATGTTTGTCAATTTTCGGAAATTTACATTTTTCCAAATTTTGACATATTTCGAAAATGGACATTTTTTGACAGATTCAAAATTTTCAAAAGTTTGACATTTTTCGATAATTTGACATTTTTCTATATTTTCCATGACTTTGAAGACCTGGTTCCGGGGAGTGAGTGCGGGCAACATTAAGGAGTCTGGCTGCAAAGCCCTCCTCGGGGAGGCACGGCTGGCTGGCTGGCTGACTGACTACTGGAATTGGAACCCCCCCCCCGCCCCGCCGCCGGTCTTGGGGCCCAGAGGAAGGACAGCCGTGCTCCGCTCCAGGCCCCGGCCAGACTGACTGTCAGTCGTGCAGCTTCACCAAGTGCAGGTGTACCTACCTACCTACCCCCACCCAGCAGCAGTCAAAGCACTTTGCTGGCCAGAAGCACCACCACCCAGCCACCAAAGCTCTCGACGACGACCAAAAAGAGGATCCACTTCCTTTGTCGAATGCTGTCGAAGGATGGCGAAGGATGAGGGGATCGCCATTCGCGGGATCGCTAAACCGCGACCGGCAACTGCCACCTGCCTTATTCGCCAGACACCCTCTTCACTTCCTGCGGCTACTCACTCTACGCGCTTTTAACGCCCACCTGCACCTCCCCCGGCGTCGACACGACCCTGGCCGACACTCTCCCACGTTTCTCAGACTCGACGCGCGTGCAAATATACCGTCCTGCCGACGTTCTCTTAATTAACGGCGAAAACGCCGAGACGCAAGTGTGTTTACAAGTGTGTCGCCATCTGTCGGACGGACGGACGGACGTGGCAGAACCACCTGCCACAGACACACACACACTCTGTCGGTGACTGACTGACGGGCGGGCGGGCGGGCGGGCGGCGAGTTTGAAACTGACGTCTGTTCTCTCTCACACTCACGCACATAACAAGGAATACCTCCGAAATGGTTCACCCTACAAGAACATTTATTGACACATAAATTGTGTATTTTAGCAAGATCTACATTTTTTGTACAGTAAGAATTTTCATAAAATCACCATATGTTTAAGATATTTTTACGACAAATGAAATGTATATCTTGAATTTTCTGGCTATAGCCTATGCAGTCCTGTTTACTCTAGATGACTTTTGAATAACTCGTAAACCGTAAGAGATAGACAAAATCTTACTCTATAAAAAATGTAGATCTCCTTAAAATACACAATTTATGTCTGAATAAATTTTCTTTTAGAGTGAACCATTTGGGAGATATTCCTTGTTATTTGTGTCAGTTTCGGAAAACTTTGAACTTTCGTGAAAAGGATCACCGTTGTTCATTTTTTATATGTTAAGCGTGCAAAGGGAACAGAATCTCAAACATTTGACTATCGCACAAAGCCTACTGTATTCTAACATTCCCCTTGTACCTACAAGGAAATAAACAATAAGATAATTTGTACACAAGTTTATATCTACTATCACGAAGAAGATATAGGAATAAGAGTTTGTAAGAATGGTCAGCACAAGAGTAGAGAAAGTCATGTGAGTGTGGAATTTGGATAAAAACTGTTAGTCATTTTTGGAAAATAAAAATAAATTTTTCGTACAATGGGTAGTTTTGAATGAAGATAATAAGTTGGTAGGCCACAAATATCAGCAGATCGCTCTTGTTCGTACAATAGCTCTGACCTAGATAATACGTTATCTCCTGAGCGTTTGCATGCTTTTTCTAAGAGTGCATTAAGCAACATAATAAAGACATGGCGGCGAGGGAAGAAGGATTCTTGTGTGGGAAATCCGCAGTGTCACTTATCCCCATATGTTAGTGGTAGCCGATACTTTCTCCGCCTCTCGTCCGTCGCCTGCTATTTATCTTCATTTGGTCCACCAGAACCGGATAATACGTAACCATTATTTTGGATCAAAGTTCATGCTCTGGTTCAAGAGTCCTTCTTTCTTACTTTATACCCTTCCTTGTGAGTTCAGTAGCAAAAATCATACGACTTTCTCTACTCTTCTACTAACCATTCTCATTAACTTAATGTTTATTTCCTTGTAGGTACAAGGGAAATATGGGAATACAGTGGACTTTGAGCGATAGTCAAATCTTTTAAAGCTTTGAGATCCCGTTCTCTTTGCACGCTTAACATATAAAAAAAGAACAATGATGTTTCATTTCACGAAAGCTTTAAGCTTTCCGAAACTCACACACACAACAAGGAATATCTCCGAAATGGTTCACCCTATAAGAAACTTTATTGAGACATAAATTGTGTATTTTAGCAAGATCTACATTTTTTGTACAGTAAGAATTTGTCTATCTCTAACGGTTTACCAGTTATGCACAAGTCGTCCAGAGTAAATACGACTACAGGGGCTATAGACAGAAAATTCAATATATACATTTCATTTGCCATACAAATATCTTAAATATATGACATTTTAGTCAAAATCGCTTGAGGCATTTTCAAGAAAATCAAAATTTTCGAAAAAAATTCCATGTAAAGGGTAGTTTAGGGTGGGGCTATTTTCTTCAAAATTTTCGTGTCGCATCCTTGAAAGACACGAGTTAAATACCAACTTTGGTTTTTAACCGACTTTTCGTTTTTGAGTTATGCTGTCCACAGATTGAGACACAAACGCACACACACACGGACGTTTTTCTAAAAACACTTTTGTGGATTCAGCGGGCCTTAAAGCATATATTTCCTATGAAAACTCGACATGGAATTTTTGAGTGGAATATAATACTTCCTCTAATTACCAGTAGGGAAAGTAAAAAGTTCTACAAAAATTATAGTGCATATTAAACATGTAGTTTGTTTTTTCTTGTTCTTTTGTGAGGAAGCCATTTCAGAGATATTCTTTCTTATTTGTCTGAATTTCTCAACACTCATTTTTTTAAATGGGATTCATTATTCACTTTTCTTTCTCTTGGCAATAGAAAGATAATGGAATTGTTAAGTCATCACTTAACGACCAGGTCTTAAAGCATTTGACTATGACTCAAGGTGTACTGTATAGCCCTTGTACCTACAAGTACACCACCTTTTAAGGGCACATTTTTCTATGTTGGTTGTGTATATAAGCAGATTTCTGTTAAGATATACATTAATCATTTGGGGCGTTGGTTGCGATATAAATCAGAAACACGCAAACCTGACATCAAACACGTTCTTCATGTTTCGATCTGCTCTATCAGTTAACAAAAGATTCTTGAGGCTTGTGCGGGGTTTGGACACACAACCTTTCCATTATATTATTACACTTTCGTCATGCTGCATATAATATTCTTTAAAAGTTATTAATAGCTGTGTATTGGGATATGCTTTGACCAAAATATGTTTGAATATTTCGCAGCAATACTCTTAACAATTGTTATTCATATATTTCATATGAACCTAGCCTAAGCTTTGCATAAACTCTTTCTTAGATACTTCCTTATGACAACTGAACATGCACTAACATATTGTTTATCCTTATATGAATAATTATTACGCGAAAAACCTGTGAAAAATACACCTTTTCTCCAAGTTCTTTGTTCTGTCGCTCTATTGTTGTCACTTAAGTATTCACAGACAGTGGTATCTACCAAGTAAACGCGTAAATTTATTAGCACATAAAATGAATGCTACAAGGCGATTTTTCAGCAGAGATAGTAAAAAGACTGCAAGGTACTCAGCCGAACATACATGTAGAGAGGAAGAGAGTCACAAGAACATGCCGCTAATTTAGATCATAAAATTAGTGTTTCAATTTGCTTTTTCTCAGCCTCAGCCGAGTACAAGTTGTGCAAGCTAATGCCATTTGCAAAACCAATATACGAGCTGGTCCCTCCCAAGGCACGGACGGCGAAGTTTAAAGATCAGCGATTTAATCTCCTGCTCCTGCTACCGCTCCGCTTATATCTTATGTTATTACATGCACAGATTTCCGTAGCTAGGCACATGCGCATGCGCACCTCCTTAGCCACTTAGTGCATCTGTACCAAGACAACATTACATTTATCTCAGCTTCGCGACACAGTTTTTTGTTTTTCTTTCCCTACTATGCAATACTTAAACTTACCTCAAATGGGACATCCTTATTCATTTTAAATTCCTGCATAAGAGGCACCTTGCTGCCTGGTAGGAAATTTGACACATGTAAAAATACTGTAGGGGTGCTACCACAAAAACCACCCCTAGCGATACAGGGGGTGAAAACTTCGACGGTAAACAGTTTTAAGGTTTCTTACCATAAACGACCTGCTTTTTGAGTGTTTCGTTCTTTTAGACATGCAATAGTCTTGTATCTTACACTCACAGGACTTTCTCTACGCTCTTCCGTCCTACTTCTCGATCTACTTCATTTTAATGGAAATAACCATTTGTAAAAATTATCTGACTACTAAATTCCTTGTAGGTACAAGGGGAATATGGGAATACAGTAGACTTTGAGGGATAGTGAAATGTCTTAAAGTTTTTAAGTTCCCTTCTCTTTACACGGCTAAGATATAAAAAAATGAATCACCATTTTCCATCTGTGGAAGGTATAAGAACTCCAAAACTGATAGAAACAACAAAGAATATCTCCGAAATGGTTCACTCCACAAAAAAATGCATTTGGATATGAATTACGAGCGGCGCCGTGGCCGGGCGGTTAGACCGTTGGCCGTAATAAGGCATAAAGTGTAAGAAGAGCTGGAGAATAGGAGCCGACTATCCTATTTGTACTTCTGCTGGTGCCACATCTATTAAAACAATAATTGCTGACTCACCTCCAGAACCACCCCTCGATCACAGACAGACGGACGGAGAGACGTTAACCTCATTGGTGTTTCAATTCACACACAGCTGCCCCCGTCTGAGGGGTGAGGGGAGCAGCCCACCTAATACTTTTATACATGTGTTTAATAATGGAAGGGATTACTGGTGCAGGGTGGGGGCGGGGCGGTTCAACATCACCTCCTCTACCTTTGCAATACTTCACGCTCTTTCAAACTGCACGCACAGACTATTCTAAAACACGATATTGTCCTTTTATTAACTTACTTTCACTCTACTGTTCATGAAAAAACATTTTTTCGAATGAATGTATGTTCCGAAATAAATTTTCTTTTTCTGCGCTGAGTTGAACGCTGTAATCCATTTTTACAATCTAAGTGTAAATATTGTAGTGATAAATCATCAAACCACGGACAACGTCGGGTATTTCACCTAGTAACAAAGAAACACAAGGCTATTGAACAAGTACAACCTAAGTCTAAATGTTGTAGTGATAAATCATCAAACCACGGACAACGTCGGGTATTTCACCTAGTAACAAAGAAACACAAGGCTATTGAACAAGTACAACCTAAGTCTAAATGTTGTAGTGATAAATCATCAAACCACGGACAACGTCGGGTATTTCACCTAGTAACACAGAAACACAAGGCTATTGAAAAAGTACAACCTAAGTCTAAATGTTGTAGTGATAAATCATCAAACCACGGACAACGTCGGGTATTTCACCTAGTAACAAAGAAACACAAGGCTATTGAACAAGTACAACCTAAGTCTAAATGTTGTAGTGATAAATCATCAAACCACGGACAACGTCGGGTATTTCACCTAGTAACAAAGAAACACAAGGCTATTGAACAAGTACAACCTAAGTCTAAATGTTGTAGTGATAAATCATCAAACCACGGACAACGTCGCGTATTTCACCTAGTAACAAAGAAACACAAGACTATTGGACAAGTACAACCTAAGTCTAAATGTTGTAGTGATAAATCATCAAACCACGGACAACGTCGGGTATTTCACCTAGTAACACAGAAACACAAGGCTATTGGACAAGTACAACCTAAGTCTAAATGTTGTAGTGATAAATCATCAAACCACGGACAACGTCGGGTATTTCACCTAGTAACAAAGAAACACAAGACTATTGGACAAGTACAACCTAAGTCTAAATGTTGTAGTGATAAATCATCAAACCACGGACAACGTCGGGTATTTCACCTAGTAACAAAGAAACACAAGACTATTGGACAAGTACAACCTAAGTCTAAATGTTGTAGTGATAAATCATCAAACCACGGACAACGTCGGGTATTTCACCTAGTAACACAGAAACACAAGGCTATTGAACAAGTACAACCTAAGTCTAAATGTTGTAGTGATAAATCATCAAACCACGGACAACGTCGGGTATTTCACCTAGTAACAAAGAAACACAAGGCTATTGAACAAGTACAACCAAAGTCTAAATGTTGTAGTGATAAATCATCAAACCACGGACAACGTCGGGTATTTCACCTAGTAACAAAGAAACACAAGGCTATTGAACAAGTACAACCAAAGTCTAAATGTTGTAGTGATAAATCATCAAACCACGGACAACGTCGGGTATTTCATCTAGTAACAAAGAAACACAAGGCTATTGAACAAGTACAACCTAAGTCTAAATGTTGTAGTGATAAATCATCAAACCACGGACAACGTCGGATATTTCACCTAGTAACAAAGAAACACAAGACTATTGGACAAGTACAACCTAAGTCTAAATGTTGTAGTGATAAATCATCAAACCACGGACAACGTCGCGTATTTCACCTAGTAACAAAGAAACACAAGACTATTGGACAAGTACAACCTAAGTCTAAATGTTGTAGTGATAAATCATCAAACCACGGACAACGTCGGGTATTTCACCTAGTAACACAGAAACACAAGGCTATTGGACAAGTACAACCTAAGTCTAAATGTTGTAGTGATAAATCATCAAACCACGGACAACGTCGGGTATTTCACCTAGTAACAAAGAAACACAAGTCTCTTGGACAAGTACAACCTAAGTCTAAATGTTGTAGTGATAAATCATCAAACCACGGACAACGTCGGGTATTTCACCTAGTAACAAAGAAACACAAGACTATTGGACAAGTACAACCTAAGTCTAAATGTTGTAGTGATAAATCATCAAACCACGGACAACGTCGGGTAATCTCACCTAGTAACAAAGAAACAAGACTATTGGACAAGTACAACCTAAGTCTAAATGTTGTAGTGATAAATCATCAAACCACGGACAACGTCGGGTATTTCACCTAGTAACAAAGAAACACAAGACTATTGGACAAGTACAACCTAAGTCTAAGTGTTGTAGTGATAAATCATCAAACCACGGACAACGTCGGGTATTTCACCTAGTAACAAAGAAACAAGACTATTGGACAAGTACAACCTAAGTCTAAATGTTGTAGTGATAAATCATCAAACCACGGACAACGTCGGGTATTTCACCTAGTAACAAAGAAACACAAGACTATTGGACAAATACAATGTAAACTGCGAAATAACTGCCAGTTCTGTGAAATACTTCCTTATTTCTTATAGTATTAATGTCATTATCCTTGTTTGTTTACAAAAACCAAAGGTAGGATTGCCTCAATGAAATCCAAGTCCCCTGGAGGGAAGTTTGTTAATTAATTAGCAGCCAAGACAAAACAATAACTAAATGAAGAACCACAGAAGCCTTTATTCTTGTTAATTGATTTGAATAACTGTAGGGAGAGGTCAATGAACTTATTTATCACCAGAGTGCTCCTAATTACTTTTGCCTATTAATGAATACATATTTCAAACGCAGCTGCTGTCCAATTGGAAGCAGATGCTTCCTTGATTTGTGCAAGTTGTACCTGAGGGGGTGCATGGTGATTAATGGTGATAAGTATGATGCTGTCAGAAACCGGATGTGGATCTTTATGCGAGATATTCGCCCCAGGGGAATATAAAAGGCACAACAACATGTGTTCAAGTCGTATAACATCTTACTGTTCATTTAAATACGTGGCTGTTGATAAATATTTGCAGAAACTATCTTGTTGGTACAAGGGAATATAGGAATGCAGTGTATCATTTGACTTCATACCTATAAAAATATAGGAAATTCAAAATTCAATCCCAGAGTCTGTTAAATACATTTCTTTTTGGAATTAACCATTTCCGAGATACTTCTTGTTATTTGTTATTCGGTTTTATGCAGTGCTCTACAAAGAGGAAGGAATTTCAAAGCCATCAGTTAGTTTTAAAACAATTGACTATCACTTATAGCGTACTGTATTGCCATATTCCCCTTGTACCTACAAGAAAATTAGCAATAATATAATGTATACAAATGTTTATCTGTATTAACATGAAGTAGTACCTGGGTGACCGAGCTTCGCTCGTCGATTTTCGCCTCTGTTTTTGAGAAATCTTGTTATTTATGGAAGAAAATACTTATTTAGATAAACCTGAATGTTAACTATATAAAACTTTTTCTCACAAGTGTTAAAAGTCATTTCCGAGATACAAGAGATATAGAAATTCATATAAATATTTCATAAACACCATCATTTCTACTGCTGAACGCAAACCTACCCCAGATATGCACCTAGTTCGAGGTTTTCGTCGAGCATTTGTTCCATTATGGAGTTATTTTCCATTATTGTTTATAGAAGAGTTAGTAGAGAAAGAGATGTGAAAGATGTGAATGTGTTACTTAAAAGTGAGAACAGAAAACAGTATGAATATAATATGTAACATTTCTACTTCAAACATACGGAGATTTGTATGACTTAAGTGGGGATAATTTTTTTTTTTTTTGTAAAATCTCGTTTTTATGGAAAATTGTTTATAGAAGAGTGAATAGAGAAAGCGATGTGAACGTGTTACCTAAAAGTGAGTAGAGAAACCAGTATGATTGTAATATGCAGCATCTCTATTTCAAACATACAGAAAATTGTATGAGTTCTTTTTAGAAGAGTGAGTAGAAAAACCACTGTGGATTGTGTTACTTAAAAGTGAGAGGAGAAAACAGTGTGAATGTAACAGTATTTCTATTTCAAACACGCAGAACATGGTATGACTTACTATAAAAGTGGAGATAAAAATGTTTTTTGGTGTAAAATCGCGTTTTTTATGAAAAATTCTTTATAGAAGACTGAGTAGAGAAAGAGATGTGAATGTGTTACCTAAAAGTGAGTAGAGAAAACACTGTGAATGTAATATGCATGTATACAAAAATTTAACCAAATCTTTAGAGCCGTTTCTGAAATACCGTGAGTATATACAAGAATTGCACTGTAGAAGCGGGAATAAAAAATGTAATTTTTTATGTAAAATAGCGTTTTTGCCGGAATTACACCTTTATACATGAACTTAAAAAACAATACCCTATCTGAATACAACATTTGATCGAAATTGTTAGAACCGTTTCCAAGTTGTGCAGAATAAGTATATATACAAGAATATTTGCTCGTTTAAATATATAAGATATGGAGGAATAAGAGTTTGTAAGAATGGTTTGTACAAGAATGAGTAGAGAAGGTCATGTGATCGAACAAACATTTTGTTTTTTCTGCTTATATGGAGTAAGTTTTAAATTTTCCAAATGTCACTGGCATTAAACATATTTCACTCAATCAAACAAAAATAATAATAATATTGTTTGCATTCAAAAGAGGAGCGTTGTGAAAATGGATTGTCATGAAGGTTCATATTTCTCTCACCCAGGGCGCCACTGACAGCTGACTCAGTAGGCGGCCAACATATTATGTCAATACAATAAAATATTTATGCAAATGACTTCTTTTTCAACGTTACGTCCCAACACCCAGGCTTTAAAGCGATATATTCATTATTATCTGTGTTTTTAATATATTAAAAGAAAGACACACACACACACACACACACACACACACACACACACACACACACACACACACACACACGTACACACACAGCACAAAAATAATAAACTCGTATTCCTGTTTTTAATTCAAGCTAATCCAGTTTGTATGAATTATTGCATTTCCCACATTATTAAAATACTCAAACTAATTCCTCGAGTTTCACTAAAACACCTCTTATAGTTATGTAAAAGCCTGCAAAGTCAATTTACCTTAATTGATCAAAATGAATGTTCGCAAAATGTACTTAAATTCGATCTAACCAAACTTATTCTCAAAATTCATTATCCTTCTTTACGGGAGGAGGAAAAAAAAAACTATTTTAAATGTACTGGATGCAGCTGTCAAACAATAAGTAATTCTGCATTCTCGGAGCTGTCCCGAACACTTTCAGCTGTTTTACGCATATTTTGTGATTAGAAGAATGGTTGTGTTTTCTCCATGTTGTTTAAATCTTCAGAACCGCTGGAATTTCAGTCACCTTTCCCTAATCACTCACTCGCTAGTAATACGGAATACGGTTTAAATTACATATTGCTTTTTAGGGAGTATAATCATCATTCTGGTGATGATAATAAGAAGAAGAGGAACAAAAGGGGGTAAGAAAACAGACTAGAGTAAGTGAGAGGTGTTTCGTTGGAAAGGATTACGAAGTTAAATTTTCCAGCTTTTGAAGGTATGTCTCACGTTACCTGAGAGCATGTATTTTGTAAGGTCTCAAATCATGGGGGTGGCCTGAGATAATCCTGACCACTCCCCCTACGTGTGTGCTTACTGGTGTGGAATAGAATCCTCCCTGGCCTGGTCTGGTCTGGCCACGCGACTACTTCCCCAGGTGACTGACTGACAGACTGGTGAGTCAGGACGCCTGATATCTATCACAACACCACAACTAAAACTTCACAACCTTCCACGGATACAACACCAACATTATAAAGAACATTCCTGCAACCTAAACTAACCTGGCAATATTTTTCGAAAAGTTTCATTTCCTCTAAAATAGCACTAACATTAAAATGCTATATGTTTAAAATGTTGCCATTACTCATATCTATTGAACGTTGTGTGAATTACGACCTTTGTAAGAGACAGACAAAATCTTTTTTGTGCACTGAACCATTTCCGAGATATTCCTTGTCATATGTCCAAATTCTCCAATACTAATGTAAAGTCGTTAATCTTTTATTTCATAGCCATACAAAGATAATTTTTGAATCCGACCCACTTAGAAGTGGGATCGGATCGAAATTGCGTTGCATGGAAACACGGATCGATTTGAATCCACCAAACATGCTAACACGCTCATCATTTTGTTTTCTTGTTGAAAGCGATGTAATAACACACAGCAGTCACTTTTGAGCCTTGCATTACCAAGTCGTTCTCATTCTGGATTGAATTCAACATGGAAACGTGGATCGTATTGAAAATGGGATTGGACCCAAATCAATTTCAATTCCCCATGGAAAGCACTAAATGTAATTACAAAGTCGTTTAAAATATTTGATCTGCTTAAAGCCTACTGTATTGTCATATTCCCTTTGTACCTACAAGGAGATAAGCAATAAGAGAATTTGTACAAATGTTTATCTCAACTAACACGAAGAAGATATAGGAATAAGAGTTTGTAAGAAGTTTGTAGAAGAGTGATTAGAGAAAGTCTTATGAATATATATTTTTGCTAGTAGTCTGGAATATACATTCTCATAAAACTGATAAAATTGCTGAAATTAAATCACAAAAAGGTTTAAAACGGTATGGCAATATGGTCTTTATCTGTATGACATAAGTTTACATTGAGTCGATGGGGTGGTCGCGTGTTCTGGGGTGCCTCGCCCCTGCACCCCCACTAGCAGCAGCTGCGTCACTAAATTTGCACGCTTATAATAGTTGTTGTTTTGCCCAAGTTTACGAGGGGCCTCGCTATAAATAATTTAAAAACAGGCCGTTTCTAAGCGTTCCTGACGTCATGCCACCTAACTCATTTATTGGAGGCGTGCAATAAATTGCTGTCAGAAGAGCGCCGGTTCATTTTGCATGGGCCCATGTGTGTGTGCCCCTTTCACCGCAAATTAAACTTGTTTACCTCTCAGCACGCGTGCACAGACAGAAACGCCTTGTTTGTCTATGTTAATAGCTCATTGCCGCTGGCGAGAGAAAGTAATGTGAATGTAATACGTTCTATTTGTATTTCAACCATATAGAAAATTATATGAATTATGTGTAGATTGGTGAATTGAGAAAGAGATGCAAGAACGCTGTGTAAAAGAAAAGTGAGTAGAGAAAAACAAGTAAATGTAATACATTTTATTTGTATTTCAATCATAAAAAATCTGATGTGTTGCACTCACATGACTTTCTCTACTCTTGTACTAACCATTCTTACAAACCCTTATTCCTATATCTTCTTCGTGTTAGTTGAGATAAACATTTGTACAAATTCTCTTATTGATTATCTCCTTGTAGGTACAAGGGGAATACGGGAATACAGTAGGCAAGTTTTCCGAAACTCACACACATAACAAGGAATATCTCCAAAATGGTTCACCCTACAAGAAAATTTATTGAGACGTAAATTGTGTATTTTAGCAAGATTCACATTTTTTGTATAGTGTAATTTGGTCTATGTCTAACGGTTTACTAATTATCCAAAAGTCGTCCAGAGTAAATACGACTACAGGGGCTATAGCCAGAAAATTCAAGATATACATTTCATTTATCATAAAAACATCTGAAACAAAAGACATTTTAATCAAAATCGTTAGAGCCATTTTCAAGAAAATCATAATTTTCGAAAAATTTTCCATGTAAAGGGTAATTTAGGGTGGGGCTATTTTCTTCAAAATCTTCGTGTCGCATCCTTGAAAGACCAACTTTGGTTTTTAAGATACTTTTCGTTTTTGAGCTATGCTGTTCACAGACTGACAGACTGACACACAGACTGGCAGACACACAGAAACCCACACGGACCTTTTTCTAAAAATGCTTTTTTTGGATTCAGGGGGCCTCAAAACATATATTTCTGGTGAAATCTCGACATCGAATTTTTGGGTGGAATAGAATACTTCCCCTACTTACCAGTAGAGAAAGTAAAAAATTATATGACTTGTATCTAGGTTGGTGAATACAGAAAAATATGTAAATATTTTGCATAAAAGAAAAGTGTGGCGCTAACGATTTTCATTACAATGTCGTATGTTAAATATAAAATGCATATCTTGAATTTTCTGTGAATCTTTCCCGCAGTCTAAATCTGAATGATAACTTGAACTATTTCGTTATTTGTGTTACTTTTAAAATGCTTACATTCTCCACAAACGGAAGATCGTGGTTCATTTTCTTTTTATATCTTAGCTGTGCAAAGAGAACCGAATTTCAAAACTTTAAAAGATTTGACTATCGCTAAAGGCTACAAGGAAATAGCAATAAGATAATCTGTACAAATGTTTATCTCAACTAACACGAAGAAGATATAGGAATAAGAATGGTTAGTACAAGAGTAGAGTTGAAGGAACTTAACAGAAGCACCAAAGATGTTTCTATTATGAGGTTTAAATGTTTTGTACACAGCGGCTGGCTGGTGAAAGGTGACGTATGAATACGGGGATTTGATCCCCTCGTGTTGGAATCAGGAAGTTGGCGATCCGACCGACTGACTGCCTGACAGGGGACAGACAGTTCATATTCATGAGAATTATCTGCCTCGTGAAGCTGCCTTTGTCATTCTTTAACTTCTCCCTCCAGGTGTGCCATTTCACACGACTTTCTCCACTCGCTCTTCTGCAACCCATTCTTACAAACACACGTGGCTCAAATATGTGTATTTATACAGTGCAAATGTTTATTAACAGTCGATAATGATGATGATAATAATAATAATAATAATAATAATAATAATAATAATAATAATAATAATAATAATAATAATAATAATAATAATAATAATAATAATAATAATAATAATAATAATAATAATAATAATAATAATAATAATAATAATCTTATTGCTTATTTCCTTGTAGGTACAAGGGGAATATGGGAAAACAGTAGACTTTGCGTGATAGTCAAATCTTTTAAATCTTCTAGACCCCGTTCTCTTTGCACGGTTAACGTATAAAAAATGAACAACGATGTTCCATTTCAAGAAAGTTTTTATTTTCCCAACGTGACACAAAGAAGGAATATCTCCGAAATGGTTCAGTTTAGAAAACAAATTATTCAGGCATAAATTGTGTGTTTTAGTAAGATCTACATTTTTCTATATAGTAAGATTTTATCTATGTGTTACGAGTTATTCAAAAGTCGTTCAGAGTAAACAGGCGTACATAGTCTATAACTATAAAATTCGAAATATACATTTCATTTGTCATACAAATATCTTAAACATATGACATTTTAATCAAACTCGTTAGAGCTATTTTCAAGAAAATCAAAATTTTTGAAACATTTTCCACGTAAAGGGTAGTATAGGGTGACTTGAATGACAGTACGATAAATTTCCCGGGCTAACAGCCAAGTCAAATTTGGGCAACTGCCCAAGTTAGCCCAAGAAACTATCATTAGACAAAATCTTAATACATAGAGATATAGATCTTAAATCTTTTGCTTTTTGGATGAACCATTGCCCAGACGTTCCTCGTTATTTGTCCGATACTTAGCCTCCTATATTCTCATATATCCCTTGTACCTACACGAATAGTTGGTACCTGAGTGAGTAGAGAAAGTCATGTGACCGCAACATACAATATTTTTACAGAAAGTGTGTCTCTGGGTCACATGAGCATCTTCAACCGCTGCCTAATGAATTACTGTTTATTTATTTACCAAAGGGCAGTTTTTAGGCTATATAAACCATGGACAAAAATTACGTATGTACTAACGTGGCGTTTAATTAATTTTTTTGTTATTTTTAACATGTGCTCGCCACAAAAACTGCCTGTAGTATTTGTTGGATCTAGCCACGGAAACACGCCAATTGCGTTTTAAAATCGGCTGGTGGTGGTGGTGTGTGTGTGTGTGTGGGGGGGGGGGGGGCATTTGTTGCGTGGGTGGATGGAATTTCATTTTGCCACAATGTCTTTACGCCTGTCAGTCGATTTCAATTTTTCGTTAATCAATCAATACGATGTCAGGTCGGCCAATATCGGTTGTCGGTCGCTCGCTCGCTACATAAAAATTACATTACAATAGAAATAGGTGATAACCACATGTTAGTTAACGTATTAAAAACGTGTATAATTTGCTGGGCAAACCGCATTATGCACCTTGGTAGGTAGGCAACCGTGTTTAACGCTCTAAACAGCTGATAACGTTATAATCTCATATTGCGGGCCGGCGATTGGTCATGGTTCTTCTAGCAGATGCAACGCCATGGTGGCAGAAGTTGCAGCTAATCGCTCCGATCAACTATACTATAGCTTAGTTTAATGAGAAGGTACTTTCGAATAATCGTGAAAATATTGCAATAGTAATAATTTCATTTGTCCAAGAAGTTTGGATTACCGGTATGTTATATGAACAAACAGACAACATGGATCCTCAAGTACACCAATGTTTACATTGAAAAGCTCACATATCTTGCCCAAACTCCACTGGCGAATCTGAGTTCTATAATAAATACACAGAAATTAAACATTACATCAAAGACTGTGCCCATATATTTAAATGTTTTCACTATTATTTGTTATTTCTGTGTATTGAACACTCAGTGCCATCTGTTAGACGCAAGTACAAACTTGACTCTCGTAGTTACTTATTCTGCCACTATGAAATGAAGTTGAGTATGGTGGGCCTATCGCATTATCTGGAAATGGTTGTTGAATGTTCCAGGGAAAATCTTATAAAGTTACAACAATCATTTAAAACACTGCAGACACTGAATAGAATCGTTTACAAGACTGAATATGTTAACATTACCCTACATGTATATATTCTCGATCCTTACATTCTTTATATACCTACAAACGAAGTACCCACTGACTTTCTTGCTTCCATAAAGGTGTATATTACAAAAATATTTAACTCTTGCTAATGATCCCTGGGAAAAAGCTTATAATTTGAACGCTTTAAAAATTACTGCTAAAGAGTACATATGTTCAAAACAATTTTGTTCTGTACAACATTATCTGATTGAACGATTATCCTGTAAATACTTATGAACGCAATCTAATGTTAGTGTATTTAGAAAATAAACTAAGTTATCTTTAACAACAGTGTATAGAAGCTATATAGGAAATCACCCCACTGCAAGCTTCAACAAACTGCGACTCCTCTGCCTTGGAAGTTTGTTTCTAAATTTTAAATCCCATGTTATGTTTCCTTTTAGGTGGTCGCATCTAAAATAGAGGAACATAATTCCTGGTGAACCTTAAAAGTGGTTTCTTTCTTGTAGAAACAGTTTCTTAGCCGTAGTTTAATGCTTGTTATTTACGACGTTGTCTGTACTCGACGGCAGTATAAGTTCCCGAGTACGTAGCAGGAAAAAGCTACCCTTGTTTAGTCTTAACCCAGTTTGTGACTCGACATAAAAACAAAATGATAATGCAGCGCGATAAATACCTCCATCTTTTGCTTCATTAAAACTCCTCTAATTTAATCTATTCTAATATTCTATCTGGCTAAATCGTATACCAAAAACGAAAACTCGATTAAAAACAAACTTGGTATTTAGATTTCATTATTTCAAAGAAGATTATGAACAAACTCTCTCAAAACTAAACTAACTTTTCGTGGAAAATGCTTCGATAATGTTGATATTATCAAAAATAGCTTTAACAATTTTGATTAAAATGCTATACGTTTTAGGTATTTTGATATAAGTGAAATGTATATTTTTAATTTTCTGGCTATAGCCCATGTAGCTCTCACATACCTCTCGCTCTCTCTGCTTCCATAATCTAACTCTGCAGGCACCGGATCGTCTTACCCTGAGGATGCCAAGTGCAGGACTTGGTGAAACGTCGGTATTTTCAATACCTTCTAGACCACTGCCTAAAAGCCTGAAAGAGGTAAGAGTAAAAGAGAACTGTGCATTTGTGTAATTAGAGTATGAGAGACAGAGAAAGTGAAGAAAGACAGCGAAAGGACTGAGTCAAGGTTATGAGAAGTAAACAGTTGTGAGTTGTAATATCATGAAAGACTGTAGACTGTGTTAACATCAGTAAAAGAGAACTGTGCATTTGTGTAATTAGTGTATGAGAGACAGAGAAAGACAGTGAAAGGAGTGAGTCAAGGTTATGAGAAGTAAACAGTTGTGAGTTGCAATATCATGAAAGACTGTAGACTGTGTTAATATCAGTAAAAGAGAACTGTGTATTTGTGTAATTAGTGTACGAGAGACAGAGAAAGTGAAGAAAGACAGTGAAAGGAGTGAGTCAAGGTTATGAGAAGTAAACAGTTGTGAGTTGTAATATGAAAGACTGTAGACTGTGTTAACATCAGTAAAAGAGAACTGTGTATTTGTGTAATTAGTGTATGAGAGACAGAGAAAGTGAAGAAAGACAGTGAAAGGAGTGAGTCAAGGTTATGAGAAGTAAACAGTTGTGAGTTGTAATATCATGAAAGACTGTAGACTGAGTTAACATCAGTAAAAGAGAACTGTGTATTTGTGTAATTAGTGTATGAGAGACAGAGAAAGTGAAGAAAGACAGTGAAAGGAGTGAGTCAAGGTTATGAGAAGTAAACAGTTGTGAGTTGTAATATCATGAAAGACTGTAGACTGTGTTAACATCAGTAAAAGAGAACTGTGTATTTGTGTAATTAGTGTACGAGATACAGAGAAAGTGAAGAAAGACAGTGAAAGGAGTGAGTCAAGGTTATGAGAAGTAAACAGTTGTGAGTTGTAATATCATGAAAGACTGTAGACTGTGTTAACATCAGTAAAAGAGAACTGTGTATTTGTGTAATTAGTGTATGAGAGACAGAGAAAGTGAAGAAAGACAGTGAAAGGAGTGAGTCAAGGTTATGAGAAGCAAACAGTTGTGAGTTGTAATATCATGAAAGACTGTAGACTGTGTTAACATCAGTAAAAGAGAACTGTGTATTTGTGTAATTAGTGTATGAGAGACAGAGAAAGTGAAGAAAGACAGTGAAAGGAGTGAGTCAAGGTTATGAGAAGTAAACAGTTGTGAGTTGTAATATCATGAAAGACTGTAGACTGTGTTAACATCAGTAAAAGAGAACTGTGTATTTGTGTAATTAGTGTATGAGAGACAGAGAAAGTGAAGAAAGACAGTGAAAGGAGTGAGTCAAGGTTATGAGAAGTAAGCAGTTGTGAGTTGTAATATCATGAAAGACTGTAGAGTGTGTTAACATCAGTAAAAGAGAACTGTGTATTTGTGTAATTAGTGTATGAGAGACAGAGAAAGTGAAGAAAGACAGTGAAAGGACTGAGTCAAGGTTATTTGAAGTAAGCAGTTGTGAGTTGTAATATCATGAAAGACTGTAGAGTGTGTTAACATCAGTAAAAGAGAACTGTGTATTTGTGTAATTAGTGTATGAGAGACAGAGACAGTGAAGAAAGACAGTGAAAGGAGTGAGTCAAGGTTATGAGAAGCAAACAGTTGTGAGTTGTAATATCATGAAAGACTGTAGACTGTGTTAACATCAGTAAAAGAGAACTGTGTATTTGTGTAATTAGTGTATGAGAGACAGAGAAAGTGAAGAAAGACAGTGAAAGGAGTGAGTCAAGGTTATGAGAAGTAAGCAGTTGTGAGTTGTAATATCATGAAAGACTGTAGAGTGTGTTAACATCAGTAAAAGAGAACTGTGTATTTGTGTAATTAGTGTATGAGAGACAGAGAAAGTGAAGAAAGACAGTGAAAGGAGTGAGTCAAGGTTATGAGAAGCAAACAGTTGTGAGTTGTAATATCATGAAAGACTGTAGACTGTGTTAACATCAGTAAAAGAGAACTGTGTATTTGTGTAATTAGTGTATGAGAGACAGAGAAAGTGAAGAAAGACAGTGAAAGGAGTGAGTCAAGGTTATGAGAAGTAAGCAGTTGTGAGTTGTAATATCATGAAAGACTGTAGACTGTGTTAACATCAGTAAAAGAGAACTGTGTATTTGTGTAATTAGTGTACGAGATACAGAGAAAGTGAAGAAAGACAGTGAAAGGAGTGAGTCAAGGTTATGAGAAGTAAACAGTTGTGAGTTGTAATATCATGAAAGACTGTAGACTGTGTTAACATCAGTAAAAGAGAACTGTGTATTTGTGTAATTAGTGTATGAGAGACAGAGAAAGTGAAGAAAGACAGTGAAAGGAGTGAGTCAAGGTTATGAGAAGCAAACAGTTGTGAGTTGTAATATCATGAAAGACTGTAGACTGTGTTAACATCAGTAAAAGAGAACTGTGTATTTGTGTAATTAGTGTATGAGAGACAGAGAAAGTGAAGAAAGACAGTGAAAGGAGTGAGTCAAGGTTATGAGAAGTAAACAGTTGTGAGTTGTAATATCATGAAAGACTGTAGACTGTGTTAACATCAGTAAAAGAGAACTGTGTATTTGTGTAATTAGTGTATGAGAGACAGAGAAAGTGAAGAAAGACAGTGAAAGGAGTGAGTCAAGGTTATGAGAAGTAAGCAGTTGTGAGTTGTAATATCATGAAAGACTGTAGAGTGTGTTAACATCAGTAAAAGAGAACTGTGTATTTGTGTAATTAGTGTATGAGAGACAGAGAAAGTGAAGAAAGACAGTGAAAGGAGTGAGTCAAGGTTACGAGAAGTAAACAGTTGTGAGTTGTAATATCATGAAAGACTGTAGACTGTGTTAACATAAGTAAAAGAGAACTGTGTATTTGTGTAATTAGTGTATGAGAGACAGAGAAAGTGAAGAAAGACAGTGAAAGGAGTGAGTCAAGGTTTTGAGAAGTAAACAGTTGTGATGTAATATCATGAAAGACTATAGAGTGTGCTAATATGAGTAAAGTAAAAGTATGTATTTGTGGAAAGGTTTTGGAGGAACATATAGTGACAAAAGTGTAACTGGACGCATTTTGTCACAATGGTGTCAGGAGCGGGATTGGATCAATTGTTATTTTGTAACAATACTATATGCTGAGTTTCATTTTTTTGCAGTATATGCCATAGTCCGCTGTTTACAAACCCAAAATTTCCTCGCAAAACTCTGCTGTATAGTAAATCAATTGTAGAGGGATTATTTTTGAATTTGGAGTGCACAGAGTTCATTTTAACGGATATTTACTGTGGAAACCTAACATTTGCCTAATTTCCCTGCCTCGAGGTTGTACAAATGCATACTGTATTCTTTATGTCCATTTAACGCCGCGTTCTATTGTCTTGCCTCCGTGTAGGAAAATTGTTTTGATTGGCTATGTGCCATTATGTGCCAAACGAACCAGGGAAAACATTGGCGGACCGGAAAATGTTCCAGTTTGGGATAATACCGGAACGCAAATTATACTCTGTGTGTTTGTGTGTGGAAAAAGGTGAGAAATGAATAGTTAGTGTATATCACTGCTTGTTGATGGACCGAAGCTGTATAGCGTGTTCCAACTGTATATATAGTGAACGGTGCAGAATTGAAACAGTTATATCAGTTTATTATTACCTTCTCTGCTACGTAGAAGAAGTGTTTTTCTCTGCGCACAGCTGTTTAACCTGACTTGTGCTATATATACACAACTTGGAAACGGCTCTAACGATTTCGATCAAATTTTGTTTTCAGATAGAGTTTTGCTTTTTGAGTTCATCTATATAGGCGTAATTCCCGAAAAAACGCGATTTTACATAAAAAATAAAATTTTTTGTTCCCGCTTCCACAGAGCAACTCTTGTATATATATTCCCGGTATTTCAGAAACGGCTCTAAAGGTTTGGTTAAATTTTTGTATACATGCATATTACATTCACAATGTTTTCTCTACTCACTTTTAGGTAACACATTCACACCTATTTCTCTACTCACTCCTCTATAAAGAATTTTCCATAAAAAACGTGATTTTACACCAAAAAACATTTTTATCTCCGCTTTTATCATAAGTCATACCATGTTCTGTGTGTTTGAAATAGAAATTATGTTACATTCACACTGCTTTCTCCTCTCACTTTTAAATAATACAATTCACAGTGGTTTCTCTACTCACTCTTGTACAAAGAAATCATACAACTTTCCGTATGTTTGAAGTAGACATGCTACATATTACATTCACAGTGATTTCTTACTCACTTTTAGGTAACACATTCACATCTCTTTTTCTACTCACTCTTCTAAAAAGAAGTCGTACAATTTTCTGTATGTTTGAAATAGAGATGCTGCACATTACATTCATAGTGGTTTCTCTACTTACTTTTAGGTAACACGTTCACATTGCTTTCTCTACTCACTCTTCTATAAACAATTTTCCATAAAACACGTGATTTTACACACACAAAAAAAACATTTTTATTCCCAGTTTTAAAATAAGTCATACAATTTTCCGTATGTTTGAAATAGAAATGCTACATATTATATTCATACTGTTCTCTCTTCTCACTTTAGGTAACACATTCACATCTCTTTCTCTACTCACTCCTCTATAAACAATAATGGAAAATAACTGCATAATGGAAAAAAGCTCGACGAAAACCTCTAATTAGGTGGATATCTGGGGTAGGCTTGGGTTGAGCAGTAGAAATGATGGTGCTCATGAAGTATTTATATACATTTCTAGATCTCTTGTATCTCAGAAGTGACTCTCTTAACAATTGTGAGAAAAAGTTTTATATAGTTAACATTCAGGTTTATCTAAATAAGTATTTTCTTCCATAAAAAACAAGATTTCTCAAAAACAGAGGCGAAAATCTTCGAGCGAAGCTTGGTCACTCATTTCACTCGGTCACATATTTATAAATATACAACAAAATTGTATATTTTAGTGAAGAAAATGGATTATAAACAACGAGAACACAAAGAATACTCGAAATGCGTTGGTTACTCTGTTGACAACCAAGAGCGGAACTCAGTGATCGCCACGCCGCCTGAACGCAGTACTCGCGTATGTCTCACTCTTCTCCGATACCCGAAGGCAAGCGAGACACTGCTCCCACTCTACACAGCGTTTACCCACACCACTTTTCACAAGCCACACCAAAAGCTTGCGGACCAAAATTTGAAGACTCCCTCATAAGAAGTTTTACTTCAACAACGGTTTGCACTAGATGGTGGTGAGCGGTACGGTAAACGTTCTGGGTGGGTGGGTGTTTTGTTTACGTCTGGGAGCGATCACCAATTGCCAATTACGTTATTGACCGAATGAACCCCGTCCACTCGGCTACACACGGTCAGTTACCTTCTGCCATGTATACACATACAGAGGGATATATAGATAATTGAAATAAATAATGTCCTTTCAACTTTCAATAGTGCCACCTAATAATCTAATTAAATAAAAAAACGAGGACTTTCGATTTGAGAAATATAAGAATTGGAAAATCCACACAAGTAGCAAAGAATATCTCGGAAGTGGTTCATTCAATAAAAATGGTTTTGACATAAATAATGGATTTATATTTTTGTACAGTAATACTTTGTGAATCTCTTACAGTTTACCAGTTATACAAAAGTGATTCAAAATGATAAGAACTTCAGAGAATATTCACAGAAAATTCAACATATACATTTCATTTATCATAAAAGTAAAATGGTTAGAGCTATTTTTGAGAAGATAAAAATGTTCTCAAATAGTTCATATAGGTAAGGTTACTTTTCGTGTTTCAGTTTGCTTTTCTTAATGGGAAGTCATTATTTACCTTTTTATCTCTTGGTCATACAAAGAGAACGTAATTTCAAAGTCATGTCAAAACGACCAGGTTTAAAACATTTGACTATCACTTAAAGGTTACATTATTCCCATATTCCCCTTGTACCTACAACATAATGAGTAATAAGATAATTTGTGCAAATGTTTATCTACATTAACATGAAGAAGATATAGACATGCGAGTTTGTATGAATGGTTAGTACAAGAGTAGAGAAAAATTATAATCTGTTTATGTCCAAACATTTACTTGTGGAATTAAACATACGAAAGACGAATAATAATAGATATGGGTGCTGAAAATAATGTAATGAATTCTTAGAAATAATTTGCTAATGGTATTTCAATGATTTAAAGGGCAATTTCCCCTGTTAAAGGCGACTTTCGCAAAGTCTTTTATTTTTCTGCGTTGAGTGAGAAGGAATTCAAACGGAGTCAATCCGCTTATATTTAGGAATTAACTTCTTTTGTTGTATTTATAAAATGAAATGAAAATGAATGAGCTCTATTTTGTTTCCGGCTGGATTACGTTTACGTTTTATCGACTGCGCAGTTTTTATTTCAAGATTTGTATGTGCTCCAGGCGACAAGTAGTGTTATTCCAATTGCATACAGGTATGTTTTAAATTAATTAAAAGAGTATATATAGAAAACGCGACCCTCCGTCCGTCTGTTTGCGCCCACTCGCTGTTCACCGGGCGCTTTTATTGGCGGTTTACAACAGCGCACGGATTTTAGCAATTCTTTCGCAAATGAAAATACCTCTTCTTCCCGATAGTCATAGCCTATATCGACAAAATGAATATAGTGGTTTTGTAGTATCCATCATATTTAACCTACAGTTATACATCTACATCAAATGCAAGATAAACTGTTTTGTTGGGTACACTTGTGCGCATGCGCATGCACTGTTTCTTCTGCCTTCCGTTAGAAAGCGCTAATAGCAAGGATGCCGACAAATATGTAGAAGACTTATTCTTTGCAGCTTGCAAAGGCTAATTTTGTAGTTCTAATGCAAAGACAGGTGATAATAAAGCCCGTAAGTTCATAAAAATGCCAAAGACAGGAAAGAAAACAACAGCACACCTTTCATACACAACAGTAAAACATTAACAAATAATGCAGTCATAGCCGAAACATTCAATAAATATTATGCTAGTTATATTATGCTAGTTATATTCTGTTGTTACTCTACGTGAACTAGCATAATATTTATTGAATGTTTCGGCTATGACTGCATTATTTGTTAATGTTTTACTGTTGTGAATGATAGGTGCGTATGATGGCTAGACATCCAAGATCTGACAGATCCCGCCGCCAGTGACAATACAGGAACCCAACCTGCACCATCAGACATACAAAAACACCAAAGCTTGTAAAACCCTGACAACCTATACCACCTCACGGGTAAATCCATAACTAAACGGGTAGGTACCGTAGCCACCTTACCATCCTCGTGGGTTAACTCAGGCGACTCGTTAAAAAAAAAAAAGAAAAAAAGAAAAATAATAAAGTAACAAGAAATAATAAAAAGGAACGGAAACAATTTAATAAAGATTTGAAACACGAAAGAGAATGTAATGTTAACACTCAACACAATATATTTTCTCAAAATTTTAATATGCAAGAACTGAACATTGTAATTAATAATCTAAGAAACAAAAAGTCTGCTGGACCAGATCACATACATCCAGAGTTCATAAAAAAACCTTGGAAAAACAGCAAAACAACAACTACTAAAACTCTACAATCTATCCTGGAACAAAACCGTACCTGCCGAATGGCGAAAAGCAATAATTGTCCCACTCTTGAAGAAAGATAAAACAACATCAGAAATAAAAAATTATAGACCAATAGCTCTTACTAGCATAATAGCAAAAGTGATGGAAAGAATGGTGTCAAACGGGTTAAATTGGTTACTAGAATCCCAAAATTTAATTTCTCCATGTCAAGCTAGATTCAGAGAGTTCCACTCTACAAATGAACAAGTCTTACTGCGCAGTCAAGAAATCGAAGATTCCTTCAATAGAAAAGAAGATAATTTGTCAGTTTTTATTGGTATACACTCCCGTATAACTCCGCGCAGTACACGCACAGCATATGCATTAACTCCCGAGTTTCTGTAAACCAATTATCTCATTATTTTCTATTTCCATATAACAGCAAAAAATGCAGGCATTACAATAAAGTCATTAAACGTATTCATTAGTGCATTTTAAAAGTGATACCATATAAAAACTATGGGATCTATTTTGTACTCGTTGTTTTCCTCAAGTTTGATTCTTACTTCGGGAACAGTTTAGTGTGTGATTGTGAATCATAGGAATGTCCACTTCTCAAAGTGATTTTACTTCATCCATATACGATGTTTGTCTCTGGGAAGAGTTGGTGAAATGATTATCACCTCGCCTCACCCCGACTGTCTACCCATTCTTTAACAAACAGATGAAGCTGGTAAAGTAGCAGAAAATGACGAATAACTATCTGCTATTTAAAAAAAGCATTAGTAACACAAAAATGAAAACGTCAAGGAGTTCGTCAAAATTGGTTAATATCACAAAAAAGTGTCTAAAGTAAATCAATGTATGCTTTAACAAGATCTATATGTTTGTAAAGAGAATATCTCTTTCAGTTTAACAGGTATGCAAAGGTTATTCAGAATGAAGACAACTTTAGAGACAATTCTCAGGAAATTTAATATATACCATTCAGTTGTCATAAAAACATCTCAAACAAATAGTATTCTAAATAAAATCGTTAAAGGCATTTTTAAGAAAACTTTTTTAACACTTTTCCATGGAAAGGGTAATTTGCGGTGAAGGGTTTTCCTGGAAAACTTCGTCTGTCATTACAGAAAGGTCTTGAAATTGAATATCAAGATTTTAAGTTATGTTGTTCATACACACACACGCGCGCACACACACACACACACACACACACACACACACACAACATACCTGTACTGGGCACATCAAAAATATGCGTCCCAGCCCGCACACTTCACTATTTACAGTTCCCGCTGTTTTCCTGCGCGGACAGGTTGCAGCTCCTGGGTGGTTCTCGAGGCGCGAGCCTTTGCCTTAGTGTATGTGTGGCCTGGGGCCTGAATTGCATGGACGCGCATTAGTCGGCGAACCCTGCCACGTCTAGAACATTTTGGTTCTTGCGTGCTTGCAGTGCTTCGGCTCGCTTTTGCCAATATTGGCGATCACGTAATTATCGTGGTTTCTTATGCGCGTCCATGTTGCCTTGGCACTTTTTGTTATTGCCTCTAGGATGGACGGGATCTGGGTTTCGAGGTGAAGAGTTTGGTTAGTGGTTTGGAGTGGAACAGAGAGGATTTTTCTAAGGGAGGGTTTGAATTTGTTTGAGGGCGGATTTATTGAAATTATGGGGATGTTTATAACTTTCAATATCTTCACGTTGTAGCCAGGCATGGTAGTGTATTGAAATTTATAATCATCCCCACAATTTCAATAAGAAAGAAGCAGTTTTGAAACTTAACAGCAACTGGTATCCTGTCATTGAAGACAAGAAACGGCACAAGACAGGAAAAATTCAAGTGAACCAACCAGCATTCACAGCTGTAGAGCGGAGAAGAAAACGAAAAACATGGAAGAGCTCGCTGCAGCCCCCACAAGGGACCGACCAAGTACCACAAGCACCCCAAAGATTCCGCCTATAATAACGGACTCTTTTCCAAACCACATCGCCGTCATGAAGCTCTTAGCGGCCAAGTTGGACAAGGGCTTCGAGGCGCAGAGGAAGCCAAGAAAGGTTCATATTCGAACCTACACGCCGAGGACTTCGAGAGGGCGAAACAAATACTGAGGGAGCAGAAGATTCATTCCTTCTCATACCCTCTCCAGCGTCCCAACGTGGAAAGGCGCATCATACGGGGTCTCGCCTCTGATAAGAGGAAGAAAATGACATTACAGTCTCAGTTGCGCCGCGGCTGAGAAAGACCATTTGGGCTGAAGAGGGGTCCAAAAAGGTGCCTATACCCCTATACCTGGTTGTGCTGGACAAAGTCCCAGGCCAGGCAGTCCAGCCCATAGACGCTATACGCATCTTGTTCCACACCGAGGTCAAGGTGGAGCGATTGTATGGGCAAGATGGTTCAGCCCAATGTCGCAGATGCATGGGTTTCCACCATTCCAGCCAGGCCAGTGAGTGAAAGCTCGCATGCCTGCGCTGTGCGGGGGAACACCTTGTAGACTGCGACAAGCATACTGACCAGAAGGAGTACGCCAAGTGCCACAGGCCCCACGAAAGTGAATACAAGGAGTGCGAAGTGCGGTAGAAAATATTTGACAGCCGCCGCGGTCCTGAAAATGTGGCACCAGTCCGCACAGGGGTGAGCTTCGCCGCCGCCCTTAGTGAGGCTGAGAAAATTGTGCAGCAGGCTGAAACTGCACAAACTGGAGCAGCACAGTTAGAAGCTGTGCTACCTACACCTGCACCAGCCACTAGCGCGGTGGGGAGGGGAGCAGCATTGCCAAGCCCTCTCGTGGACAAGGGGATAGAATGGCTGAGAGACAGCATCCGGCTCCAGTAGAGCGAGAGGCCGTGTACAGTGCAGAGCCTCAAACTGCCGAGGTGCCCATCCCGGCCCCAACCCAAATCCAAAATGCAAAACTAGCACGCATTACTCCGAAGGCCCCACTGGGAGGTACTATATCCTCGGCAGACCTCGAGGAATTTAGGTTCCTGTCCAACTGGTTCGGGGACATGATAAAGCGCATACTTACCGTACTGCTGAGTGTATGCAGCAGCTCACATTCACGTCCTAGTAAAACACCAAGTCCTGCTAGAGCTCTTAGAGCAGCTGTTCCCAAAATCCTCCCCGCTTTACGCGCTGTGTTCTGGAATGCTAATGGCGTAAGGGAACAACGTCCAGGCATTCTCGAGTTTGTACAGTTGTACGGGATCGACATCCTCTTGGTGACCGAGACACACCTACATGCTGGTATAAACTTGTCGCTGCCAAGTTACGTCGCCCATCGGTCTGATCGGGTCGGCCGACAGGGCGGTGGTACAGCTATCTTCATCAAACACAACACCCATACACCTTTTCCTCTTCCTGCCCTTCAACACGTGGAGGCTACTGCCATTAGGCTTGCCATTGGCGGTGTGGACACATTGTTGATTGCGGCTTATGACCCTCCAGATCATCGCTTCTATGAAGCAGATTACACCACTCTCCTCAACTTACACCCAGTAGTCTGCATCGCTGGAGATCTCAACGCGAAGCATGGGCTCTGGTACAGTCGCACTAGCAACCAGAGGGGGCGCGGGCTCTACCGCCTCATCAGCGGAGACCCAAGCCTCGTCGCGCACGGGCCGAGAGGTCCAACATTCCATCCGGCCCGCAGCAGGCCTGACGTCTTAGACATCATGATCACCAAGAACATGCCATTGCACTTTGACCTCTCGGCAGTAAACGAGCTGGATTCTGACCACGTCCCTGTCGTGGAGGATTCCACAGTAGCCATGCCAGCTCTGTTAAACTCAGACTGGACACTTGAGATCGACTGGGATGCAGCAGTCCTAGAACTTAGCCGTTCCATCGACCCTCGACCGCGCATCGATGATTTCGAAGCGTTGGAAGCTGCAGGGCGGATGCTTCCACCAGGTCCAAAATGCGGTATAAGCCAGCCAGGCACCATGTTGGCAGGCTGAGAACAGCCCGAGGTGTGTCATGCGTGTACCTGCCGTTTTAGGGCTTAACCACTATATGACGGGATGTGGGATTTTGCAGGATGACTGGTGATATTGGTGTTGTAGGATGTAGGCTGTGTTTCAATGTGCAACTTCCGTTGGGTACTGCTGGTGTGTGGGTCAAAATATGGAGGTTAAAAGTATAGAATTTTGGTTCCAATCTTCTCTTGGAAGGACTGTAAGGAGCTCAGTTTGCGCTGTTGATGGGGTAGCTCCTGTGTTACCGGGGGTGCCCGCAAGCCATGCGGGGAATCCGGTGTCACAAAAGCGTGCGTTCTCTAGGGATGTAGTCCCCAAGAGACCTAACCAGGGCACTCCGATGTTGTGGAATCTGGTCGTAAAATTTGGTTGCCCGGCGCCTAATTTCGTCCTCCACGTACGGGAGGGACGAGGCTTCGTGCAGTAGTCTCGTAGGGAATCTACGGCATACAGAATAGATTACCCGAAGACCTCTATTGCGTATACGCTGCAGACGCAGGAGATGGGTGTCTGCAGCCATGCCCCAGATTTCGCAGGCGTACAGGAGGGTTGGGGTATAGTGAGGCAATTGCCCCGCCGGTCCGCGCTGATAGGTTGTGGATGTGTTCCTGAAAGCTGAGGCCTTTATCTAGCTTCACTCCCAGGTAGGAGATGGTATCCACCCATTCTACCCTTCTGTGAAGGTAAGTAAATGTGGGGAATTTGGCGGGTAAGCGGGGTTTGGTGAAAAGTATGGCGCGGCTTTTCTACGGGTTGATGGACAATCGCCAACGCCTACACCACTCTTGGATGAGGCGGAGGTATCGCTGTATGGGGAGAAAGGTTCTGCGAGGGTGTTTGTTTGTACAGTATAGCACCAATTCAAACCGTCCAAATCCTCTCCCTTAGAAAAATCCTCTCTGTTGCACTCCGAACCATTAACCAAAACGCAATAACAAAAAGAGCCAAGGCAACATGGACGGGCATTAGAAACCACGATAATTACGTGATCGTCAATATTGGTAAAGGCGAGCCGAAGCGCTGCAAGCACGCAAGAACCAAAATGTTCTAGACGCGCCGACTAATGCGCGCCCATGCAATCCAGACCCCAGGCCGCGGATACACTAAGGTAGAGGCCCGCGTCTCGGAAACCACCCAGGAGCTGCAACCTGTCCGCGCAGGAAAACAGCGGAAAACTGTAAATAGTGAAGTGCGTGAGCTGGGACACACATTTTCGGTGTGCCCAGGAAAGATATGTGTGTGCGTGTGTGTGTGTGTGTGTGTGTGTGTGTGTGTGTGTGTGTGTGTGTGTGTGTGTGTGTGTGTGTGAGTGTGTGTGTGTGGGTGAATAAATGTTCATATATAAAATCTAATGAAGCAAAGAAAGACAAATATAAACAAAAACTGTCCTCGGTGACCTAAGTATGGTCACCGTATGAGTTTTTGTTGAAACCCAAAATTATAAAACATGTAAATATCTGTAAAATGTAAATAAATGTAAATTTAATCCTGTAAGCACCAGGTCAAAACTTGTTAATAAACAAAAATTGAAACTGAAACCACACCTCAGACGCCATATTAACTTCTCCGAGGAAACTACGACCGCGCCACTGAAGATGTCTGCCGCAGTTGTGGACGAAACCTCTGGGTACTTAAACAGACCACGGCAAGACAGCCCGGAAATAACTCCAAGATATATTGACTCCGGCCGTGAAAGTTTGCGATCTCTCATAAAAACGATTAAGTTTTTTATGAATGTTCTTTAACTACTATACTTAATTTTGTTAAGGGATCTCTTTATCAGAGATTGAGCTGAGAGTTTGAGGATCCTAAGCCGGAAAGCATAGCCAAGAAATGTTTTTGAGAAGAGAAGTAATGAGGTTTAACCGAAACAGAATCCCATTGATCGAGTATTCCATCTCGTATAAAAATCTGATGTATCGAACTCACATGACTTTCTCTACTCTTGTACCAACCATTCTTACAAACTCTTATTCCTATATCTTCTTCGTGTTAGTTGAGATAAACATTTGTACAAATTATCTTTTTGCTTATTTCCTTGTAGGTACAAGGGGAATATGGGAATACAGTAGGCTTTGTGCGATAGTCAACTCTTTTAAAGCTTTGAGATCCCTTTCTATTTGTACGCTTAACATATAACAAAATGAACAACGATGTTCCATTTCACGAAAGTTGTAAGTTTTCCGAAACTGACACAAATAACAAGGAATATCTTCGAAAAGGTTCACTCTACAAAAATAATTATTTAGAAATAACTTATCTGTTTTAGATCTACATTTTTAGTTTCTCTACTACGTGTCGCAAACTACGTATACATGGAACATTTTTCAAAAATTTTGATTTTCTTAAAAATGGCTTGGAGTTTGTTGAAGAGCGAGTAGAGAAGGACATGTGAGTGTATTACGTTAAGGGAAAATTAGTAGTAAAATGCGTGTGAATGTAATGCATTGCATTATATTTAATCTTATAGATAATTGTTTGTAGAAGTTCAAATAGAGACGATATGAATGTGTTACGTGAAAGAAAAGTGGTAGAGAAAATCGCGTGAATGTAATACGTTGGATAGTAAAATGAATAGCAAAGAAACGTGCAATTTTCGTGGTGACCGTTCAACAGGTGTTGGAGTTCATCAACTCTATACAAAGCAAGGTCTAGTTTTCTGTATTTTTTCCATATTTTCATCGAATTTGAGTGTAACACTTCCGTGCGAATAGTTTCTGTGGTTATATTAAGGAGGTGTTGTAGTGAAGTGGCAAGGGAAGCGGCCACTTGCGGTGAAAGCGTTTAAATCATGTTTGCAGAAAACTAATGTCTGGCTCTCGGTCAAAAAGAAGGCCCCAGTCTTGTCAAAAGGCGTCGGAAGTCGTCGTCAGTAGCGGCGTCTCTCTGAGAGACAGAGACAGAGCGAGAGAGAGAGAGCGAGGTAACTCCCGCCCTGGCGATGCGCATGCGTCCCTGCAGTGTGCCGCTGTGCGCTCGACTCGCCAGTGTGTTCGGAGGTTCGGTAGCTGTCGGTTCGCGGTAGAAGCATGCAGCGTGCAAACTATTCTCGTAGCCGTCTCTACTTAGTGGAACAATGTCCATAAACAGGGACGCCGTACTTTAGTGGACATCACAGCCTTAGTGTTTGTTCTGTGTTGTATTGTGTAGAAATTAGTGTAAATATCTCTCTTTCTACTAAATGTGATTTACTAATTGTTGTGGGTGCATTAGCTATACGTTCATTGTTCCTTGTGATTTGTGCACTGTGTGAGGAGATGTTCCAGCGCTCCAGGACCAGGTCCCCGACGACGATGATGATGATGTTGATGTTCATCTTCCTGTTCCTGGGTGCAGTCCACGCCCAAGGCAAGTACCCCCCTCTGTTCCTATATCAGTTTTAATGATTACAAGTGCTCTCAAATTAAAACACTGCCACTTCAGGCAATTATGTCTTCCTCTCAACGTTTGGGGTTTCGTGACTTGCGTGGTTTACCAACCAAATCTTTCTACACTGTTGCAAACCATGATAAATATAGTTAAAATTATGTATATCAGTTCGAAAATATCTTTATCAAACACTAGCTAAATTTTCCCTACCCTTGAGTTTCTTTGAAGAGATTTAAAAAATTTATTAAAAAGGTAACTTAAACACTAAGAAAAGCAAATAGAGAAAGTCGTATGATTATAATACGTTGCATTTATTTTTCAGACATATAAAAGATTTACTACGTTTCCATGGCAAATTGGGTACTTTTTCCGGATTGAATACCGTATAGAAGCGCGGATTCAAACAATCCTTTTATTTGATGGGATCGTATCGAAATCTTAATGTTGTTCGATCTCATTTCCAGATATGCGAATGGACTCAAATCGACTTCAGTTCCATGGAAGCGTGGTAAATGTATGCATTTTTTGTAGACAAGGTAGTGTGGTTGTTTTTTAAAAGAAAATTGAGTAGAGAAAAGCGTGTGAATATAAAACGTTGCATTTGTATTTCAGTTACAGAAAATTGCATGAATTTTTTGTAGAAGAAAGACGTGAACGCGTTGTCTTAGAGAAAGGTGAGTAGAGAAAACTATATGAATGTTAGTTTGTATAGTAAAATGAATAGCATACAAACCTTCTCCATGAGAAGGTGGAAATACGTGCCGAATTTCGCAGTTATCTGTCAAATGCCTTGGTAGCGCATAGGGGACAAACCTACAAACATTAACAACTGAAACACTAAGGAAAATTACATAAATAACACCCAGAGAAGGCAAAAATTGCCCAAATAACTTACTTTCCTTTATATTATACAGCTCTTTAGTGTTCTAGACTGTGCAACTAATCTTCGCAAATTTAAAATATTTGACGTCAAATGTTCTTTTTCTATCAGTCTAGCAAGGCTATGATGATGAAAATTGGTTTAAAGATACAGCGATAATTTCTCTATTTTGTCTCATTTTCTTCAAACAATTCTTTTCGTGTCTTACGTCATAAAAATAGACAATATCTAATTTTTTTTTTTTTTTTTTTTTCAAATCTTCAATGAAATTGGAATATTTGAGTCAGACTTAGAAAAATGAGATAATATTAAGAGCTGCACTATATCAAGGGGTGAAAATTTAAAGTTCCTAGCGTAAATGGATTCTGAGCAAAACACCCCAATATTTAGAATTACAACTTGCGGAAAAATTCCATTAGAAATAATTACTATACGTTTCGTCCGTATTAAGAATGATTTTAAAAACCATTTATTCTAACATATGACTTCTTTCAAAATCTTGATTTTTTTCAAAAACTGTTCAAAAGATTTTACTTAAATTACCATGTTTAAGATATTTTTATAACAAATCAAGAGTTTATATTGAATTTTCTGTGATTATTCTCTCAAGTTCTCTTTATTCTGAATAACTGATAAACTGTAAAAGACAAAATATTACAACGCAAAAAATGTAGATATCGATAACACAAAAAAAGCTTGTCTTGTTTTTAATTAACGGTGTCCAAGATTTTGATTCCGTTGGAAAATTCACAAATAACACAGAATAGTTCGGAAATGGTTCATTTCGGAAAAAATACATGGGATATAAATTGTGTGCCTTAAGGAGATATACATTTTTACGCAGAAAGATTTTGTATTTCTGTTACAGTTGATCAGTTACACAAAAGGCATTCAGAATAAAGAGAATATTCACAGAAATTTCAACATCTACATTTCATTTGTTATAAAGATGTTTTAAATCTATGGCATTTTAATCAAAATCGTTAGAACCATTTTGAAGAAAATTAACATTTTCGAAAAATTTTCCATGTAAAGGGTAGTTTAGGGTGGGGCTATTTTCTTCACAATCTTGCTGTCGCATCCTTGAAAGACATTAAACTTAAATACCAACTAACTTTGGTTTTTAACCGACTTTTCGTTTTTGAGGACCTTTTGCTAAAAATCCTTTTTTTTTTTTTTTTTTTTTTTTTTTGATTCAGGGGGCTTCAAAACATATTTTTCGTGAAATCTCGACATCGAATTTTTGGGTGGAATACAATACTTCCTCTACTTACCAGTGGAGAAAATAAAAACGAAAAATCTGTTAAAAACCAAAGTTGGTATTTAAGTTTAATGTCTTTCAAGGATGCGACACGAAGATTTTGAAGAAAATAGCCCCACCCTAAACTACCCTTTACATGGAAAATTTTTCGAAAATTTTGATTTTCTTGAAAATAGCTCTAACGATTTTCATTAAAATGCGATATGTTTAAGATATTTTCATGACAAATGAAATGTATATTTTGAATTTTCGGGCTATAGCCCCTGTAGTCCTGTTTACTCTGGATGAGTTTTGAATAACTCGTAAACCGTAAGAGATAGACAAAGTCTTCGGAGACCAAAAATGTAGATTTTGCTAAAACAGACAATTTAAGCCTCAATAATTTTTTTGTAGAGTGAACCATTTCGGAGATATTCCTTGTTATTTGTGTCAGTTTCGGAAAACTTAAAAACTTTCCTGAAATGGAACATCGTTGTTCATTTTTTGACATGATAAGCGTGCAAAGAGAACGGGATCTCAGGGGTTTATAACATTTGACTATCGCTCAAGGTCATTCTGTCATTCACAACGCACAAATCTGTCATTTACGAGCGTTACGTCAAAAGGAGATATTTCTATGTCGTCATTTAAAATGTTTAGTTCCTTTGAAGCATTATAGAACTTTAACTTAACAACTGCAGAACCATTTCAAGGAAAAAATATAAATAATACGACAGATTTAATTACTGGCGTTTTGGGAATGAAATCTGCGACGTGTAGGATTCCTTCAAATAACAAAGAATATCTTGGAAATGGCTAAGGTAAGTGACCACGTAGCGGAACTGCTCTTTCCGGGCAGAGGACCATTGTGTCCTCACCTCTGGCCACTGTGGGCGTCATGAGTGGAGTGCAGCACTGGAGGGTGGGACGTGGCGGTCGCTCCTGGGACCGCTACTTCTGAACAAAATGGCTCTTTAGTTGTCTTCTCAGGGACGTGATGAGGTTGAGTGCACCCCGAACCGGATCTCACACCATCAGAAAATCGCCATGTCTGTACCAGGCATCGAACCAGGGTTTCCCGCTTGGTAAACAGCAGCAGTACCGTAACAACAGTTGACCGCAGTTCTCTTTGCTTAATCTTTCCTTGGAAGAATTCCTCTAGATCAGTGTTTTTCAACCTGTGGGTCGCGAAGCCTCTGTAGGAGGGTCGCGAAAGGTCGAGAAAACTCAGTAAAAAAAATGAACAAACCTTAAAATTTTAAAAATATTAAGAAAAAGTTAACAAAACGATACTCGTTATGTTATTTATGCAAACACATTAACAAAAAATAAAATCTTCGAGTAATCGTTCATTTTAACGTGAAGGTTGCGCTTGAGTTTGTTCAATCAATTTCTCCCATCGTGGATCCGTATTTGCAACACAAGTATTAAATCATTTTCGAAATTTAAGCGATTTCTTCGTTTACTTTTTATTTGCGCCATTGATGAAAATAGAAACTCGCACAAGTACGAGATAGAAAATGGAATCAAAACTTAGTTGTTAATTCCGCCTATTCCGTTTTTCTTTTTAACCAAAAGGTGTTCGCATTTTCAAACTTGAATAATTCTACAAACTTAACGTATAGAAAAATGAACAACGATGTTCCATTTCACCAATGTTTTAAGTTTTCCGAAACTGACACAGATAATAAGGAATATCTCTGAAATGGTCCACTCTACAAAAAAATATTCATACATAAATCTTAAACATATAGCATTTTATAGATATTTTTATGACAAATGAAATGTATATTTTGAATTTCCTGGCTATAGCCTATGTAGTCCTGTTTACTCTGAGTGACTTTCGCATAACTGGTAAACTGTAAGAGATAGACAAAATCTTACTATACAAAAAATGTAGATCTTGCTAAAATACACAACTTATGTCCGAATAAAGTTATTTGTAGGTTGAACCATTTCGGAGATATTCCTTGTTATTTGTGTCAGTTTCGCAAAACTTAAAACTTTGGTGAAATGGAACATCGTTGTTCATTTTTTATATGTTAAGTGTGCGAAGAGAACGAGATCTCAAAGCTTTAAAACATTTGACTATCGCAAAAAGTCTACTATATTCCCATATTCCCCTTGTACCTACAAGGAAATAAGCATTAAGATAATTTGTACAAATGTTTATCTCAACTAACACGAAGAAGATATAGGAATAAGAGTTTGTAATAATGGTTAGTACAAGAGTAGAGAAAGTCATGTGAATGCAACATAGCAGATTTTTCATAAATATACTCGTACTTCAAACATATGCTATTTTAAAGAAAATCGTTGGAGCCATTTTCGAGAAAATGACATTCTTTTTAAAAATTTTGTATGCAAATCTGGAAATGCAATTTTTGCCCTACTTACTAAGCGTGCTACAGAAGGTAACGGTGCTGTGAAGGTTTCCCCTCGTTACAAGGTGTGATTGGAACCTCGCCTCACACCGCGGCGGATTCCAGCCGGGCATATAGAGGCTGGTCTCCACTTATAGCTGGATGCACAGCATTATTCCAGTGACTAGCGCGCGCAGAAAAACACCATCCATCAATACCTGCTGCTAGCACCTCCAATTGCTACTAAAATATATATCTCTCTCTAACATAACCTAACATAAGCCTTATATACATGACTCAACTCTCTTTTGTTCACTTTCTCTACTCTTGTACTAACTCTTATTCTTATATCTTCTTCGTGTTAGTTGAGATAAACATTTGTACAAATTATCTTATTGCTTATTTCCCTGTAGCCTTTAGCGACAGTCAAATCTTTTAAAGTTTTGAGATTCTCTTTGGACATTTAACATATAAAAAAATGAACAACTATGTTGCATTTCACGAAAGTTCTAAGTTTTCCGAAACTCACAAACATACCAAGGAATATCTCCGAAATGGTTCACCCTACAAGAAAATTTATTGAGACATAAATTGTGTATTTTAGCAAGATCTACATTTTTTATGCAGTATGATTTGGTCTATCTCTAACGGTTTACCAGTTATGCAAAAGTCGTCCAGAGTAAATACGACTACAGGGGCTATAGCCAGAAAATTCAAGATATACATTTCATTTGCCATAAAAATATCTCAAACATATGACATTTTAATCAAAATCGTTACAGCCATGTTCAAGAAATTAAAATTTTTCGAAAACTTTTCCATGTAAAGGGTAGTTTAAGGTGGGGCTATTTTCTTCAAAATCTTCGTGTCGTATTGCTGAAAGACATTAAACTTAAATACCAACTTTGGTTTTTAAACGACTTTTAGTTTTTGAGTTATGTTGTCCACAGACTAACAGACACATACACGAATGTTTTTCTAAAAATCTTTTTTTTTTTTTTATTCAGAGGTCTCAAAACATATATTTCCGGTGAAATCTCGACATAGAATTTTTGGGTGGAACACAATACTTCTACTTACATTACAAAAAGTAAAAATGCCAGGTTCTGCCATTTTTAAAGCGCCATTGCCCGTTTAAATACCTAGGTTCGCTGTCTCGTAATTTCGCAGAATATTTACATTTTTGTTTTCTTTTCTCCAAGCAATAAGAACTAAAGGGATCTTTTCTGCTTTGTGCTGCGAACTATTGCAATTATGCAGTTATTTACTACAATTTCCAAATCAATTAATGTTCTGGCATATTCTATCAGCTATATCCTTGTACTATTCGTTATTAGGTATTTTCGGAAAACTTAAAACTTTCGTGAAATGCAACATCGTTGTTCATTTTTTTATGTTAATCGTGCAAAGAGAACGGGATCTCAAAGCTTTAACAAATTTGAGTATCGCACAAAGCCTACTGTATTCTAATATTCCCCTTGTACCTACAAGGAAATAAGCAATAAGATAATTTGTACAAATGTTTATCTCCACTAACACGAAGAAGATGTTTGTAAGAATGGTTAGTACAGGAGTAGAGAAATTCATGTGAGTGTAAGACATCAGATATTTCATTATGCGATGCTTATTTATCAAGTTAATATCAAGTTAAATTCTACATATTGTTTGTTACATATTTTGCTCTATAGGTACAATGTGAATATGGCAATATAGTAACATAACCTTGCCTAGTAAACTCCCTGGCGAATGCGACACGCAGGTATATCTTGTGTACTCAATAAGCCATCGTAACCGGAGTCTTCTTTATGAAACTGATCGCTAGATGTCACTAGAGTCAGTCAAGCATATTTTGTGCATCTGCTTTCATTTCAAGACAATAGATTCAAAATCTGGGAATTCCTGAAGGCGTGAGATTTCAGCAAATCCTGTAGGAGCTGGTCTCTGCATAGCTACGACATAAATAAAAGGAATTGCGACTTCCAATTTGAAAAAACTAGAAGTATTGGAAAACACAAACCATTAATAAAATTATCTCGGAAATGGTTTATTGCATAAAAATTGAATTTGAAATCAGTGGTGTGCTTTAAGGAGATCTACATTTTTGTATAGTAATATTTTGTGTATATATTACACTTTACCTGTAAATAAATGACTTAAGCATTTAACAAATACATGAAATACTTATTTAAATTAAATAATTACATTAACATTAATATTGAAGTTTTAACAATAAATCAGTTAAGTCAACGACAAAATTTTTTAACCCTTTATCTTGCAATTTTCTTCGAAATCTTTGTTTCGCATCCTTGAAAGATATTAAACTTAAATACCAACTTTTCGTTTTTGAGTTATGCTGTCCACAGACTGACACAGACACACACGGACGTTTTTCTAAAAATGCTCTTTTTTGGATTCAGGGGGCCTCAAAGCATAATATATTTTCGAGTTTTTAGGTGGAATACAATACTTCATCTACTTTGCTATACGTAGTGGCGAGAGTAAAAAATGAGTAGAGAAGACAGTGTGAATGTAATACATAGCATTTATATTTGAAACATTCAGAAAAGTATATGAATAAAAACAGAGGGAATAAAAAACATTTGTATTAAAATGGCGTTTTTTTAGGAAAATTGAGTCGAGAAATAAGTGTGAATGTGTTACCGAAAAGTGAGCAGAGAAAGCAATGCAAATGTAATACATAGAATCTCTACTTCAAGCAGAGAAAACTGTATGACTTATTTGAAGAATGAATAAAAATTTTGTGTGTAAAATCAAAAAGCGAATGTTTATCTGAATGCAAGTCGTTGGATATTATGTATTACAGTTTAAGTGTGATATTTTCTAACTTGGATTACAGTTGGTCAATTTACTAGTATGTAGCCACATTTGTCTGTTGTCAGGTGGTCTTGTTAATGGAGTTTACGCACTGCTACAGATTCATCGCCCTCTTAGCCAATACCTTCCCCGTCGCAGGGCGTCGCGGCGCCTGGGGAGACGTACATCGGGTGCGTTCCAAAACCGATGGCATTTTTCGGCTCAACAAATTTGATGTATGGCTCCATCAGAGATGAAATTGAAACCTGATGATTCACTCCAAGTAAAATCAAAGGCAGTTCGATAAGGGATCGATTGATACTCCAAGCCGATACTTCGGACGTCGCGATTCTAGCGCCTTGGAGGAGAACTTTCCAACACCAGGGGTTGGACGAAATAGTATCGTTTATAGAGTAAACGCAGGCAAGCGTTTGTCTGCTACATAGAGAAAGTAGATTCGAGCTAAAAATTAGCTGTCCAGATTTCCTTCAAATAAATGTTTTGAATCTAAAAAGCAGTTTTAGAAAAAGATCCTTTTATGTGTGTGCACGCATGCGCGTGTGTGTCTGCCTCTGTGTGTGTGTGTGTGTGTGCGCGCGCATGCGCGTGTGTGTGTGTGCGTGTGCCAGTGTGTTTTTAGAAGGAAAAGTCTGTTAAAAACCAAAGTTTGTATTTAAATTTAACGTATTTTAAGGATACTGTAACGTCATATAAAAATATGGAATATTTGAAATTATTAAATTGTAAAATAGATGAGGATGACTATTTTTCGAAAATGTCGATTCTCTCGAAAATAGCTCCAACAATTTTTATTAAGACACTTATGGCAAATGAAATGTATATTTTCAATTTTCTGGCTATAGCCGATGTAGTCCTGTTTACTCTTCAATTTTGAATAACTAGTAAACTGTAAGATATAGACCAAATCTTACACACAAAAATTTAGATCTTGCTAAAACACGCAATTTATGCCAAAATGCATCATTTTGAAGCGAAGAATTTCGGCGGTATTCCTTGATGCTTATATGAGCAACACATAAGATAGTTTGGTTTATGAAAGCCAAAGAGACCGCCGATATTGAACCCAGTGTTTGCAGGACATTAGGATATAGCTGTCTCGGGGAAATAAATATGTAGTTGTAAAGGTGAACATGGTCATTTAACAACATGTCATCAAACCCAGACCCTCACATTACTTTCTCAACTCATTCTTCAACAGCTATTCTTATAAATGCGTATTTTTGTATCTAAACTGAATGTAAACACCGTAACGCGAGTGAGAAGGAAGATAACATGAAGTGAAGGTGAAATAGATGAAAGGAAACGTAATGATGGAGCAGCTACGGAGAAAACCAGCCCCGAGGCCGGTTTGTTTATTACAAGTTTTACTTTATTTTAATTATTAATTTGTAGAATTAACATTTTCTTGTAGGTACATTGAGAATAGTAGGATTAAGTCAGGGCTGGGCAATACACACGTAAGCACATTTTTCTAAAAATGCTTCCCCTACTTACTAAAAAGGACAGACGTTTAATGAATCTTGGATACACGAAGTGCAGAAGATTTTGGTTACGTTTGAAACACAAGTCGCGGAACGTGTGTGCACTTCCTGGAAGAAGCGATGTTAACAGATGTTAAACGCTTCTTGACACGCCTGCCGCCAAGAAGTGCAGTAAAAACGGCTTACAGTGCGTTACGTCTATCTCTCTTCATCACACCATTCTCTCTTCTTCATGTTAACACAGATGTGTGTGTGTGTGCGTGTTTGTGTGTCAGGCTGTGGATAGCATAGCTCAAACATGAAAAGTTATTTAAAAACCAAAATTGGTATTTAAGTTTAATGTGTTTCAAGGATGCGACACAAAGATTTTGAAGAAAATAGCTCAACCCTAAACTAACCTTTACATGGAAAATTTTTCGAAAATTTTGACTTTCTTGAAAATGGCTCTAACGATTTTGATTAAAATGTCATGTGTTTGAGATATTTTTATGACAAATGAAATGTATATCTTGAATTTTCTGGCTATAGCCCCTGTAGTCGTATTTACTCTGGACAACTTTTGCATAACTGGTAAACCGTTAGAGATAGACAAAATCATACTATACAAAAAATGTAGATCTTGCTAAAATACACAATTTATGTCTCAATAAATTTTCTTGCAGGGTGAACCATTTCGGAGATATTCCTTGTTATGTGTTTGAGTTTCGGAAAGCTTAAAACTTTTATGAAATGGAACATCGTTGTTCATTTGTTTTGCATGTTAATTGTGCAAACAGAACGAAATCTCAAAGCTTTAAGATTTGACTATCGCTCAAAGCCTAGTATATTCCCATAATCCCTTTGTACCTACAAGGAAATAAGCAATAAGATAATTTGTACAAATGTTTACCTCAACTAACACGAAGAAGATATAGGAATAAGAGTTTGTAAGAATGGTTAGTGAAGAGTAGAGAAAGTCTTGTGAGTGCAACACATCAGATTTTTTAGACTTAAAATGAAAGTTTCTTTTTTCTAAGTTTTTTATGAAATTTCAGTTATATGTATTTTTAAAGACAACGGGAGAAATATATGAGATAAATAGAAATCCCGTAGTTCTATCAGGATAATGATGTTGTGATACAAACAGAGGAAATGTCTAGAATATATACTCAAGTTGGAGAAGTGCAAATGTAGAAACAGCGCCAGGAGTGGAGTGACAGCATCAACGGAGAACAGTGTACACATTAGTAAGTGCATTGAGAAATGTATTAATTAATTTGCATTGCTGGAAGCAAAAACTGGCGTGCTCCTTGGCACCTTTGTCGAAGCTCAGAAACAAATTTAATTAAGGTAAGTGAAAATGTTGCACCAACTCTCTCTCTCTCTCTCTCTCTGTCTCTAGGTTTGATCCATGTCAGAAGCAGGAGAATCAGTCCCAACATACACTGTATGTGAGAATATATTGTACATACTCGTATGTATCTGGTTTAAAGTATCCTATCTTTCAAAACGTACTTCAAACTTTGTAGTATTAACTATAATTCAATAGGGAAGTAACATCGATTTGAGTCCAATCCCATTCTCAATACCATTGGCGTTTCCATGATGAGTTTAATCCGGAATGAGATAGATTTGAGTCCAATCCCATTCTCAATACCATTGGCGTTTCCATGATGAGTTTAATCCGGAATGAGATAGATTTGAGTCCAATCCCATTCTCAATACCATTGGCGTTTCCATGATGAGTTTAATCCGGAATGAGAACGGTTTGAGTCCAAACCCATTCTCAATACGATCCACATTTCCATGATCAGTTTAATCCGGAATGAGAACGGTTTGAGTCCAATTCCATTCTCAATACGATCCACATTTCCATGATCAGTTTAATCCGGAATGAGAACGGTTTGAGTCCAAACCCATTCCCAATACGATCCACGTTTCCATGATGAGTTTAATCGGGAATGAGAACGGTTTGAGTCCAAACCCATTCCCAATACGATCCACGTTTCCATGATGAGTTTAATCCGGAATGAGAACGGTTTGAGTCCAAACCCATTCTCAATACGATCCACATTTCCATGATGAGTTTAATCCGGAATGAGATCGATTTGAATCCAATTCCATTCTCAATACGATCCACATTTCCATGATCAGTTTAATCCGGAATGAGAACGGGTTGAGTCCAATTCTATGCTCAATACGATTCAAGTTTCCATGATGAATTCAATCCGGAATGAGATCGATTTGAGTCCAATTCCACTCTCATTGCGATCCGTATTTCCATGTTGAATTTAATCCGGAACGTAATCGATTTGAGTCCAATCTCATTCTCGATACGATCCACGTTTTCATGATGAATTCAATTCCGAATGAGATCGATTTGAGTCCAATGCCATACTCAGTACGATCGACGATTGCATCATGAATGCAATTCGGAATCAGATCGATTTTAGTCCAATCTTATTCTCGATACGATCCACGTTTTCATGATGAATTCAATTCCGAATGAGATCGATTTGAACCAATCCCATACTCAGTACGATCGACGTATGCATCATGAATGCAATTCGGAATGAGATCGATTTTAGTCCAATCTTATTCTCGATACGATCCACGTTTTCATGATGAATTCAATTCCGAATGAGATCGATTTGAACCAATCCCATACTCAGTACGATCGACGATTGCATCATGAATGCAATTCGGAATGAGATCGATTTTAGTCCAATCTCATTCTCGATACGATCCACGTTTTCATGATGAATTCAATTCCGAATGAGGTCGATTTGAGTCCAATCCCATACTCAGTGCGATCGACGATTGCATCATGAATGCAATTCGGAATGAGATCGATTTTAGTCCAATCTCATTCTCGATACGATCCACATTTTCATGATGAATTCAATTCCGAATGAGATCGATTTGAGTCCAATCCCATACTCAGTACGATCGACGATTGTATCATGAATGCAATTCGGAATGAGATCGATTTTAGTCCAATCTCATTCTCGATACGATCCACGTTTGTTGATGAATTCAATTCCGAATGAGATCGATTTGAGTCCAATCCCATACTCAGTACGATCGACGATTGCATCATGAATGCAATTTGGAATGAGATCGATTTTAGTCCGATCCCATACTCATAGATTCATGTCACTCATTAAATGTAAGACATGGAAATTCTTACAATTATTTATGCATCTGTTAGTCACTTGTTTTGAAGAAGCAGGTACGAGTAATTCCGATTTGTGAAGGTATTACAGAAAAGCACCATTCACGGGTATCAATGAACACTGGTAGCGATGCCAAGGAATCAAGTTGGGAATGAACTGTTCTCGTATTTCAGTTTTCATACGGCAGGAGGATTGGAATCCTTTGAGGTCGATTCAAATGCCCTTTAATTCGGCGTATTATAACGACACACATACAGCGAAGTTAATCGCCTTTGAACCCGAGCGACGGACGGACGGACGGAGGGACGGGCTAGTGATTTATATCGTCGGCTTTGGTTACATACTGCAAACATTTGGTTATTGGTTGTCTCTTGTTCATCTGGGCAGTCAAATAATCTCTTGCAGCAGTCATCATAATACCATTTGCCCTCCTAGTCCCCACACACACACACACACACACGCACACACACACACACACACACACACACACACACACACACACACACACACACACACACACACACACACACACACACACACCTCGCACCTAGGCACATACACAACTACAATTACTCTCATTTCCATATTAAATTCAATAAAAGCACGAAGATTTTGACTAGAAGGCTACTTCATTAAATACAACAATGGTAACATAGTCTTAAGTATTAAAATAGGGTTACTCAACTCTGTAGCAAACGCTCGCTTCCCTACACATGTTATTTTCCCCACCACTGACCAAGGCAAGCAGAACCAGACCTGCTAGTCAGAGGCGGATGGGGCGGAGTACCAGTACATACAACTGAATGAGAGGACGAATATATTTGCTTCCTCTGCTGGTAAGTAAAGGAAGTATTGTATTCCAAACAAAAATATGGTATATGTTTTCATCCAAAGAAAGCATTTTTAGAAAAAGGTCCGTGTGTGCGTCAGTCTGTGGACAGCATAACTCAAAAACGAAAACACGGTTAAAAACTAAAGTTAGTATTTTTAAGGATAATGTCTTTCAAAGATCCGACACGAAAATTTTGAAGAAAACAGCCCCACCCTAAACTACCCTTTGCATAGAAAATTTTTCGAAAATTTTTATTTTCTTGAAAATGGCCGTATGGATTTGGGTTAAAATGTCGTATGTTTGTATGACAAATGAAATGTATGTTTTTTTAATTTTCTGGCTATAGCCCCTGTAGTCGTATTTACTCAGGATGGCTGTTGAATAAATCGTAAACCGTAAGAGATAGACAAAATCTTACCGTACAAAAAATGTAGATCTTGCTAAAATACACAATTTATTTCCAAATAAATTTTTTTGTAGAGTGAACCATTTCGGAGATATTCCTTACTATTTGTGTCAGTTTAGGAAAACTTGAAACTTTCGTGAAATGGAACAATGTTGTTCATTTTTTTATATGTTAAGTGTGCAAAGAGAACGGGGTCTGAAAGCTTTAAAACATTTGACTATCGCACCAAGCCTTGTACCTACAAGGAAATAAGCAATAAGATAATTTGTACAAATGTTTATCTCAACTAACACGAAGAAGATATAGGAATAAGAGTTTGTAAGAATGGTTAGTACAAGAGTAGAGAAAGTCATGTGAGTGCAACACATCAGATTTTTCATTATACAGTCAAATCTTCTCCTACATTTTTGTCATATTTGTATTCCAATTTCACAAACGTACTTGCAGTCGTCCGAAGACGGTTTTTCGCATCTCCTAATTCTTGTAAGTTTTTTTTTTTTTTTTTTTTTTTTCCCGTTACAAGTTGCGTGCAAATAGAAGATAGTTCCTTTTAGAAAACTTTATAATGCATGTAATTTGCTGTAATTCTTGTTTCTGATCGCACCTTCAAAATGTGACATTTATTTCACTCTGTGCAGAGCTGAGGGTTAGCAATTAAGTAAATTCAAAATGAAACAATAAAATTAATAAACATCCAAGCCCTGGTCATCAGTAATTATAAATAATTATAAATTGTTATGATTAATTAATTATAAATTATCCAAAAACTAACCCCGCGGCGTACCAGCGCTTTCTCAGCCAAGGCCTACCGCCCAACCGCTGCGTGCTCCACCTATGTCTGGCAAGTAGGTCATCAGTTGCCCCTCAGGGACACACGCCGGTATCGGGAAGCGAACCTGGATCCCTTTCTTGCCCAAAGCCCAGTATTAAAATGCAGAATCTGGGTTCTAGTGTCTAATTAAGAATTGTTTACTAATTAAACGCACTTAGCGCAAATGTCTACCCACTGACAATTATTATATCAATGTGTGCATGTAGTAGACGTCATTAAGTTTTTAATGATGTCATTTTCTTGCGTGTAACTGCTGCCTGTTGCATGCACGTAATATTTGCTTTTTTATATATTCCGCAAGGACTCTGCTAATTAATGAGATACTTCCTGGTACACAAACATGCAAATTTAAAAATAATGCTACGTGTAACCTTACACTAACCTCACTTCTCGTCTAAATTTCCTATTTGCTCTCTAAATGTGTTATTGATTTTTATCTCTTCGCTGTAACAAATTACAAAATATTACTTCTTATTTGTCCTGATTTTGTATTAATTTTCAAATGGGAGGTCGTTATTCAGTTTTTGATCTCTTGGCCAGGCAAAGGGATCGGAATTTCAAAGTTATCACAAAGCGACCACCTATAAATCATTCGATTATCACTTAAAGCTTGTCATATTCCCATATTCCCTTTGTACCTACAGGAAAATCAGTAATAAGATAACTTGTACAAATATATATCTGTATTAACCTAAATTAGATAGAGGAACAATGAGTTTGTAAGAACAGCTTGTAGAGAAAATATGTTTGCGTGAATGTGTGTTTGTATGCATGTGGCTGTGTTTGTACATTCGTGTGTCTGTGTTAATGGTGTGTGTGGGCGTGTGTGTGTGTGTGTGGGCGTGTGTGTATGCGTGTGTGTGGGCGTGTATGTGGTCGTGTGTGTGAGCGTGTGTGTGGGCGGGTATATGTGTGTGGGCGAGTGTGTGGGCGTGTGTGTGGGCGGGTATATGTGTGTGGGCGAGTGTGTGGGCGTGTGTGTGGGCGGGTGTGTATGCGTGTGTGTGCGAGTGTGTGGGCGTGTGTGTGGGCGTGTGTGTGGGAGGGTGTGTGGGCGTGTGTGTGGTCGTGTGTGTATGCGTGTGTGTGGGCGTATGTGTGGGCGTATGTGTGGGCGGGTG
>CM060961.1:4493167-4513167 GCA_030765045.1 Tenodera sinensis | reverse complement strand
TGTGTATGTGTGCGAGTGTGTGTGTGCGAGTGTGTGTGTGCGAGTGTGTGTGTGAATGTGTATGTGTGTGCGAGTGTGTGTGCGAGTGTGTGTGTGCGTGTGTGTGTGGGCGTGTGAGTGGGCGTGTGTGTTAGGCGCGTGTATGTGTGTGTTTGTGTGTGTGCGAGTGTCTGTGTGAGTGTGGTGTGTGTTTGCGAGTGTGTGTGCGCGAGTGTGTGTGTGCGAGTGTGTGTGTGAATGTGTATGTGTGTGCGAGTGTGTGTGTGCGAGTGTGTGTGTGCGTGTGTGTGTGGGCGTGTGAGTGGGCGTGTGTGTTAGGCGCGTGTATGTGTGTGTTTGTGTGTGTGCGAGTGTCTGTGTGAGTGTGGTGTGTGTTTGCGAGTGTGTGTGCGCGAGTGTGTGTGTGTGCGCGCGAGTGTTTGTATATGAGTGTGTGCGAGTGAGTGAGTGCGCGCAAGTGCTTGTGTGTAGGAGTGTGCGCGAGTGCGTGTGTGTATGTGTGTGCGCGAGTGTGTGTGTGCGAGTGTGTGCGTGTGTGTGCGAGTGTGTGTGTGCGCGAGTGTGTGTGTGTGTGAGAGAGTGTGTGTGTATGTATGTGTATGTGAGTGCGCGAGTGTGTATGTGTGTATGTATGTGTATGTGTGTGCGCGAGTGTGTGTGTGTGAGAGAGTGTGTGTGTGACTGTGTGTATGTGTGTAGAAGAGTGAGTCGGGAGTGCCACTAAGGGTGACATATTGAACACGTGTCACTGTGCGTGTTGTCAGGCGTGCTAATGCCCAGACATACTCTGCCCTCAATGTCTAGCTTGACTTTCATGCGTGTGGCTTTTTATTGAAGTGTGTTTTGATATTTGGAGCAGTCAATATTATGTCTACTTACACACACACGCTCACACTCAGTGGAGCGGTTATCATACAGTGGGGCGCGACCCCTTGGTGCGACGTATGACACACACGCACGCACACACACGCACACACATACACACGCACACAGACACACACACGAACCTTTTTGTAAAGATGCTTTTCTTTTGGATTCAGGGGGCCTCAAAACATATACTTCCGGTGAAATCTCGACATCTAATTTTGTACCCTACAATGTCGTCAGCTGATCCATAGGATACACTCACAATCTCTGCAATATCTATTAAGGGTAAACGACGGTCTTCCCGCAACATGGCGTCAGTTCTGTTGACATTGCCTTCAGTCTTGGAAGTCGAGTATCTTCCGGGGCGTGGAGCATTCCAAGTTCATTTTTACCCTCCGAATATTGTTTGTGCCACTAAAAACCTGTAATTTCCCCGTGGCTTGCTCTTTGTAGGCTTAGTTTAACATTGCCAATGTTTTTGATACAGTTTTGTCAAGAAGAGCGTAAAATCTAAAATCTCCTAGTGCGTACCGCCAGGTGAATGACGCGTATGGTATTACGTCACTAAAGATCACATTTCTCCAGTACTCAGTCTCAAACGCGGACGCGATAAGATGCAAAAAATATTATTCTGATTATTTTGACACCCCTCGTACATTGGAAGTTCAAGCAATTTTGTAATGAATCGGTATTTGATGTGTTATGCAAATTCAAGCTTACTTGGACCTATATATTGGACAGGGCGTGGTTACGGCGCCGGCTGCCTGGTATTTAATGTACAAAGGGAGAGGATCTGTCCAGAATTTATACTAAGGAGCAGGTAGAAACCTCCAGAAGACATTCGGGGTTTGTCTGCCACTTTTTAAAGGCCGTTGGGTTTGCCTTATTTAACTCAGACGTGTTCTGTTGTTTTCTCAGCTCTTCCAAGCAAGTGTACTGCTGATTTTGACGGAGAAAACGTGTACCTCCAACAAATATTAACCATTTACGTACATAATATCACTTATTTTAAATGTTTTTTTCTATGTTGCTTTAATGATTTGGTTACAACACCAAATTAAACCACTTTAAACATATATGATGGGTGTATCTTCATTTTTGAAATAATCGTTGAAGGAATTTTGCACATTTGGCAACTCTGCGGAGTTAACCATTTTGGAGATATTGCTAGTTTTTGGTTTGAATATATACAGCACAAGTAGAGTTAAATTCAAGGATTTCTGAAATTTGCTGCTTCATAATTTCTTATTTGGGCCGTTAAAACATTCCAATCTGATGCATTCAATCATGGTGCGCACAGGGCGTGGTTTCAGCGCCGGTTGACATATCTTCAGTATCAAGTGAACGAGACTGCGCAAGTGGAAAGTTCTTTTTGATTTGTGTGAATCATTTAGAAGTACGCTTTGGACCACTGGCTCTCTGTTGTATTCTCCGGCAATACTTACAGCATGAGGTAAAGCTAAAGGAGAGAGAGGGTCCTGAGTTCGAAACAGTGAAATTACACTGAGGCCTTGTGGACAGGTACGAGCTGCCAAGTCGACCTACGGGACCACCTGACACGACTAATAGATAAGCCATCCTGGCTTCCTCCCCGCGGCTAGGAACACGTGACTTGGTAAACATTTGGAGCCGACTGTACACTCAATCCAAGGCCCTCTGAACTTTATCGTTGTCGACTCTAATAATATTGGTTTCATAAGCTGTTGTTTTCACATTGGTTAGTTTAAACACTGTAATTTCATGGAGTTTTGTACTAATTCGGAAATAACGAGGTTCGGTGCAGTAATTTATGATATCTTTAACAAGAGAAAGAGTTGGCACAAAGTAATTTAACGGTCTAAATGAGGACACCTGTTAATTCCGCAAACAAATCATTTTGTTAAATATAAGGCCCAGCAGTTTGCTAATTTAATTTCTCTCTCCTGGCCGATAGAGAGACAATTTGCCAAACCACTGCACAGAATTGAACGTGTTCAACTATAAAATGGATGTCATGCCATGCGGTGCCCATGGGATGGTGAAAATCTGCATTTTCAAGTCCATCAGACTCTCACTCGCTCAGCTTGTAGAAGGAAGGTAAATATTCCTACTGGCTACTTAATGCTGCAATAATTATGCTGCTTATGATAATTCGGGTCTATCTCCCGCTTTGTGCGTTGGGCAACCGTGCGAAACATCCAACACCAGCGTCACTTCCAACTTGTTAAAAAATATGACGTGCTGCACTCCTATCACATTTTCTCCTCACTTTTGTGCAAGTGTTTTAAAGAGATAAAAATGATGTGTTGCACTCACACGACTTTCTCTACTCTTGTACTAACCATTCTTACAAACTCTTATTCCTATATCTTCTTCGTGTTAGTTGAGATAAACATTTGTACAAATTATCTTATTACTTATTTCCTTGTAGGTACAAGGAGAATATTAGAATACAGTAGACTTTTAGCGATAGTCAAATGTTTTAAAGCTTTGAGATTCCGATCTCCTTGCACCCTTAACATATAAAAAATGAACAACGATATTCCATTTCACGAAAGTTTTTAAGTTTCCCGAAACTAACACCTATAACAATATATCTGAAATAGCTCAGTCTACAAGAAAATTTATTCAGACATAAATTGTGTATTTTAGCAAGATCTACATTTTTTGCATAGTGTGATTTGGTCTATCTCTGACGATTTAGCAGTTAAACAAAAGTTGTCCAGAGTAAATACGACTACACGGGCTATAGCCAGAAAATTCAAAATATACATTTCATTTGTCATCAAAATATCTCAGACATATGTTATTTTAATCAAAATCATTTGAGCCATTTTCAAGAAAATCAAAATTTTTCGAAAAATGTTCCATGTAAAGGGTAGTTTAGGATGGGGCTATTTTCTTCAAAATCTTCGTGTGGCATCCTTGAAAGACATTAAACTTAAATACCAACTTTAGTTTTTAACCGACTTTTCGTTTTTGAGTTATGCTGCCCACAGACTGACAGACACACATATGGACCTGATTCTAAAAATGCTTTTTTTTGATTCAGGGGGTCTGAAAACATATATTTCCGGTGAAATCACATCGAATTTTTGGGTGGAATACAATACTTCCCCTACTTACCAGTAGAGAAAGTAAAAATGAACAACGATGATCCATTTCACGAAAGTTTTCAAAAATTGACACAAATAAGAAGGAATACCTCTGAAATAGTTAACTACAAAAAAAAATTATTGAGACATAAATTGTGCATTTTAGCAAGATCTACATTTTTTTGTATAGTAAGATTTGGTCTATCTCTAACGGTTTACCAGTTATGAAAAGTTGTCCAGAGTAAATACGACTACAGGAGATATAGCCTGAAAATTCAAGATATACATTTCATTTGACATAAAAATATCTCAAACTTACGTTATTTTAATCAAAATCGTTAGAGCCATTTCTAAGGAAATCAAAATTTCGTAAAATTTTCCATGTAAAGGGTAGTTCAGGGTAGGGCTATTTTCTTCAAAATCTTCGTGTTGCATCCTTGAAAGACATTAAACTTAAATACCAACTTTGGTTTTTAACTTATTTTTCGTTTTTAAGTTATGTTCAGACACACACCTTTTTTATAAATGTTTTTATTAATATTCCCCTTGTACCTAAAGAAAATTAGCAATGAAATAATTTGTGCAAGTGTCCATCTGTATTAACATGAATTATATAAAGGAATAAGAGTTTTTAAGCACAGTTTGTGAGTGGAGAATGTAATATGAATGCAACAGAGCGGTTGTTCGTAGCATATATGATCATTTTCCTACCATCGCTTGTTTTAAAAGCACTCAGTCATTCGTCTGAAATTCTTTTGGACGCAGTGCTTTTGTTTGTATTGACATTGCTACACGGGCGTCGAATTTTCCGCCACAGCGACGTTAAAGGTTTACATGGCCCACAAATGCGGACGTCAATTTTCAGTGAAAGCGCCGTTTTCTCTTAATTTTTTATGACGGTTGAAAGCTATTGCATGTTTCATTACTTGGCGGATTTCTTTACGTTAAAATGCGCGTTTGCTGGTGCCCAATCAATAGCTTAGTCGCCTTTCAGTGAGGCATACAGCTCCCAAAACAAATCGTACATTCCTTCAAAATAACGGAGCCATTGCCGAGAACAAACAGTTTATTCTCTCGTATTCTCATAACCTCACAAAACGTTATACAGCTCATATCAATCTAACGGTTAATGTTGAAAATATCCTATTCTCTCTCTGATGTGTGTGTGCGCGCGCGCGTGTGTGTGCGTGCGTGCGTGTGTGCGAGAGTGTGTGTGTGTGTATGTGTGTATGTGTGTGTATGTGTGTGTGCGTGTGTGTGTGCGTGTGCGTGTGTGTGCGTGTGTGAAGTTTTGAAGCAAAATCCTTCATCCTAAACTACCCTTTACATGAAACATTTTCCAAAGTTTTCAGTTTATAGAAAATGGCTCTGATGATTGATTAAAATACTAGGACCTGGGTGACCGAGCTTCGCACGGCGATTTTCGCCTCTGTTTTTGAGAAATCTTGTTTTTTATGGAAGAAGATATTTAGATAAACCTGAATGTTAACTATATAAAACTTTGTGTCACAATTGTTAAGAGTCATTTCCGAGATACAAGAGATATAGAAATGCATATAAATATTTCATAAACACCATCATTTCTACTGCTGAACGCAGACCTACCCCAGATATGCACCCAGTTACAGCTTTTCGTCGAGCATTTTTTCCATTATGGAGTTATTTTCCATTATTGTTTATAGAAGAGTGAGTAGAGAAAGAGATGTGAAAGATGTGAATGTGTTACCTAAAAGTGAGAAGAGAAAACAGTATGAATATATGTAGCATTTCTATTTCAAACATACGGAAAATTGTATGACTTATTTTAAAAGTGGGGGTTAAAAATACTGTGTGTGTGTGAAATCACGTTTTTTATGGAAAATTGTTTATAGAAGAGTGAGTAGAGAAAGCGATGTGAACGTGTTACCTAAAAGTGAGTAGAGAAATCAGTATGAATGTAATATGCATAATGTCTATTTCAAACATACAGAAAATTGTATGATTTCTTTGTAGGAGAGTGAGTAGAAAACCACTGTGAATTGTGTTACTTAAATGTGAGAGGAGAAACAGTATGAATGTAACAGTATTTCTATTTCAAACACACAGAACATGGTATGACTTACTATAAAAGCGGAGATAAAAATGTTTTTTGGTGTAAACTCGCGTTTTTTATGGAAAATTCTTTATAGAGGAGTGAGTAGAGAAAAAGATGTGAATGTGTTACCTAAAAGTGAGTAGAGAAAACACTGTGAATGTAATATGCAGGTGTACAAAAATTTAACCAAACCTTTAGAATGTATATACAAGAATTGCTCTGTAGAAGCAGGAATAAAAAATGTTATTTTTTATGTAAAATCGCGTTTTTTTTTTTCGGGAATTACACCGGTATAGATGAACTTAAAAAGCAAAACCCTATCTGAATACAACATTTGATCGAAATTGTTAGAGCCGTTTCCAAGTTGCAGTGAAGTTCTTGTAACAGCAAACACAAAAAGGATTCAAATCTTTCAAAACCAAAGTCTGAGATTAATTACAGGTGCTATCAAAACCACACCAATAGCAGCTATGGAAATACTAACCAACCAATACCCCATTGAATATGAAATAGAAAAAGCGGCTCTTATTCAACACGAAAAGTTGATCAGACTCCCGTTCAATACATGGCACAAGAGAAATTTTACACATACACTAAAGACTCAGGACAGAGAGCTTTCTTTCCAAAATTCAAGACATCAAGAAGAATGTATACCTTCCTAATTCAAAGGAAAACATCATATCTAAAGTCAATCCGACACAAACATTAGACATCACATATTATTTACATCTGCCAGAAGAAGTTAAGAAAAGTGATACTCCAACTTGTGTTCTAAAATTATTGGCATTAGAGACAATCCATACTAGATTTCCAGAACACGAATGGCTCCATATTTATACTGATGGATCACTGATATCAAACCAAGATGGAGCAGGGGTGGAGTCACGTGACAGCTCTTTTCCAATTACAAATCTTTAAGTTATGGAACTACAAACTTTGATGGAGAAATTGAAGCAATTCGAATGGCCCTACAAAATCTTTTGTACAGAATTTCACATTTTCAGCAAGCAGTTATTCTCTCAGATTCCAGGGCAGCAATTATAGCAATTACTTCCAAGTTGTCACCAAAAAACCAAGCAATTATAGAATGTTGGAAAATGCTTACCCATCTAACAGCACTTCAAAAACATCTAGTCTTCCAATGGATATCAGCTCACTGTGGACTGAGTGGTAATGAGAAAGCTGATTTTCTTGCAAAAAAGGGTACCGACAATGTGCAGAAGTCTATATTTAATCTACCATTTTATGCAGCTAAACGATTAGTCAACTCTGAATTCAAAAAAATTATTGCAAAACATTACTATGAAAAATCAAAAATTAAAAAAATAAAAATAATAAAATAATTAAAATAATAAAAATATAAAAATAAAAGATGGGAACTACCAAACATTCAAACAGTAATTCCTGAGTATCCTCGAAAAACAACAGTTGCAACCTTCAGGTTGAATACAGGACATGATTGTCTGGCAGAACATTTAAACAGAATTGTGATATATTCTTCACCACTCTGTCCTCTATGTGATCTGCAAGAGGAAATGGATCGAGACCACCTTCAAATATGCCCAGCCATTTCTAGCGCCCTTCCCATCCATCAGAGAGCAAGAGGATTAATGACTTCATTGTCAGAAATCCAGCATTAGCTAACAACATATATATACAAATACAAGAATTGCTCGTTTAAATATATAAGATATGTTTAAACTATTTCATGGCAAATATACCTATATCTTAAGGGTTGTACTGTTAGTGCTGTTACTCTTTAAACTATAAACCTAAGAAAGGCGGATAGTACGGGCCGGCGGGTAGTATGGGCCACTTAGTGTTTCTCGGATTTACCACTAGATAGCAGACACATACATTGTCAAGGTAACACCTCCTTCATCGCTGCATTTTGTTATATAAATTGGTTGATGTAGGTAAGTGCTTTGTTTTGGCTGCCACAACATTTTGTTTGTTTTCGTGTGGTCGAGTTGCTGCTGCGCGTAACTTTTGTGATCATTGTTTGCTGTTAAAGGTAAGGAGTCAAATTACCAAACTAGTATTAACGTTCAGCTGGACTAATGTACATCATACTGTGGTAATGTAATTCCGGTCGCTCAAGCCGTTTTCGTTTTTCAACATTTTAAGTGCACAATGTTGGTCGGGTAGTATGGGCCACCTAAGTAGATTGCAAATTCTTTTTAGTATGCGATGCTAAATTTCAAGAAGAAGCCTGAAGGTGAGGGTGGTGGAGAGTGGAAACAGGCAGTTTCATGCGTCTTAGAGGGTCAAATGACTACAAGAGCTGCAGCCGATCGTTTTAAGGTTCCTAGAACTACACTTCAAAGAAAAATATGTCTTAGGAAACCAGCAAACCAATGTGAAACCTCAGATGGGCTTTTTCAAACAACCATTTGAAGAAGAGTTTGTATAAATATTAGTAGAGCTTGAGACATTTGGATTCTATGTTGAAAAGAAAACTAAGGAACTTGAAAAAGACCTGTAAAAGAGATAAAGAGGCAGTTAAAATTTGAGAAACAATAGAAGTCGGAAGGAGTTAGGCCTGGAATCCACATTAAAAAGAAAACCAAACCGCAAGGAAAGAAGAAAAAAGAAATCAAGCCTATAGATTATAGCAATTCATAGGTGGGCACATCAAAAGAAGATGCTAAAAGAGTGCATTATGTGTGGGGAGAGTTTTGAAGAAAACCATGTGAGGGGTGGGCTCATGAACTTTGTGCGGTAATTGAAGACCCTTTGTATTATTTTTGCGATTACTGTAAAAACAATAACTGTTCGATAAAGTTTAGTTAAACCCTTATTCTTTTTTATGAAAATCATGATCTGACTTTCGTGATAATTGTTGTTCACAAAAAAACATAATTTGTATTTGTGTGAATTCAAATGACTTTTGTCAATTAAATTTTTACTTTTTTATTTTGAATGGCTTCGTATATAGATAAATAAACGCTCTGTATGTTATTTTACCCCAAAAGTATTTTATTTAATTTAAAATCCTGTCTTTTTTTGTATGGCCCATACTACCCGACCTTTTCTCTGGCCACAAAATATAAGCCTTTTTTTAAAACTTCAATATGTGTGTGTATCTCTTGACTATCATAACTTTTTTAAATCATATACGTAAAGGAAGTGTTCAAAGAAACGCTTTTATGTGTCTGTGACCTTTTTTGTGCAAAATCAAACATATTATAATCGTTTTTCCGTAAGTGGCCCATACTATCCGCCGTTCCCCTAATCTAAATTACGCAAATTACGAATGGACACATATACAGGGGTGGTAAAGGAGCAGGGGAAACTGAGGAGTGGGGGTAAAGGAAGAGAAAGGGTAAAGTAGGAGGGGTAAAGGAGATGAGGGAATACAGGAAGAGAAGGGGTGAAGAGACGAGACTATGTCAAGGAGTGAGAGAGGAAGGAGGGGCGGGGGAGGGAGAGCGAATTATCTCGTCGGTTACCTAATGTGATAACGCGAGCGGAAGTGCGGATTGTGCAAGTCTGAGAAGGAGGCACCTTTAACTGAGATGCTGCAAGTAGGTATTCTCTTTAAAATATTCGATATTTGCACTGAAACAAAAGCAAGGAAAGAACTGGCGCTAAAACAGGATCTGCTAAGCTAAGCCTTAAAAGCTTTCAACTTGACTACTGAAGATTATGTTAATGGGTGTTGAGGTGTTGGTGGCGTAATGGATATTGCAGCTCGTCTCTACGGGGGTAGATATGACGCGCGAGGGAGGGAGGGCTTTTTTATCCTCCTCCCCCTCCTCCTTTCAGTAACTCCTACACCGCATTGCGTTACATCCAATCTTACATTTCACATAATCTTCTCTACTCACTCTTCTAAAAAATATCCTGACAAAATCTTATTCCTCTCATTTGCACAAATTATCTTATTACTAATTTTCTTGTAGGTACAAGGGAAATGTGGTAATACAGTAGACTTTGAGGGGTAGTCAAATGCTTTAAGAGCTGGTCGTTATGTAATAACTTTGTCTATGATCACGAGAACGAACGTTAACGACTTCCCATTTGAGAAAAGTGTAAATACTCGAAAATTCAAGCCAATAACAAGAAATATGTCGGAAATGATTAATGCCGAAGGAAAGTTGATTTACCGTGGATTGGTATTTACCTTAAACATGCGGTAAATTAGATATTTTTGAGAAAATAAGAAAAAATTGCAAACGTTTCCTTGTAAAGCGCGCGCGCGCGCACACACATACACACACACACACACACACACACACACACACACACATCCTTCTGTAAAGATTGTTCTTAGGAATTTAGAGAATATAAAAATATTACATATATTTCCGGTGAAATATCTCCATCAAAATTTAAGTGAAAATAGTTGTTTTCAAATCGTTTTTATTCAACAAATTTATTTTTACTTTCTCTACTGGTAAGTAGATGAAATATTGTATTCCACCCAAAAATTCGATGTCCAGATTTTACCGGAAATATATCTTTTGAGACCCCCTGAATAAAAAAAGAAAAAGAAAGCATTTTTAGAAAAAAGGTCCGTGTCTGTGTGTCAGTCTATGGAAAGCATAACTCAAAAACGAAAGTCCCTTAAAAACCAAGTTGGTATTTAATTTACTGTATTTCAACGACGCGACATGAAGATTTTGAAGAAAATAGCCCCACCCTAAACTACCCTTTACATGAAGAATTTTACGAAAATTTTGATTTTCTTGAAAATGACTAACGATTTTGATTAAAATTTCATAAGTTTAAGATATTTTTATGACGAAAAGTATATTGTGAATTTTCTGGCTATAGCCCACGTAGTACTATTTACTCTGGATGAGGCGGCGCCGTGGCCGAGCGGTTAGCGCGCTCGCCTACCACCTAGGCGGCCCGGGTTCGATCCCAGGGACCCGCATGTGGTATTCGTGGTGGACGAAGCGGCGTCAGGGCGGGTTTTCTCCGGGTACTCCGTTTCCCCCGCCATTTCATTCCACCGGTGCTCCATCTTCATGTATCATCAGTGTCACCGCCTGCGGTGCCGTAGTAGTAAAAGCGGGCGTTAAACACTACAACAACAACAACTCTGGATGACTTTTGAATAACTCGTAAACCCTAAGAGATAGACAAAATCCTACTGTATAAAAAATGTAGGTCACGCTAAAACAGACGCTTTAGGTCTGAATAAATTTTTTGTAGCGTGAACTATTTCGGAGATATTCCTTGTTATTTGTGTGAATTTCGGAAAGCTTAGAACTTTCGTAAAATGGAACATGGTTGTTCATTTTTTATATGTTAAGTGTACAAAGAGAAGGGAATCTCATGGCTTTGAAACATTTGACTATCGCACAGTCTACTGTATTGTAATATTCCCCTTGCACCTACAAGGAAATAAGCAATAAGATAATTTGTAAAAATGTTTATCTCAACTAACACGAAGAAGATATAGTAATAAGAGTTTGTAAGAATGGTTAGTACAAGAGTAGAGAAAGTCATGTGAGTGTGTGACACTGTCCCAGTAAACGCATGCTCCTGTCACAATCAGTCAATAGTTATATCCCTTCTGTTTGTGAAACGTACCGGCTAAGTTGAGGTTAATCCCGACCGGAAAGCCACTCGAGGGAACATAGCAAAATGTCAATCAAAAAGCTCGTTTATTTGCAATAAAAAGGGGGAAAAAATGTGCAGTTAGCTTAGGAAAATCGCTACTTCTATCTTTTACTGTAACTATTTACCAGAGTATCGCTTGTGTTGACTTTTCATAACCACCAACTGCTTTGAGTTACTTTTTATTTTACAGTTCGTAATGAAATTGATGCTTTTCCACAGTTTTCGTTTCATAGCTTCCTAACTGTTTAGAATAAACAAAACGGGTTTTCCAATAACCATATGATGCTATTGAAGGGAAAAATATTCTATGTGTTACACTCACATGACTTTCTCTACTATTGTACTAATCATTCTTACAAACTTTTATTCCTATATCTAAAGTACTAAAGCCAGTGTGTGTGTGTGTGTGTGTGTGTGTGTGTGTGTGTTTGCGTGTGTGTGTGTGTGTGCGTGTATGTTTCGGAAAGTATAACTCAAAAACGAAAATTGGGTTAAAAACCAAAGTTGGTATTTAAGTTTAATGTCTTTCAAGGATGCGACACGAAGATTTTGAAGAAAATAGCCCCACCCTAAACTACCCCTTACATGGAACATTTTTTGAAAATTTTTATTTTCTCGAAAATTACTCAAACGAATTTGATTAATATGCCATATGTTTCAGATACTTTTATGACAAATGAAATGTATATTGTGAATTTTCTGGCTATAGCCCATGTAGTCCTATTTACTCTGGATGACTTTTGCATAACTGGTAAACTATAATAGATAGACCATACCTTCTGTATAAAAAGTGCAGATCTTGCTAAAGTTTTTTGTAGAATGAACCACTTCGGAGATATTCTGTCTTGGTCATGCAAAGAGATTGGAATTTGAAAGCTTTAAAATATTACTGTAATCTCATATTGTCCTTGTACCTACAAGGAAATAAATAATAAAATAATATTTTGTAAAAATGTTTATCTCAACTAACACGAAAGTATGGGAATAGGTGTTTGTAAGAATGGTTAGTACAAGAATAGAGAAAGTCATGTGAGTGCAACATATCAGATTTTTTAAATAGGGATAAATCGTTAAACCACGGGCAACGCTAGTGGATAACTGCGATAAATTATGCACTCACATCAATTTCTCTACTCATTCCTCAAGAGAGTATTCTTATAGAATTTTAATCTGTTATGTACTCCTTTTAATATAGGTACAATACAGTGGGCACGATGGTCAGATTTTTGAAAAAGGGTTGCTATATGAACAGCACAACAATGTTGCATGAATATTGTTCACGGATTTGAAAATCGACAATATAAACGGGTCGTATTTCTAGATGTCGCCGAGGCTTTTGACAAAGTGCGGCACGATGGCCTATTGCTCGAACTCTTTCATATAGGCCTTTGCAAATGGTTCCTGGATAGTTTCCAGTTATACTTTGAATCGACAGTTCATGGTCCGTATAGGTGGCACATGCTGCTTCCCGAAATCCATTCAGGCTGCTGCTCCACAGGGCTATATCTTAAGTCCATCAATAAGTCTGACGATACAAGAAGCAGCTGATGGTGTTATTACTCTTTGAACTATAGTATTTTTAACGTTGATTTTCGAGGTTAAACACACTCATATTCATACTTCTAGACTGTCTGAGCCATAGGCGATTATTCCCTCTGACAGGAGTCGAACCCAGACCTCTGGATTGAGAAGCTATAGCCTTGACCACTCGACTTATGAAATTCGGTAAAGAATTAGTTATAATAACTCTAACTTAGCCAAGCGGAAGGGAGTTAATGAACAGTGGAGGTTTTAAATGAATGATGGAGCAGTTTGGCCCGGTCAGTCGGTCAGTCGATGGGCTTGCACGCGAACTAGCCTCTCTAGAGGTTCCAACACTCCAGCAATTACACCCCCGGGAGAAATCCCATGCTACTTAATTACTTACCAGGTTAAACCTCCCCACCCTCCGTCTAAGACAATGCACTATTCTATTGTTTTGGCACTCACACACTCCCACTAGCTCTTCGAATTATTCTCCGCGTTTGCAGTTTTTATTTTCATATTTAAAGTAAGTTATTCCGTCCTAAACTTTGACACAAATTAACAAAGTGCACTTTTAGAAAAAAGGTCTGCGCATGGTATTTAATTTCGACTTTTGTCAAAGGTGCAAAACGAAGATTTTCCATCCAAAACTACTTTTACATGCAGAATTTTCGAATAAAAGTTTAATTTCTCAAAAATGATACCAGTCAACTCTTTTAAAGCTTTGAGATCCAGTTCATATAAAAACGAATAACAATGTTCCATTTGTCGAAAGTTTATGTATTCCAAAACTCACACAAGGAATATCTCCGAAATGGTTAGCTCTACAGTACAGTATGATTTAGTCTATCTCTAACGGTTTACCAGTTATACAAAAGTCGTCCAGAGTAAACAGGACTACAGGGGCTATAGCCAGAAAATTCAAGATATGCATTTGATTTGTCATAAAAATATCTTAAACGTATGGCATTTTAATCAAAATCGTTAGAGCCATTTTCAAGAAAATCAAAATGTTCCATGTAAAGGGTAGTTTAGGGTGGGGCTATTTTCTTCAAAATCTTCGTGTCGCATCCTTGAAAGACAATAAACTTAAATACCAACTTTGGTTTTTAACCTACTTTTTGTTTTTGAGTTATGCTGTCCACAGGCTAACACGCGCGCGCGCGCACACACACACACATACATACACACACACAACAATTTGTATTAAAATGCCATATGTTTAAGATATTTGTATGACAACTGAAATTTATATTGTGAATTTTCTGGGGATAGCCCATGTAGTCTTGTTGTCTACTCTGGATGAATTTTGAATAAATCGTAAACCGTGAGAAATAGACCAAATCATACTATACAAAAAATGTACATCTCCCTAAAACACACAATTTATTTATGTCTAAATAGTTTTTGTTGTAGAGTGAACCATTTCGAAGATATTCCTTGTTATTTTTGTCAGTATCGGAAAAAGTGAAACTTTCGTGAAATGGAACGGGATCTCAAAGCTTTAAAACATTTGACTATCGCTCAAGGGTACTGTATTCTAATATTCCCCTTGTACCTACAAGGAAATAAGCAATAAGATAATTTGTACAAATGTTTATCTCAACTAACACGAAGAAGGAATAAGAATGGTTAGTACAAGAGTAGAGAAAGTCATGTGAGTGCAACACATTAGATTTTGTATTACTTTGCTGAGGAGAATAATTATCAGATATTTTGGTAACTTGTGATAGGATTATCAGTGATAAAATGCCCATGTGAGATTTCACTTGTACAAATCCTTTATACAGACGCCGCCGTCGCCGTTGTCGTTGTCGTCCATATTTTCCATAAGCTCTTACTAAAAATGTCGTGGTTGAAGCTTGTCTTGCCATTATGTCCAGTCAGCGAGCCCTTTTCATACGAACGCGGAAACAATGGAACAGCGAGTAAACTCGCACAATAGGGACAGGATTGGTATAATGGCGTTACGTTCCTCTTTTGTTTTTCATAAGGTCAATATGTTGGAGAGACCAAGATGATATCAAATGGGTGACCTTGTTCAAATCCGTGTAACTCCAGCCCCTGGATAAAACATGGCTAAATACTTGATGCAATTAAACCACGCTAGATGGCACTACAGTAGTCTTTCCAACCAAAACACATCCAACATCGCTAAACGCTGATCAAAATACCGCTACAACTAATAGCAAAATAGAAAATAAATAATACATGCGAAATACTAACGCAGATAAACCGCGCTAGATGGCAGCACGGTTACCTATCAGCAGTGTTGTCAACCAAAAGATATGGAATCCCGCTAAACGTTGAATTGAATTCCGCTAAAAATAAATATCTACTAAAATAATTATTATAAATTATATCGTTTTCTCTGTAAGTAGAGGAAGTATTCTATTCTACCAAAAATTTCGATGCCGATATTTCTCCGGAATATATGTTTTGAGACCCTCTAATTACGAAAAGTCGGTTACAAACCAAATTTGGTATTTAAGTTTAATGTGTTTCAAGGATGCGACACGAAGATTTTGAAGAAAATAGCCCCACCCTAAACTACCCTTTACATAGATAATAGTTCGAAAGTTTAGATTTTCTAATAAATGGCTGTAAAGACTTGCATTAAAATGCTATGTGTTTAAGAAATTTCAAGGAGAAATGAATGTATATTTTGAATTTTCTCCCTATAACCTATGTAGTCCTGAATGACTTTTCAATAACTCGTAAACTGTAAGAGTTAGACCAAATCTTACTATACACACAATTTGATGTGTTGCACTCACATGACTTTCTCTACTTATATCTTGTTCGTGTTACATGAGATAAACATTTGTACAAATTATCTTATTTCTTATTTCTTGTAGGTACAAGGGGAATATTAAAATAGAGTAGGCTTTGTGCGATAGTCAAATCTTTTAAAGCTTTGAGATTCCGTTCTCTTTGCACACTTAACATAAAAAATGAGCAACGATGTTCCATTTCACGAAGTTTTAAGTTTTGCAAAACTGGCACAAATAACAAAGAATATCTCTGAAACGGTTCACTCTACGAAAAATTTTATTGAGACATAAATTGTGTATTTTAGTGAGATCTACATTTTTTGTAGAGTAAAATTTTGTGTATCTGTTACAGTTTACGAGTTATGAATACAGGAAGCATAGGACATATTGCCTTATAGCAATTGTTCCTGATGCCTTAACCAGTAATGATATGGCATTTTGCATGGGATATGTAGGCTCGCCAGTAATTTCATTCCACAGATAATAGTTATTTTTTAAACCAATGTTACTATGGGGCGTCATCGACCGGGATCCCGTTATGCAATGAATATTCAAACGCACCCCCATTTTCATCAAAAAGCTGCGGTTTCTGCTACTGATCCTACATATAATAAACCCTCTGTCACATGCACGGATCAGAAAAATGATTTGGACTGTCAGATCGCATCTGTTTGTAATTTTTGTCAGCGACTGTCATATCTTGGTCTAATATACATATACATACATACAGCAGTTCGGATTACATGTAATTACATACTTTTATGGTCGAGCATATCTAAATATAGTAATTAGCTTGGCAGCTGCGTTTTAATGTGCGAAAAACGAATATAGTGAAATGTAGTGTTTGGAATCATTTCTTATCGTAAGGGATGAGATATAGTACCAGCGATGTCCAACCTTGTCTCTTTGGATATACCCCACTCCACTCCTGAGGGTCAGACACTCAATATCCATGAAGACTTCTTCATTCTTGATGATTTTTGTATAAATGGTAAACAGTAAGAGACAGACAAAAGCTCGTTAAAGCACACAATTGATGACAAATATTTCGTTTTTATTTTCTGTGAACCATTTCCGAGATATTCTTTATTATTTACCTGAATTTGCTAATATTAATGCCTTTTTTACTTTCTCTACTGGTATTCTATTTCGAGGTTTCACTAGAAATGTATGTTCGTTCATGATAACCCTGTGTTTTACTAAACTCGTTTTCTGTAACTCTTTCCTCGAATGAGAAAAAAGCACTACTGTCAATTATTTTCTTACAACCAGTGCGTGTTTATATAAAGTAAAAACGTCGGACAGGAGTGACAGTGAGACACGCATTGTGACCAATAACATATCGCCACAAAAATCAAGAAACATTTACGAAAAATTCTATCTACAATTATACCTGAGTAGTGGATCAAATTTTCAAGTTGGAGATCACAACACAGTCAATATACTTAATCAAGTGTAAAATATTAAAAATAATTTATAAATATTTTAAAGTTATACACATGCTCTAACATATATAATGGCATCACACTTCACTATAATGGCAATTAAGATGCTAGTATCGTAATTACTGCCATTAGACTCGTTGCATTATGCTGCCGATTTAAACAGAATATAGGGCAGGAGGCATAGAGAGCGGAGGGGAGGTACAGTGAAAGGATAGAAGCTGGGGAGAGATAGGAGACATGAGTAGGGAGAGGAGAGACAATGTGTAAGAATGTTTTCAACGGACAGAAAGAGGTTTGAGGGAGAGAGTTAGAGATATAGAAAGTGCGTCAGGGGCGAAGAAAAGGAGTCAGAGATGGAAATAGGGGAGAGAGAGAGAGAGAGAGAGGCGGGAAGAGTGAAGGGTTTGAGAGAGAGAATTATTGAGGACAAGAGTTTGGGAGGTAGTGAAGAAGAGGAACATGAGGAAAGAGAGAGGTGCAAGGACAAGTCCAAATAAGGAGTGGTGAATAGGAGACAGAGGCAGGTAAGTGAGAGAGTGAGAGAGAGAGCGATGGGGAGAGGCCGAAAGAGAGAGTCGTGAGTGGGAGAGAGAATCAGTAAGAAAGCGAGAGAATGAGAGACAAAGAAAGATAAAGAATTATAGGGAGAGGCAGAGAGATTGAGAGGGAGAGTGAGAGATACAGGGAGAGACGAGAGAGGCAGAGCGTGAGAGGGAGAGTGAGAGATACAGGGAGAGACGACAGAGGCAGAGCGTGAGAGGGAGAGTGAGAGATACAGGGAGAGACGAGAGAGGCAGAGTGTTAGAGGGAGAGTGAGAGATACAGGGAGAGACGAGAGAGGCAGAGCGTGAGAGGGAGAGTGAGAGATACAGGGAGAGACGAGAGAGGCAGAGCGTGAGAGGGAGAGTGAGAGATACAGGAGAGACGAGAGAGGCAGAGCGTGAGAGAGAGAGTGTGAGAGGGAGAGACGAGAGAGGCAGAGTGTGAGAGGGAGAGACGAGAGAGGGAGAGTGTGAGAGGGAGAGACGAGAGAGGCAGAGTGTGAGAGGGAGAGTGTGAGAGGGAGAGACGAGAGAGGCAGAGCGTGAGAGGGAGAGTGAGAGATTCAGGGAGAGACGAGAGAGGCAGAGCGTGAGAGGGAGAGTGAGAGATACAGGGAGAGACGAGAGAGGCAGAGTGTGAGAGGGAGAGTGAGAGATACAGGGAGAGACGAGAGAGGCAGAGTGTGAGAGGGAGAGTGAGAGATACAGGGAGAGACGAGAGAGGCAGAGCGTGAGAGGGAGAGTGAGAGATACAGGGAGAGACGAGAGAGCCAGAGCGTGAGAGGGACAGTGAGAGATACAGGGAGAGACGAGAGAGGCAGAGCGTGAGAGGGAGAGTGGGAGATACAGGGAGAGACGAGAGAGGGAGAGTGAGAGATACAGGGAGAGACGAGAGAGGCAGAGCGTGAGAGGGAGAGTGAGAGATACAGGGAGAGACGAGAGAGGCAGAGTGTGAGAGGGAGAGACGAGAGAGGCAGAGCGTGAGAGGGAGAGACGAGAGAGGCAGAGTGTGAGAGGGAGAGACGAGAGAGGCAGAGCGTGAGAGGGAGAGTGTGAGAGGGAGAGACGAGAGAGGCAGAGTGTGAGAGGGAGAGACGAGAGAGGCAGAGTGTGAGAGGGAGAGACGGGAGAGGCAGAGTGTGAGAGGGAGAGACGAGAGAGGCAGAGTGTGAGAGGGAGAGACGAGAGAGGCAGAGCGTGAGAGGGAGAGTGAGAGATACAGGGAGAGACGAGAGAGCCAGAGTGTGAGAGGGAGAGTGAGCGATGCAGGGAGAGACGAGAGAGGCAGAGCGTGAGAGGGAGAGACGAGAGAGGCAGAGTGTGAGAGGGAGAGACGAGAGAGGCAGAGCGTGAGAGGGAGAGACGAGAGAGGCAGAGTGTGAGAGGGAGAGACGAGAGAGGCAGAGTGTGAGAGGGAGAGACGAGAGTGGCAGAGTGTGAGAGGGAGAGTGAGAGAGGCAGAGTGTGAGAGGGAGAGACGAGAGAGGCAGAGCGTGAGAGGGAAGGTGAGAGATACAGGGAGAGACGAGAGAGGCAGAGCGTGAGAGGGAGAGTGAGAGATACAGGGAGAGACGAGAGAGGCAGAGCGTGAGAGGGAGAGAGAGATACAGGGAGAGACGAGAGAGGCAGAGCGTGAGAAAGAGAGTGAGAGATACAGGGAGAGACGAGAGAGGCAGAGCGTGAGAGGGAGAGTGAGAGATACAGGGAGAGACGAGAGAGGCAGAGCGTGAGAGGGAGAGACGAGAGAGGCAGAGCGTGAGAGGGAGAGACGAGAGAGGCAGAGCGTGAGAGGGAGAGACGAGAGAGGCAGAGCGTGAGAGGGATGGTGAGAGATACAGGGAGAGACGAGAGAGGCAGAGCGTGAGAGGGATGGTGAGAGATACAGGGAGAGACGAGAGAGGCAGAGCGTGAGAGGCAGAGTGTGAGAGGAGAGACGAGAGAGGCAGAGCGTGAGTGGGAGAGACGAGAGAGGCAGAGCGTGAGAGGGAGAGACGAGAGAGGCAGAGCGTGAGAGGGATGGTGAGAGATACAGGGAGAGACGAGAGAGGCAGAGCGTGAGAGGGATGGTGAGAGATACAGGGAGAGACGAGAGAGGCAGAGCGTGAGAGGGATGGTGAGAGATACAG
>CM060961.1:4398167-4488167 GCA_030765045.1 Tenodera sinensis | reverse complement strand
AATGTTTGAGATAGTTTTATAATAAATGAAATGTATATTTTCAATGTTATGCCTATGGCCCATGTAGGTCCTGTTTACTCTTTATGGCTTTTGCATAACTGGTAAACCGTAACAGATAGAGCAAATCTTACTATACAAAGCACACAATTTATTTATGTGTAAATAAATTTTTCTGTAGAGTGAACCATTTTGGAGATATTCCTTGTTATTTGTGTCAGTTGCGGAAAACAAAACTTTTGTGAAATGGAACATCGTTGTTTATTTTTAATTTTTTTTTTTTTTTTTTTTTTTGTTTTTTTTTTTTTTTTTTTTTTTTGTATGTTAAGCGTGCAAAGAGAACGGAATCTCAAAGCTTTGAAACATTTGACTATCCCTTGTACTTACAAGGAAAAATATAATTTGTACAAATGTTTACCTCAACTAACATGAAGAAGATATAGGAATAAGAGTTTGTAGGAATGGTTAGTACAAGAGTAGAGAAAGTCATGTAAGTGTAACACATTTCAACGCTATCTCTGCTATACTATAGGCAAGTAGCAGATTTCTCTGTTTTTACGAGTTTTATACTACTATTTTAATGTTCCGGTAAGAACGCCATTGAACACGTCACATAAAACAAGAGAATACATCAACACACATTCTGGATTAACTCTGAGCAAATATTTCAATATTTCAACTCACCTTATAGAAGTGGCAGTTGCTTAGCAACGAGCAGCAGGTCCGTAAGAATCTTCTACACTGAAAGGTGAACAATTTAAACATTACACAACGGTATTATAGCTTCTGTTTCACCTGAAAAATAATGCAATATTGCACCCAATAATTACATCGACACTAAATGGACGCGCCGCGAGCAAACAACGAAGTGGAAACAGTTGAACGTTGAGTGACGTCATGGAAATAGTTGAAACAGGAAGCTGCGCTGGTGGTGCAGTCAGGTAACAAAACAACAAGGTAGTACATGTGTGTTACAAGGAGGCGTTGGAAACTTGCCGACCTTAACTTAATAATAATATTTCATTTGTTCTTCGAACTGCACAACCTCCATATCAGCAGGCGCGAATGAAAATATAGTCCGTTAAGTAAAATACAAAATAACATCACATTTAAAATAACTACAAGAAATATTTTCAAAAACAGTTTGGAAACCTTATAGTAATAAAAATAAATGGAGTACAATGGCATTACTCACATATTAAGTCGCGCCAATCATAGGGCCCCGCGGAGGAATACAACTTTGCACTTGGTTTACAATGCAGTTTAGAAAATGTCGCAAAAATTAAACTTTACATTTATATAGAACATAAGATTGTGCAAAATTCTACTAGTAGAAAATGTTATACATTATATTATAACAGATACATTTGTATTTTGAACTGAAGTCTAGAGTAATCTGCTAAATGAAATTTATTATTTTTTTTAAATTAATTTTTACTTTGTTAAGTAGATTTTCCGGGCTTGTGGGCCGTGGTCGAGTTGGATTACCTTCCTCCGACGTTTCGCTGAAAACTGCGTCCAGCATCTTCAGGGTCAACAGGGTCAACCTCTGTTATTTTGGTCTAAATGTGTATAACCGTTGCTGATGAGGGCCTTGTTTAGATGTCGGATTTCTTTATTCAGCTTTTGTGGCTCACAAATCTTCTTGGTCCGTTCGGAAAGGGTTTTGATTATGCCCAATTTTTGTCTTGGATGATGGTTCGAGGCTTTATGGAGGTACCTATTAGTATGAGTAGGTTTGCGATAAACTGTGTGACCCAGACGTGAGTCAGCTTCTCTTGTCACTAGGACATCCAGGAAAGGAAGACTGTTGTCTGTTTCCTTTTCCATGGTGAACTGTATGGCACGGTTTTGGCTATTTAGATGATGAAAAAAGGCTTCAAGTTTTTCCTCCCCATGGCTCCAGATAATGAAGGTGTCGTCCACATACCTGGCTTCTGTTGGACAACAGAAGTAAACAGACGCGTGCCGGGTTTACCGTTAGCCGCCTGACTCACTGCTCCTAGGATTATACACAAGGTCACGAGGAATTGTAAGTTCTGATTCAGTTTTAAAGGCGACCAGTTATTTGTCATTATCCGTTGTGTGCTTGTCTTCGCTGCAAGTTTCCTCTCCGTATACAGTTCACAGTTTTGGACACTTTGAGAGACTGCTAAAACAAGGAAAGCTCTCTCAGATACAAAGGATAAATAGAGAAGGAGGCGGAAGTGACAACCACATTAATTTCCTTGTCTTGGCCCAGAAATAATTGATAACTTCCGAACAGTTATTTGGTTACATGTTCCTGGAGAAGAAAGGCAAACCTCGCTCGCTAACGAGGAAGGCAACTTTACATTATTTATCGTGTGCCTTTGAAAAGCAGCGCACAGTAACCAGGCCATTAGGGTGTCTTATGTATTTGCTGATTTGCCCTTTTCAATTTTAAAATACAGCGTGTAGTGCAAAATGACCAAAACTAGCTTTTTCCTGTTCTTGCCACTTAGAGTTAGTTGACAAACATTTGAAGAAATTATCTTATCGCTAATTTTCTTGTAGCTACAAGGGGAATATGGGAATAAAGTAGACTAACTAATAGTCAAACATATTAAGATAGATCACTGTTTGATATCTTTGAAATTCCGTTGTCTTTGTATAGCCAGGAGATAAAAAAATTAATAAGGACTTACATTTGAGAACGTCTATAAGGTTTGCAAAATTTTGACAACAAGGAATATCTCCGAAGTGGTTCACTCCACAAAAAGCCATTTGACATAAACTGTGCTTTAACCAGATCTATATTTTTTGTATAGTAAGATTTGATGTATCTTCCCTAATTAACCAATTTTAATTAAATGTTTGGATTAAGTTGCATCTGCCATAATATACTGTTGCTATAAGTTTCACTGCTCCATATTAAATAATTTTGAAACTAAACATTATGTTTTTTGGAAAGAATTGAATAGTAATAAAAGGTATACTTTTTGCAGTTTAGAATTTAATTAGAAGCCTGAAATTTGGTATCCTATACAATAAAACTGCATTATTTTTCCAAAATATTAATATTTATTGGAAATTAAACATTATTAATACTTAGAAAGGAAAAAAGGATATTCTTTTTTGTATGAATGTGATTAAAAAACCAATGCACAGTTTTCTTTAACAGGTTATATTCTACATATTCTGAAAATTTCAACTTCATCCATGAATTTTTAGTGTAAAAAAGTTTACCCCAAAGTACAAAAATTGTTCTATGGAGGAAAGGATATTTAAAGTTTTGGAACACACTTATCAGAAATATTGCAAGAGTGTAAATAAGTTTGAAATACACCAATTTATAGGTGGATTTGACACATAATATTTAATGTCAATGTTGAAGACATTTTTAAAAAAATATATTTTCTGAAAAAGAAAATTACGGTACAAGAATGTCCCCTTAATCAAATTCGTTAGAGCAATTTTTAAGAAAATAAAAAATTTCGGAAACTTTTCTATGTAAAGGGTAGTTTAGTGTTGAGCAATTTTCTTCAAAATATTCGTGTCGCATCCTTGAAAAACATTAACCTTAAATACCAACTTTGGTTTTTAACCGATTTTTCGTTTTTGAGTTATGCTGTCCAGACTGACAGACTGACACACACACACACACACACACACACACACACACACACACACACACACACACACACACACACACACACACACACGGATGTTTTTCTAAAAATGTTTTTTTGGGGAGTTAAGGGGACCTCAAAACATATATTTTCGATGAAACCTCCACATCGAATTTTTGGGTGGAATACAGTACTTCTACTTGCTACACGTAGTAGAAGTGGCAGAAAAAGCAATTGTTGTTTGTGGCACTGGTGTCAGAGCTGGGATTTGCGAAATTGTCAATTTGTTGCACTACATATTTTGCACCCTGTATAAGAGGCAAGCGTAGTGCACCTGTGTTACTAGAGAGAGGCTTAACAATCCTCCACAGAGATGTACAAGCGAACGAACGAACGACCAATCAATATTTTAGGCGCTACTTTCCTGAAAGCCTACGGGCAACATTATGCTACAAGCCCATTATTTATTTGTCCACAGTTCGGTAAGCACCGCTGAGTGCACTATGCCCTCTGTAGCCCCATAATTATTATTTTACTGTACTGTACCAACCTTTTCACATACAATCTCAATCATTCTGTTTTCCCACCAGAGTAAACACGGAAATCGGTGTCAAGCTTCTAGCACCGGAAACGTTCGTCTTCCGCGGCGGGCGGGCGGCTTTTGTCACTGTCGCTTCATTGCCCACCGTTTGTCCACCCAAAAAAATTCCATATGCACGTTTCACTCTAAATACTTGTAAAAAAATCTGACGTGTTACACTCACATGACTTTCTCTACTCTTGTACTAACCATTCTTATAAACTCTTATTCCTATATCTTCTTCGTGCTAGTTGAGATAAACATTTGTACAAATTATCTTATCGCTTATTTCCTTGTAGGTACAAGGGGAATATTACAATACAGTAGACTTTGAGCGATAGTCAAATCTTTTAAAGCTTTGAGATCCCGTTGTCCTTGCACGCTTAACCTATAAAAAATTAACAACGATATTCCATTTTACGAAAGTTCTAAGTTTTCAGAAACTCACACAAATAACAAGCAATATCTCCGAAATGGTTAACTCTGCAAAAAATTTATTTGGATATAAATTATGTGTTTTAGCGAGATCTCCATTTTTTGTATAGTAAGATTTTGTCTATCTCTTATGGCTTACGAGTTACTCAAAAGTCATCAGGACTACATAGGCTATAGCCAGAAAATTCACAATATACATTTCATTTATCATAAAAATCTCTCATCCATTTGGGGTTTTCAGTTGCCCAACAATGCATATTGAGTTCTAGCCTGTTCTTTCATTTAAAATTGTGAGCTTGGGCCCTATAGGTTCAACATCTGACTATCGACTTACTCAGTTTCGCCTACACCCCTTGCAACTAAAATCCAATTTCTTGCTTCAATGAGATATTTTCCTTACCGTTATTAACCGGCAGAGAAAAGTATTTTTAATTTACATTTTGATGTAGGCTATAACAAAAAACAAACAGAAGGGAGAATTTTTATTACGTAATTTCTATGTAGGAGTACATCATCTCCACTCCTGGGGTCTTCGCATTTTGAAAACCACATTATTATTTTTATTATTATCAGCTTTGAAAGGTTACAACAGCCAATGAATAAATTATTGCTTTTGTACGGTTTAAAGGCTAAATAAAACGACTGCAAATACAGTGAATATTTCCCATTATCGGAAATTGGAAAAAATCCGACAGTACCAACCTTTCAACTTAAATGTCAAACATTTAAGGGATGCAAACATAGCGAGCACATTTTAATATTTGATTTACATCCGTAATAGAAAAGCATTTGCTTATTTTAGAGCTGTATTGGAAGTTTTTAGTTTTATTTCCGTAATATTGTTAAGTGAAATGGGACAATCCAATGAAATATTTCGTATCCTTTTTTTACTCTCTCTACTGGTAAGTAGGGGAAGTATTGTATTCTATAAAAATTCGATGTCGAGATTTCACCGGAAATATCTGTGTGTGTGTGTGTGTGTCTGTGTGTGTGTGTGTGTGTGTGTGTGTGTGTGTGTGTGTGTCAGACTGTGTACAGCATAACTCAAAAACGAAAAGTCAGTTTAAAACCAAAGTTCGTATTTAAGTTTAATCTCTTTCAAGGATGCGACACGAAGATTTTGACGAAAATAGCCCCACCCTAAACTACCCTTTACATAGAAAAATTTTCAAAAATTTTGATTTTCTTGAAAATGGCTCTATCAATTTTAGTTAAAATTTCATATGTTTGAGATATTTTGATGACAAATGAAATGTATATCCTGAATTTTCTGGCTACAGCTCCTGTAGTCGTATTTACTCTGGACGACTTTTGTATAACAGGTAAACCGTTAGAGATAGACCAAATCATACTATACAAAAAATGTAGATCTTGCTAAAATACACACTTTATGTCCCAATAAATTTTCTTGTAGAGTGAACCATTTCGGAGATTTTCCTTGTTATTTCTGTCAGTTTTGCAAAACTTAGAGCTTTCGCGAAATGGATCATCGTTGTTCATTTTTTTATATGTTAAGTGAGCAAAGACAACAGAATCTGAAAGCTTTAAAACTTTTGACTATGGCACAAAGCCTACTGTATTCCCTTATTCTCCTTGTACCTAGAAGGAAATAATAAGATAATTTGTACAAATGTTTATCTCAACTAACACGAAGAAGATATAGGAATAAGAGTTTGTAAGAATGGTTAGTACAAGAGTAGAGAAAGTCATGTGAGTGGAACACATCATTAGTAATAACGTTGTACAAGCTTTATATGTGGACGTTATACAAGTCTGTCAGGATAACCATCGCCGAACCTTCCATACACAGTATTGACCAAGTTTTGTGTGTTCACTGATAATCGTGGTTGATTGCAGACATTTTCTCACTCACTGCACTCATCTGTCCGCTGATGAAACGTTCCTTGTTGTCAAAAGCAGAATCTCAGACCGTATTTTACTTTAGAAGACCCATCGACCGTTGTAAAAATTTTGAACCGACACTGTGAACAGCACACCAATCGAAATGCCACTGTTTTACATGTAAGGAATTCTGGGATTCGCTTTTTAATGTTCGATGACCTGCGGCAATTCGAAGCTTATTTTGCTGATTACCCTCGTATTTATACTCTGTGTTGAAGAAAGATTGTTACAAGAATAGACGATGTTGACTTGTTCATCGCCAAAGTGCCTTCTGTTACTTTATTCTTCTATTTTGTCGGTTGCTAGGAAACCTGGCGATAGCCATTTTTTCCACGTCTTTGCTTGGAGATATCGTTAAAGGTCTAGTTGAATATTCAGCGAATTAGCCGGTCGTCGCTTTTCGTGCGCTAAAACTCGATTCCGTTTGCTGACTGACCTAGAAACCTGCTCGTTTAATCGATGATGATTCCGACAAGTGCTGATAAAAAAGCGACTTGGCAATCATGAACGCCAGGATGTTCCTTGCTCTTTCAACCTTCCTTGAGGATTGGCATCATGCACAGTGAGCGCACACACAGGGTGTCCAAGAAACTCTTCTTCAGGTACCTACAAAACAAACATTATATATGCATGCATAAAACACGGGGTAATGTATGGTGTTAAATTTATAAAATATCTCGGCGTCTGGGCGGGTTTTCTCCGGATTCCCCCACCACTCATTCCACGCTCCCGGACAGACGTCTGACTCTAGACACTGTCTTGTAAGTCCTACATAAGGGGAGGATAATCACTTCCTCACTCTCATACTTGCAGGTGTTCACTCTGTCTGGTACACAGGTTCCTGTGTTCCCTGACAGACGTCTGACTCTAGACATTGTCTTGTAAGTCCTACATAAGGGGAGGGTAATCACTTCCTCACTCTCATACTTGCAGGTGTTCACTCTGTCTGGTACATAGGTTCCTGTGTTCCCTGACAGACGGCTGACTCTAGACACTGTCTTGTAAGTCCTACATAAGGGGAGGGTAATCACTTCCTCACTCCCATACTTGCAGGTGTTCACTCTGTCTGGTACATAGGTTCCTGTGTTCCCTGACAGACGTCTGACTCTAGACACTGACTTGTAAGTCCTACATAAGGGGAGGGTAATCACTTCCTCACTCCCATACTTGCAGGTGTTCACTCTGTCTGGTACATAGGTTCTTGTGTTCCCTGACAGACGTCTGACTCTAGACACTGACCTGTAAGTCCTACATAAGGGGAGGGTAATCACTTCCTCACTCCCATACTTGCAGGTGTTCACTCTGTCTGGTACATAGGTTCCTGTGTTCCCTGACAGACGTCTGACTCTAGACACTGTCTTGTAAGTCCTACATAAGGGGAGGGTAATCACTTCCTCACTCTCATACTTGCAGGTGTTCACTCTGTCTGGTACATAGGTTCTTGTGTTCCCTGACAGACGTCTGACTCTAGACACTGTCTTGTAAGTCCTACATAAGGGGAGGGTAATCACTTCCTCACTCCCATACTTGCAGGTGTTCACTCTGTCTGGTACATAGGTTCCTGTGTTCCCTGACAGATGTCTGACTCTAGACACTGTCTTGTAAGTCCTACATAAGGGGAGGGTAATCACTTCCTCACTCTCATACTTGCAGGTGTTCACTCTGTCTGGTACATAGGTTCCTGTGTTCCCTGACAGATGTCTGACTCTAGACACTGTCTTGTAAGTCCTACATAAGGGGAGGGTAATCACTTCCTCACTCTCATACTTGCAGGTGTTCACTCTGTAAAAATCGTTAGGGCCGTTTTCGAGAAAATACAAATTTACGAGCCGTTTTCCATGTCGATGGTAGTTTACGGGGGAAGAATTTTTTTCAAAATCTTCAAGTCGCATCCTTGAAAGACTTGAAACTTAAATACCAACTTTGGATTTTAACCGACAGACATACATGGGCGTTTTTGTGTTTTGAATACAAGTATTTGCAAAGGTGAGCCTAAATAGCGTGGTGGAATGTGAGAGAGTTTAGCGTGGGTGTGACAGTCAGAGACCTCTGTAGTGTAATTGCGTCTTTAATCACTCACCGTATGCATGATAACGCTAATTTGAACACTCACTCTCTCTCTCGCCGGGACTATCACACACTGATTACCATTATCTAGTAATGCGTTATGGTTTTGAACTGTTTCCTATCTTATCTCGCACTACATTAATTTTATATATGTCTATCTCCCGCCTGCTGCCACGGGCTGCCTTTGGGCTCCGGTCTGCCAATGAATTTAAATAGTCCCACTCACACTTAATCACATTACCTTCTCTACTCACTCTTCTGTCTATATACAGCGTGGCTGGTACGAGTATTTTCAAACACTAAAGAATGAACAATTCGCCGAACCTCGGTTTGCACTATTCCATAATATTGCCTTAACCTAACTTCTGTGTTTTCCTACCCTTTTTGCTTTCTTTTTCGTGGCGTTCTTAGAGGTCCTTTCATTAGTTCCCTTTTACTTTCTCTACTGGTAAGTACAGGAGGTTTTGTATTCCACGTAAAAATTCGATGACGAGATTTCACCGAAAATATGTTTTGAGACCCCCCGAATCCAAAAAGAAACACTTAGAAAAACGCCAGTGTGTGTTGCCCGGTTAAAAACCAAAGTTGGTATTTAAGTTTAATGTCTTTCAAGGATGCGACACGAAGATTTTGAAGAAAATAGCCCCACCCTAAACTACCCTTTACATGGAAATTTTTCGAAAATTTTATTTTCTTGAAAATGGCTGTCACGATTTTGATTAAAATGTCATATGTTTGAGATATTTTGATGACAAATGAAATGTATATTTTGAATTTTCTGGCTATAGCCCCTGTAGTCGTATTTACTCTGGACGACTTTTGTATAACTGGTAAACCGTTAGAGATGGACCAAGTCATACTATACACAAAATGTACATCTTGCTAAAATACACAATTTATGTCTAAATAAATTTTTGTGTAGAGTAACCCATTTCGGAGATATTCCTTGTTGTTTGTGTCAGTTTCGGAAAACAAAGCTTTCGTGAAATGGAACATCGTTGTTCATTTTTTATATGTTAGCTCAAAGCCTTCTGTATTCCCATATTCCCCTTGTACCTACAAGGAAATAAGCAATAAGATAATTTGTACAAATGTTTATCTCAACTAACACGAAGAAGATATAGGAATAAGAGTTTGTAAGAATGGTTAGTTCAAGAGTAGAGAAAGTCATGTGAGTGCAACACATCAGATTTTTATATTTGTATTCCAGTTTGACATATGTGCGTGCAGTTGTCCCAAAGACTTTTCACATCTTATTCTTTGGGTACTGTTTTTTACATTTATCTTTGTTATAAATCTGTTTCCGTGAATTTGTGGGATTAGCGGCATGTAGTTGTATGTATGTTGAAAAAGTCGTGTGATTGTATTGAAGGTCTAGGTTTACGTGAACGTTTGGTATTACGAGTGCAGCGCTGTGTATTTCCGATAATTTTCTTGCTTGAATCTTTAATGATATTGTATCGATCCTTGAGCACACAAGTTTATGGCTTTTATGTTAATTGGATGTTTGAAGAGGTCTCAACAAAGGAGGTAAAGGGCGCTTTGTAAGGCGTTCTTCATTAAACTCCTCCTCCGTCAATTCTCTGTGCAAAACTCATATAGTATCTAACATACTTCACCTAATTCCTTATTCTCCTCAATATACGCACAAAGTTGCAATTTTCGGAAGGAAATCGACTAGAGACTTGAACCTTATTTCTGACAAGACTACCACAAGATGAACTACTGAATTATCATGATAACAAAACAGCTCTCACGTCATGTCCTCCGATAATATAATTTTCTCCAATGTGACTCTAAGAAAACCCGAAATCGTGACTCTCGCAAACTAAGGCATTTTTAGTTTCTCATGCACAAAACTTTAGATATTGATTTCCGTCATGTTTTAATTTTTGTGGAATTAATAAACTCTTACCACTTCGATTAAAATGTCAAGTGGGATAAAATCATTATTTGCGATAGTTTTGTCATTAACTCCCATTTTCCTCTATAACTGTTGAAGTTATAATAACTATAACTATACATCCATTATCTTTGATCCAATATAATTTTTCATTTATCATATTTATTAATTTTTACTTTCTCTACCACGTATAGTAAGTAGGAGAAGTACTATATTCCACCCAAAAATTCGATGTCGATATTTCACTAGAACTGTTTTGAGACGCCGGAAAAAAAATAGAAAAAGGTCCGTGTGTGTGTGTGTGCGTGCGTGTGTGTGTGTGTGTGTGTGTGTGTGTGTGTGTGTGTGTGTGTGTGTGTGTGTGTGTGTGTCTGTGCGTGTGTGAGCATAACTTAAAAAACGAAAAGTCTGTTAAAAAGAAAGTTAGTACTTAAGTTTAATACTTTTCAACGTTGCGACACGAAGATTTTGAAGAAAATTCCTCCACCCTAAACAACCCTTTACAAGGAAAATTCCGTCTGTGGTGCCGTATGTAGTAAAAGCGGGCGTTAAACACTACAAAAATAAGAAAAACGAGCATTTTTCGAAAATTTTGATTATCTAGAAAATGACTAACGATTTTGATTAAAATGCCATATGTTTGAGATATTTGTATGTCAAATGAAATGTATATCTTGAATTTTCTGGCTATAGCCCCTGTAGTCGTATTTACTCTGGACGACTTTTGCATAACTGGTAAACCGTTAGAGATAGACCAAATCATACTATACAAAAAATGTAGATCTTGCTAAAATACACAATTTTTGTCTAAATAAATTTTCTTATAGGCTGAACCATTTTGGAGATATTCCTTGTTAAGTGTGTGAGTTTCGGAAAACTTAGAACTTTCGTGAAATGGAATATCGTTGTTCATTTTTTATACGTTAAGCGTGCAAAGAGAACGGAATCTCAAAGCTTTAAAAGATTTGACTATCGCACTAAGCCTACTGTATTCTAATATTCCCCTTGTACCTACAAGGAAATAAGCAATAAGTTAATTTGTGCAAATGTTTATCTTAAGTAATAAGAGGAATAAGAGTTTGTAGGAATGAAGTAGAAAAGGTCACGTGAGTGCAACATATCAGATTGGAATGGGAATTGTCGAGTTGTTGCAGAAAGCAGGCCACGTGTGGTCTATCCAGAACATTTTGTTTGTCCATATCACAATAGTTGAAGAGCGCTTGATGGACCGAACGAGTACAGACTAATGCAGGCTTGCGTGCTTAACAGCAAATTTTCATTGACCGTTCGGTCACGGAGTAAATTACACAGGTCAAATATTTTTATATAACCCCTTGACCAAGCCCAGCGTTATTAGAGGGCATCCCATATTGTCGGGCAGGGCAATCATAGCGGCCAACCTCTCTCTCTCCCAAGAAAACAAATACTCCAAGAAGGTATTTTTATGAAACCTCTCAGACATCGAGTAAACGGAACAAGCTTTGCCTGGAATTAAGGCATCTTCAAAGAAACAGAAGGCTATTGGGCAAGTGCAGTCTACGTGTGCAGGGTATTTCGTGTGTTTCAAACAGTTTCTTTACAAACTTATTAATATCGGCAGTTAATAATTGTGAGATGAAAATTCTTGAAGCTTGTTCGTGTGATATGTTTTTAGTTAGGGGCTTATGGACCTACTTAGGAACAAAGAATGCACGAAATTAAGTAAGGCTTTAGATAAAGGCAAAAATCAGTAAGTAATTAAAAATTCTTTATGTTAATTTTGATCATCTGAATCTGCTCTTATTCTCAAACTAATTCAGGAACTAACCCTCCTACCCTCCCCTCCCCTTTCATTTAAGTGAACTCGAAGGATCCAGATTGATTAATAATACTTTTATTGAATTCCTGAAGTTGCTTTTATCTACTTCTCAGGGAACTGTGATAAAATATTGAAGGAGGAGGAATATTCTCATATAAATACGTAAACAGGAGAGAGATAGAGAGGGTGAGAGGGGGAGAGAGGGGGTGAGCAACTCTACGACCGATTTCATCCCCTTCATCTTTTTATAGTAACTTCCCTAATGAACTCTCGGCATAAAAACACGGTCATTCGCTTGATCATGATGAGGGAATCCACGTCGCTAAAGAAGAAGGGAGAAAGATGACGTGAAGCGTAATCCACAAGTCGAGAGAGAGAGGGAGAGCTTGCTACACTTTACATTTATGTGTTTGCTTTATTTGTATACGGAAACCCACTCAAATAAATAACTTCATTATAGCGAGAAGTTTATATACCATATGTTGGAGGTCCATAGTTCAAATCCCGAACGACACCACCAATCTTATTTCCTTGTAGGTACAAGGGGAACATTATAATATAGTAGCATTTAAGCGCTAGTCAACTATTTTAAAGCTTTAAAATTCTCCTTGCATTGTTAAGATATAAAAAATGAATAACGGCCTCCCATTTGATAACAGTCTATAGATATCACAAACAAGGAATATCTCCGAAATGATTTACTACACAAAAAGATTATTTAACATAAAGTGTGTTTTAGCAAGAGTTACATTTTCAGTATAGTAAGACTTTGTCTATCTCTTACGGCTTACGAGTTATTCTACACTCTTCCAGAGTAAACAAGACTACATAGGCTATAGCCAGAAAATACAAAATATACATTTCATTTGCGATAAAAATATACCAAACAATTTAATCAAAATTGTTAGAGCTGTTCTCAAGAAAATCAAAATTTAACGGGTACTTTAGGGTGGGGTTATTTTCTTGACCATATTTATGTGGCATCCCTCAAAGACATTAAAAGACATTTTTTTAGTTATGCTGTCCACACCCCCCCCCCCCACACACACACACACACAGACCTTTTTCTAAAAAACTTCGATGTAGAATTTTTGGGCGGAATACAATACTTCTACTTGGCAGTAGAGAAAGTAAACAACCGCCGCAGTTTTTATACTCAGTAATAAATAAATGCAAGTTTGTAAGGTAATCTGAATGCAATAGTAATTAGGTTTATTTATTGATATATCCTGCTGCAAATGTAGTCACGTGGTTGAACAGAGAGTATACTTCCTTCCTGCCTTTGATCTTTTAATATTGCACGACGACAAGCGAGCAGGGATGAAACTGCTTATGCAGATATCAGCATCCGGGAGAGAGAGAGGGAGTGGCAGAGGGGGGGGGGGTGAGAGGGAGAGACCAGATAATTACAGCAACGGCAGATTACATGTTGTTGCCTACGACATTTTTGGTTAATATCCAGCCAAGCTTTGCTTTTCATGTATATCCAGATCTTCAAATCTCAGTTAACTTTCTTACCAATACCCGACGTTGTCCGTGGTTTGATGATTTATCACTACAACATTTAGACTTAGGTTGCACTTGTCCAATAGTCTTGTGTTTCTTTGTTACTAGGTGAAATACCCGACGTTGTCCGTGGTTTGATGATTTATCACTACAACATTTAGACTTAGGTTGTACTTGTCCAATAGCCTTGTGTTTCTTTGTTACTAGGTGAAATACCCGACGTTGTCCGTGGTTTGATGATTTATCACTACAACATTTAGACTTAGGTTGTACTTGTCCAATAGTCTTGTGTTTCTTTGTTACTAGGTGAAATACCCGACGTTGTCCGTGGTTTGATGATTTATCACTACAACATTCAGACTTAGGTTGTACTTGTCCAATAGTCTTGTGTTTCTTTGTTACTAGGTGAAATACCCCACGTTGTCCGTGGTTTGATGATTTATCACTACAACATTTAGACTTAGGTTGTACTTGTCCAATAGCCTTGTGTTTCTTTGTTACTAGGTGAAATGCCCGACGTTGTTCGTGGTTTGATGATTTATCACTACAATAGTTAGACTTAGGTTGTACTTGTCCAATAGCCTTGTGTTTCTTTGTTACTAGGTGAAATACCTGACGTTGTCCGTGGTTTGATGATTTATCACTACAACATTTAGACTTAGGTTGTACTGGTCCAATAGTCTTGTGTTTCTTTGTTACTAGGTGAAATACCCGACGTTGTCCGTGGTTTGATGATTTATCACTACAACATTTAGACTTAGGTTGTACTTGTCCAATAGTCTTGTGTTTCTCTGTTACTAGGTGAAATACCCGACGTTGTCCGTGGTTTGATGATTTATCACTACAACATTTAGACTTAGGTTGTACTTGTCCAATAGCCTTGTGTTTCTTTGTTACTAGGTGAAATACCTGACGTTGTCCGTGGTTTGATGATTTATCACTACAACATTTAGACTTAGGTTGTACTTGTCCAATAGCCTTGTGTTTCTTTGTTACTAGGTGAAATACCTGACGTTGTCCGTGGTTTGATGATTTATCACTACAACATTTAGACTTAGGTTGTACTGGTCCAATAGTCTTGTGTTTCTTTGTTACTAGGTGAAATACCCGACGTTGTCCGTGGTTTGATGATTTATCACTACAACATTTAGACTTAGGTTGTACTTGTCCAATAGTCTTGTGTTTCTCTGTTACTAGGTGAAATACCCGACGTTGTCCGTGGTTTGATGATTTATCACTACAACATTTAGACTTAGGTTGTACTTGTCCAATAGCCTTGTGTTTCTTTGTTACTAGGTGAAATGCCCGACGTTGTCCGTGGTTTGATGATTTATCACTACGACATTTAGACTTAGGTTGTACTTGTGCAATAGTCTTGTGTTTCTTTGTTACTAGGTGAAACACCCGACGTTGTCCGTGGTTTGATGATTTATCACTACAACATTTAGACTTAGGTTGTACTTGTCCAATAGTCTTGTGTTTCTTTGTTACTAGGTGAAATACCCGACGTTGTCCGTGGTTTGATGATTTATCACTACGAGATTTAGACTTAGGTTGTACTTGTCCAGTAGTCTTGTGTTTCTTTGTTACTAGGTGAAACACCCGACGTTGTCCGTGGTTTGATGATTTATCACTACAACATTTAGACTTAGGTTGTACTTGTCCAATAGTCTTGTGTTTCTTTGTTACTAGGTGAAATACCCGACGTTGTCCGTGGTTTGATGATTTATCACTACGACATTTAGACTTAGGTTGTACTTGTCCAGTAGTCTTGTGTTTCTTTGTTACTAGGTGAAATACCCGACGTTGTCCGTGGTTTGATGATTTATCACTACGACATTTAGACTTAGGTTGTACTTGTCCAGTAGTCTTGTGTTTCTTTGTTACTAGGTGAAACACCCGACGTTGTCCGTGGTTTGATGATTTATCACTACAACATTTAGACTTAGGTTGTACTTGTCCAATAGTCTTGTGTTTCTTTGTTACTAGGTGAAATACCCGACGTTGTCCGTGGTTTGATGATTTATCACTACGACATTTAGACTTAGGTTGTACTTGTCCAGTAGTCTTGTGTTTCTTTGTTACTAGGTGAAATACCCGACGTTGTCCGTGGTTTGATGATTTATCACTACGACATTTAGACTTAGGTTGTCCTTGTCAAGTAGTCTTATGATTCTTTGAAATTCACATGCAATGAAGACATCATACCAGAAACGAAGTGTATTTTGCAGACGATCAAAAATGGTCTTTTACAAAGAAAATTTAAAAAATGGAGAAACGTTAAGCAAGGCGTAGATTATGACTAGATTTTTGAAACATCTTCTTGAAAAATACACTACCTCGTAATATCACCAAATACTGTGGATCAGTGCTGTCCAACTTTCTTATGCATATTTATCTCATGCCTAAGAAGGCGCGGGTTATATAGCCGAGGCGAATTACCGGCGAATTTTCTGGAATACATACGTTTCTCGAAGCTTCTTGTAAATTGAAGTAGTCCCCAATCCCTAGCAAATTGAGGTGTGAGGAAAGAGAAAGCATGGAAGGAGGGAGTATAAGCTCTCCAAAACTGACACAAGTAACATCTCTGAAATGGTTCACCCCACAAAAAAGGGCACTTGTACATAAATTGTGTGTCTTAGCAAGCATTACATTCTTGTAAGGTAAGATTTGGTCTATCTGTTACGGTTTAGGAGTTATTCAAAGGTCATCCAGAGTCAACAAGACTACATAGGCTATAGCCAGAAAATTCAAAATATACATTTCATTTGTTATAAAAATATCTTAAACATATGGCATTTTAATTAAAATCCTTAGAACCATTTTCAAGAAATTAAAATTTACGTATTTACTCAGGACGACTTTTGCATAACTGGTGAACAGTTAGAGATAGACTAAATCATACTATACAAAAAATGTAGATCTTATTAAAAAACAATTTGTCTCAATAAACGTTTTTGTAGAGTGAACCATTTCGGAGATATTCCTTGTTATGTGTGTGACTTTCAGGAATCTTAAAACTTTCGCTGTTAATTTTTTTTATATGTTAATGGTGCAAAGAGAACGGAATCTCGAAGCTTTAAAATATTTGACTATCGCTCAAAGTCTACTCTATTCCCATATTCCCCTTGTACCTACAAGGAAATAAGCAATAAGATAATTTGTACAAGTGTTTATCTCAACTAACACGAAGAAGATATAGGAATAAGAGTTTGTAAGAATGGTTAGTACAAGAGTAGAGAAAGTTATGTGAGTGTAACACGTCAGATTTTTTGAGTTATGATGTCCACAGACACACAGACACACACACATATACACACGCGGGCGCGCACACAGACACACTGGCTCGCGCGCGGGCGTTTTAGACATAAGGCCCCAAAAGATATGTTTCCGGTGAAATCTGGAGAGGGATTTACTTGTTGAGTACAATATTTCGACTTACTATGGAGTTTTGTGGTGTCAGAGGTGGGATTCGTGAAAGAGCCTGAAATGTCCAATTTGGATATGTTTAAGTGTAGCGGGGTGTAGAAGCAGCCATCTTCAATTAACCCTGTGTCCAGCACTATGTCATGTTACCTACCTGTCCTTGCTCTGCTGGTCGAGTGAACATAGATGACGACCGCGAGATGGCGTGTACGATAATGTGGCGGCCTTCTGTCCCGTAATGATTAATTGTCACACGAGGCCACAAATAGCTTGATTACAGTAACAACATAGCGGAAGCTGGGCTTTGTGCTGCCGGGACGGACGGCCATGTGTCTTTCTTACTCTGCATACGTCAACCTGCACGCTTCTTACATCTGCTCTGCTCCGGAACACTGGCGCTCGCACTTTTAGTTGTGTTCCACCCAAAAATTCCATGTCGACATTTCTATATCTTCTTCGTGTTAGTTGAGATAAACATTTGTACAAATTGTCTTATTGCTTATTTCCTTGTAGGTACAAGGGGAATATGGGAATACAGTAGGCTTTGAGCGATAGTCAAATCTTTTAAAGCTTTGAGATTCCGTTCTCCTTGCACGCTTAACATATAAAAAATGAACAACGATGTTCCATTTCACGAAAGTTTTGTTTTCCGAAACTGACACAAATAACAAGAAATATCTCGGAAATGGTTCAATCTACAAAAACAGTTATTGAGGCATAAATTATATTTTAGCAAGATTATAGTTTTTTCTATAGTAAAATTTTTGTCTATCTCTTATAGTTTATCAGTTATTGAAAAGTCATGGTAGAAAATTCAAAATATACATCTCCAATGTCACAAAAATATCTTAAACATATAGTATTTTAATCAAAATCGTTAGAGCCATTTGTGACAGCATCAAAATTTTCCATTTAAAGGGTAGTTTAGTTTGGAGCAATTTTCTTCAAAATATTCGTGTTGTATTTTTGAAGGATATTAAACTTAAATATCAAATTTGTGAGACAGAGAGAGTAGAACAGAAATCCTGTAAAGCTTACGATAAATATCTGATAGCGTTAAGGATTGTCAACTACTTGGTCATTAGCGTCCTTAAAATTATATCATAGCAATATATCATATATATCGCTTGACGTTTGGTGTGAAGGTTTCCAGCAGGAGACGGAAGAGTTAAAATACAAATTGTTTGTAGTACGAAGGAATTACCTTGCGATCGTGAATTCGTTCACATCAAGGGAATAGTTAGGTGTAGTGCTACTAATTTAAGGGGAAAATTATCCTTAAGAATAAAAAATAAAGAGGAACGAAAATAAGCAGGGAAAATAAAAGTAAAACATTGAGATCCCGTAAATTAAGGTAGATCTTCCCGTTCCCTCATACCGGTGCCTTAGGACTAAGTATGATGAATTAGAAAGGTTAGAATCTTGTTATCGTGTACTAAAATTAGACGCATGCATTGCTCTGTGTTGTAAGTCCGGCCATTACCTTGTATTCAACATCGTTAAAATGGAGAAAGTCTAAAACTTAGTGGACCATATATTTCATGTTCTTCTCCTCCTCCACGTATTTGCGTTTATATATCTGGGATTCATTCCTTTTTATCTTCCATTTTCTTTCATGTGAGGAGAAGCCTTATGCATGTATGCATCCATGATGGATTACGGTTTTGTTATTCCAGTCTGAAAAATCGCAACTGAACGAACGAACCAACGAAACTGCCGCTTTATACCTCTTATTTCAAGGGCCGCCGCTGCCGTCGCCACCGCCACTGCCGCCGCCGCATTATCCAGTTTGTTTCCTTTATCTGTGTTAATACCGGACGTGGCTGGAGAAACAAACGAAGGCGCCAGATAAATAAAAGCTCATCTGGAAAGCGCCAGTGAAAGCGCTGAATTTCAATGTGGCCATTACAGTGGGATTTATTGTTTTAGGCTAATGTATTAACTTAGTTCCATAGCAGCCATATTGTTGGAGTGTGGAGTAAAGTGGCAGGGCGGGCGGCCAAGGAGATTTAAAGTTATCGGATATTGCTTCGAGAAGTGTGCAATTTCAACAAGAGAGGCATACTGTCTGTGTTGGGGTGCCTGTGTCCCTCATCATTTAACATTTCAGACGGCAACTTCCATTATCTACAACTATAATTATGAGACCGGAACGTAATATAAGACAATTTTTGTATGATGAAACTTGTAAAGTGAAGATGCCTCTAAGTGAACCTGGGTGCATTTCTGAGTGGTACATATCGACAAAGGACAAACATCTTTTGTCATTTTTCGAAGTCCAAGGACACAGCTGGAGACACAATACTCCCCCCCCATAACGGGTCGAGAGAAAGCCGCGTGGGTGAAAGAGTATAAATACTGGACATTCAATAGGACCCAGAGTCTATCGTACTGTTGCTACCAAGGTGAATCTGCAACCAACGCCAAAAACACAGATGTTCTAAATAACCGGAGCGATAAGATATGGCTAAAACACAACAGAAACAGCCTGGGGTGGTTTTTAGATATATTTGTCATATCTTTACTTTTATAAATAGCTACCAATGAACTATTTATAACACACTCCACGCTTTTTTACAATAAAATATATAAAATAAAATCTTCATACTTAAAAATTATTTTCTACGGTTCGGTTTGTTATAAAAGCGTGTCTTTTTTAATTTTTTAAACTATAATTTTCACTTTCTCTAGTTCGTTGTTTTGTGCCAGCATTAGCTGAAGTTTTAGAAGCTTAACTGTCACAAAAGCAATTTTATCAAGTTTGTGAAACAACCCTTGATGAGTTTATTTTTAATTCAACTAATCCTTTGAGAGGATCTGATGAATAAAACATTGACATGGTAATATTTTTAATGAATACGCTAATGAAAATATAATGAGAATACATTACCATAGCATCATTGTATTAATGGTTTATTTTTGCGAGTGGGTGGCGTGTCAATTGCTTTCTAAACAATTACATGGACCTGTCATTAAAAGAACTCCTAAGATTCTTAATTTCATTAAATGCGACTTTTTCGTACAGTAAACCATTCCCCAGATGTTACTTATTTGTTTGAATTTTGAAATATACTTATCCTTTTTTTAAATATCACAATGCCATTCGTTTTTTGATTCCCTGATCATGCAAAGAGTGAAATTTTAAAGCCATAATATAGCGAACAGCTCTTAAAATATTTGCTTATCACTTAAACTCTACTGCAGCGATGTTCAAACTTGGTTTTTTTTTTTTTTTTTTTTTTTTTTTTTTTTTTTTTTTTTTTTTTGAAGAATCTTACGCAGTGAGTGGCTATACCTCACTCCACTCCTCAGTCGGAGGGACAGAGTCAGTATCCAATAACGGACACAAAAAGGTGATTCCATGACAGTTTGTAATTTATACTTTGAATTTATTTTCGGATATGAAACGTACATATACACCAGCGGTGCTCAACTGCAGCCAAGTTAGGGGAGGTTGAAATCACCTCATTCTACTAGCTGAGCCAGAATGACACATTTATTCTTGGTTACTGAGTTCCAGTGGCGGCACGTTCTTCCCTACAGGAAATAAAAAACGTACACATTCATATTATACTCCTGACTAACCAACGAATTTTCTGAGGATACTTTTTGGCACGATTTACGTTTCATGTACCAGTACTTCGCGCCATCCGCCTCTGACCAGCAGCTCTGATTCTGCTTTTCTTGGTAAGTGGTGGTGTACTCGCTTGCTGAACACTCCTGATATAACCAAACCGCCACTGCAACACAATTAAGTGTTAAAACAGGCCACGTCCGCAAACCCGGACATCTGCAAGAATACTTTATACACGATTTAGTAGAGAAAGCCATGTGACTGCATACCCCACCTCAGTATTTGAACATAAACACGACGATCAGAATAAACTAGAAACACAAATGTAATTCTGTATGTAAATATTTCACTAAGAGAAGCAGAAATACTTGAAGCAACAGGAATGTTGACTGTGTTAACGAAAGTTTGCACAAGTAATATTGCTAGTTGCATCATCTAGTGTAAAGTTGGCTGCACTGGATCCACAAAAGGGCATTGTGTAACCCTTGACAATAGTAAATATCCGCCGAGGAAATGAAATTTCACACAAACCACACACAACCAACAAACTATTTAACACAACTTCGCTCCTACATGGAATAAAGCTGTTCTCTCGGCAAAAAAACATGCATCATCGGGTGCAACATTAAAACGTTACGTAATACCTAAATTTTTAACTGCTATTATTAATATAAACAAATTACAAGGAGATAATTCTGATAAATAAACATCAAATCAAATATCAATACCAATTATTCTCCTCCAAAACTTTTACAGATATACACAGTTCTCTTTTACTGACGTTAACACAGTCTACAGTCTTTCATAATATTAGAACTCACAACTGTTTACTTCTCATAACCTTGACTCACTCATTTCACTGTCTTTCTTTACTTTCTCTGTCTCTCATACACTAATTACACAAATACACAGTTCTCTTTTACTGATGTTAACACAGTCTACAGTCTTTCATAATATTAGAACTCACAACTGTTTACTTCTCATAACCTTGACTCACTCATTTCACTGTCTTTCTTTACTTTCTCTGTCTCTCATACACTAATTACACAAATACACAGTTCTCTTTTACTGATGTTAACACAGTCTACAGTCTTTCATGATATTACAACTCACAACTGTTTACTTCTCATAACCTTGACTCACTCCTTTCACTGGCTTTCTTCACTTTCTCTGTCTCTCATACAATAATTACACAAATACACAGTTCTCTTTTACTGATGTTAACACAGTCTACAGTCTTTCATGATATTACAACTCACAACTGTTTACTTCTCATAACCTTGACTCACTCCTTTCACTGTCTTTCTTCACTTTCTCTGTCTCTCATACACTAATTACACAAATACACAGTTCTCTTTTACTGATGTTAACACAGTCTACAGTCTTTCATAATATTAGAACTCACAACTGTTTACTTCTCATAACCTTGACTCACTCCTTACACTGGCTTTCTTCACTTTCTCTGTCTCTCATACACTAATTACACAAATACACAGTTCTCTTTTACTGATGTTAACACAGTCTACAGTCTTTCATAATATTAGAACTCACAACCGTTTACTTCTCATAACCTTGACTCACTCCTTTCACTGGCTTTCTTCACTTTCTCTGTCTCTCATACACTAATTACACAAATACACAGTTCTCTTTTACTGATGTTAACACAGTCTACAGTCTTTCATAATATTAGAACTCACAACTGTTTACTTCTCATAACCTTGACTCACTCATTTCACTGTCTTTCTTTACTTTCTCTGTCTCTCATACACTAATTACACAAATACACAGTTCTCTTTTACTGATGTTAACACAGTCTACAGTCTTTCATGATATTACAACTCACAACTGTTTACTTCTCATAACCTTGACTCACTCCTTTCACTGGCTTTCTTCACTTTCTCTGTCTCTCATACACTAATTACACAAATACACAGTTCTCTTTTACTGATGTTAACACAGTCTACAGTCTTTCATGATATTACAACTCACAAGTGTTTACTTCTCATAACCTTGACTCACTCCTTTCACTGTCTTTCTTCACTTTCTCTGTCTCTCATACACTAATTACACAAATACACAGTTCTCTTTTACTGATGTTAACACAGTCTACAGTCTTTCATGATATTACAACTCACAACTGTTTACTTCTCATAACCTCGACTCACTCCTTTCACTGTCTTTCTTCACTTTCTGTCTCTCGTACACTAATTACACAACTACACAGTTCTCTTTTACTGATGTTAACACAGTCTACAGTCTTTCATGATATTACAACTCACAACTGTTTACTTCTCATAACCTTGACTCACTCCTTTCACTGGCTTTCATCACTTTCTCTGTCTCTCATACACTAATTACACAAATACACAGTTCTCTTTTACTGATGTTAACACAGTCTACAGTCTTTCATGATATTACAACTCACAACTGTTTACTTCTCATAACCTTGACTCACTCCTTTCACTGTCTTTCTTCACTTTCTCTGTCGCTCATACACTAATTACACAAATACACAGTTCTCTTTTACTGATGTTAACACAGTCTACAGTCTTTCGTGATATTACAACTCACAACTGTTTACTTCTCATAACCTTGACTCACTCCTTTCACTGTCTTTCTTCACTTTCTCTGTCTCTCATACACTAATTACACAAATACACAGTTCTGTTTTACTGATGTTAACACAGTCTACAGTCTTTCATGATATTACAACTCACAACTGTTTACTTCACATAACCTTGACTCATTCCTTTCACTGTCTTTCTTCACTTTCTCTGTCTCTCATACACTAATTACACAAATACACAGTTCTCTTTTACTGATGTTAACACAGTCTAGTCTTTCATGATATTACAACTCACAACTGTTTACTTCTCATAACCTTGACTCACTCCTTTCACTGTCTCTCTTCACTTTCTCTGTCTCTCATACACTAATTACACAAATACACAGTTCTCTTTTACTGATGTTAACACAGTCTACAGTCTTTCATGATATTACAACTCACAACTGTTTACTTCTCATAAACTTGACTCACTCCTTTCACTGTCTTTCTTCACTTTCTCTGTCTCTCATACACTAATTACACGAATACATAGTTCTCTTTTACTGATTTTAACACAGTCTACAGTCTTTCATGATATTACAACTCAGAACTGTTTACTTCTCATAACCTTGAGTCACTCCTTTCACTGTCTTTCTTGGCATCCGTGTTTTAAACAGCTGACATACGACACGCATACGCACACAGATGACCAGACACGCACACACATTAGAGAATGATATTACTGAATGAATTCATTATCGCGAAACAAATAAATCTGTTCATGACAGGTGGCCTTTGGGCAAAATTCTGGGGAAAGTCACCTTATTCTGAGAATTTTAAGTTTCAAATTCTGCTGCCCCACATTTTCTTTCTTCAGTCCTGATTTCTGAAGCAAAACCAATGGTCATAAAAGTAAAACAACTAAACACTATTTAAACGATTCGTACGAATAAGCTAGAAATGCCTTATATATGCATGCATCACTGTTATCCCCAAAAGCTGTGCATATTTGGAATTAGAAAGATATAAAATGGATAAGTAGTAAATTTGAACTATGTCTAATGAACTTATAAAAATTTTATTTACATGGAATCTTCGCCTATAATGAAAAAGAATTTATGAATGTATATGAAATGTTTCAGTAAAGCGCTTAGTTAAAAATCATTTCATATGTACCAATAAATTTTTGAAATTCTGAACTAATAACATCTGTGCAATTGAAATATGTTTGAAACCCCTGAATCGAAAACATTTTAGGTAAAAGGTTCGTGTATGTGTGTGTGTGTGTGTGTGTGTGTGTGTGTGTGTGTGTGTGTGTGTGTGTGTGTGTGTGTGCAGCGTAACTCGGTTAAAAACCAAAGTTGGTATTTAAGTTTAATATCTTTCAAGGATAGGAGACGAAGATTTTGAAGAAAATTCCTCCACCCTAAACTTCCCTTTAGATGGACAATTAATTGAAAATTCTGATTAAAATGGCCCTAGCCCATGTAGTCCGGTTTACTCTTGATGACTTCTGCATAACTGGTAAACGTAAGAGCTAGAACAGATCTTACTATACAAAATATAAATCTCGTGAAAACACACAATTCATGTCAAATTATATTTTTTGCGGAGTAAACCATTTCAGAGATATTCCTTGTTCTTGAAATTTTACATAACTTATAGACGTTCTCAAATGGAGGTTGTTATTAATTTTTTTACCTCTTGGCCCTGTGATTTTGAAAAATTAGTCTATCCCTCAAAGCCTATTGTATTCTAACATTCCCCTTGTACCTACAAGGAAATAAGCAATAAGATAATTTATACAAATGTTTATCTCAGCTAACACGAAGAAGATATAGGAATAAGAGTTTGTAAGAATGGTTAGTACAAGTGTAGAGAAAGTCATGTGAGTGTAACACATCAGATTTTGTTGCATGTTTTCATATTTGTCACAGGTGGCTTTTTTTTTTTAAATGGGTAGAAGCAAGAGAGGAAATATTATAGCATGGTTTAGTTTAGTTTCAGAAAGTGCGATCTGAACAGAAGACTAACCTAACCTTAATGACCGTATTTGACTTACAGAAGCCCCGGAGATTTCTGAATCCATATCATAGCTCGCTGGTTACATAGCGATGCCAGAAGAAACCCTTCACTTACAAAATAGTAGCCCCTGGGAAATTATTGTAAACATTTCTTATGGAAATCCTCGAAACAAGGAACGCAAACAAAAGAACAAATATAGACAGAGGCCTGCTGGTCTGTGTGGAGAGGAAACCAAAAGAAAATACTCTCCTATGATTTCAGAGGAATCTTTTAAAGCTTAGGTTAAAAACAGCATTTCTCTCGCATGACTTTCTCTACTCTTGTACTAACCATTCTTACAAACTCTTATTCCTATATCTTCTTCGTGTTAGTTGAGATAAACATTTGTACAAATTATCTTATTGCTTATTTCCTTGTAGGTACAAGGGGAATATTAGAATACAGAAGGCTTTGTGCCATAGTCAAATATTTTTGACCTTTGAGATTCCGTTCTCTTTGCACGATTAACATATAAAAAAATGAATAACGACGATCCATTTCACGAAAGTTCTAAGTTTTCCGAAACTTACACACATAACAAGGAATATCTCCGAAATGGTTCACCCTACAAGAAAATTTATTCGGACATAAATTGTGTATTTTAGCAAGATCTACATTTTTTGTATAGTAAGATTTTGTCTATCTCTAACGGTTTACCAGTTATGCAAAAGTCGTCCAGAGTAAATACGACTACAGGGGCTATAGCCAGAAAATTCAAGATATACATTTCATTTGTCATCAAAATATCTCAAGCATATGACATTTTAATCAAAATCGTTAGAGCCATTTTCAAGAAAATCTAAATTTTCGAACAATTTTCCATGTAAAGGGTAGTTCAGGGTGGGGCTATTTTCTTAAAAATCTTCGTGTCGCATCCTTGAAAGACATTAAACTTAAATACCAAATTTGGTTTTTAACCCACTTTTCGTTTTCCAGTTATACATTTCACACAGAGACAGACTCTGAAAATGCTTACCGCAGTTAAATCAGCGCATTTCCAGAACCAAATTTTTGGGTGCTCTCTATCTGTGGTACAGGAGGTAAACAAGGAGAAATAAAACAATTCACTACCAAGTATATTATTAAAAGAAGCGCAAGTATGTTACGTTGTGAATGTTTCCCGTTGATAAGCTGTGATTAAAGCTTGCAGCTCGGGCCTGCGAGATGTATATGACGTCATACAAACGTTATCGTGCTCTGTGTGTTGTTCTGTGGATCATAAAAAGGAAACATGAAATGTTACATCCAGTTAAGAAAGTGCAGCCGACAGCGCGATAGAGCCCAGGCCTGTTTATGTACGTCGACTTCATACAAATTGCAAGAACTGAACAGTTTCCCATGCAACACTTTCACCTACCTATGGAGGTAGACTTAGTATTGTTAGTACAATCCCACTTCTGACACCAGCGTAACAAAACGATATGCCCCAGTCCAATTTCTTTTCACTTTCTATACCTACTGGTAACTAAAGGAAGTATTGTATTCCACCCTAAAATTCGATATCGAAATTTCACCGGAAATATATGTTTTAAGACCCCCTGAATTAAAAAAAGGTATTTTTAGAAAAAGGTCCGTGTGTGTATGTGTCTGTGTCTGCCACTGTGTGGACAGCACAACTCAAAAACGAAAATTAGGTTAAAAACCATAGTTGGTATAATAGTTTAATGTCTTTCAATACGACACAAAGATTTTTCGTAACTTTTTATTTTCTTGAAAATGGCTCTACCGATTTTGATTGAAGTGTCATATGTCCTTTTAGTATCCTTCTTCACTTTCTGTCTGTCATATAGTAAACTGACGATACACACGCGCAGCTGTCTTATACCCACTGACACGTTGACCGTAACTGAACTCTAAAACTAAAACTGACTCTGTTGTTGCTTCGTGTGCTTATATATGGGGTATGACGTCACACCAATCTCTCTTGAGGTCCACACACACGCACCTGAAATCACTCAGAAGTGTCGAGAGAGCGCTAGAAATATCCCTTTTGTTTCTGCCGCTTCTATTGTTACAGTCCCGTATACGACCCTGCATGTTGTGTGAAGCAATCCGTCCATTGCTGAGTGCCGAGCCCGGCGTCACAATTCAGTTTATCAAATAGTAGGTACTTTTTTTTTTTGTATTTTCCTTTTCGTTCTTTTTTTTACGTCGCTTTAATTAGGATCTGTTGAGGAGATACCTCGTAATTGGTATCTTCTAGATCCCATCGCTATGCCATGCCATCACATGTATACAAGAGGATCAATAAAGATCAACAGATGGCATTAGGGTGCCATTCACTCTATCTGCTTTCCTCATCTGTCGATAGATGGTACAGCATTCACTATTTCTATCTATTTTTCATTTATACAATCATTTTGTGTTTAAAGTGGAACTTTGAGTCGTGGTATTAAATATGCAATAGAGTATTTACATTAACTACCGAGGGAAATTGCAAATTCCACAGTCAGATTGGTACCCCCACGGGACTTAAACACAGAACCTCCCAAATGCGGGCCAAAAACGCTCGGCTTCCTGTTATGTGTTTAAGGTCTCCAATGCTTCTTCATGTGTAAATATGTAAATTGCATAGTTCTATTTTTAATATTTCTTTGCCTTCATGAAATGTCAAGGATATCCTCTTTTTATCAAACTTTTGGAGGTCTACGAATCCCAGATGGGTCTCAAGGTCATGTTCTCCACAATTTATTTTAATATAAATACGGATACTATCTGTGCACGATAAGTTTTCCAGAATTAGTAGAGTAGAATCCCGAAATAACGCGGTTCTTGGGGGACACGCTTTAGGCTTTGGCCCCGAGGTATATCCAAGTGTGAGGTTAGAAATGACAAGAAGCGATTGTTCGGTGACATTATTCACTTTTTTTTCTGCACGTATTGTTTGATTGTATTAAGATTCACACACGGAATCATCAATTCACTAACATGCACAATATCTTGTTCAGATCTCTTTCCTAGCAATGCAGTGGCCAAGGTCAACGCTAGGAATAGCGAAAGGTGTACAAGAGTAGAACACTGGAATATAAATACAAATAATATAAAGCGAAATTAAGTTTGGAATATCTTTAACATTTACAGAATTACAATACAGTTTGTTCAAGTATTTTTATGGGTTTCTGATGAAATCTTGACATAGAAGTTTTTTGGTGAAAAGCAACATTTTCAGTACATATTACTTAGGTGACTGAGTACGTTAAATTCAGTGCTTTTGTCTTTATGAATAATTTCTTACCTGCATAGGCTGCCACATTGTGTCAATATGAATTTTCAGAAGTATTAGTTCTGGTTATACACGCCCAAAGCCAAACGCTCCGCTTTTATTAATTTTCCCATTCAGTTCCTGACAACGCCCCCTTCCACTCCACTTCTTTTTATTATTTTTTCCTCTGCCGTAGTGGGAGGCCAAACATTTGCAGCCGTTGTGGTAATAGCTGAAATAACACACAAAATGTACTCGGCTTAGGGCGATGTTGTATTTTTATAATATTCCATCAGTTTAGGTCTTACGTAGATCCACTGGAATAGGAATCTGGGAGAGACATGTGGAAACTGAAAATACGGCCTCAGTTTTCTAGTCATTGTGCTAATTGTAGGTGCTTACTGTGGTGCGACCCTCAGAAGTAGCAGCTAGACAAGTCTAAACTTGATTCTACTACAACAGGCACGGGCACGAGAGGAGAAGAAGCGATTGAACTTGCCTTATTCACCCCACGTTCTCTTGACAAAGGTTGTTTGGATACAACACGTGCAGTGGTGGGTTCCTTCCACCTGCGTGGTAGTAATATTAACTATTTTGTTTATATTAAACATATTTTGAATGCAATAATTCTTACAGCCACCTACTGTGGCTAAGCAAATTACATAACTTTCAAGATTGCACGTAATATCCTTACACTGCCTTATGATTAACATACTAAACTGTTTATCTTTCAAAATAAATAAAACAGTGAAGTTCCATTTCTATTTAGCCTTAAAAATATTTTAAAACTACTTGATCAATATAAGAAATTGTTTGGTTTTAAACTTAATATTATGTTGAAACAAAAATACAATAGTTTATATTAAATAAACTAATAAGAAACTGAAATCCTAAAAGGCGGAATGATATCGTGAACAGCAGTGCTGGCCGGTGGAGCGAGGCAAGAACGTGTTCAAGCGGAGTGGCACAGTTGAGCCCATTTTGCCCATCCTGGAGATTGGTAACCAGGCAAGCCTGCATGTTACAGACGATGCGAAATGCAGGCGCTGACACTAGCGCACTGATTATGGATAAGTGGCGTTCTTGGTCAACATGCTGAAGGCTGGAAGTTCAAATTACGCCTGCGCATAAAATGTGCTGTTTATTCATTTCTGTTTGTTTTGAGAACATTTTATCAAATCTTGTGTTCCTTCCCTATGCATTAAAAAGTAGATTTAACTATAAATATGAAGCGGAATAGCTTGAGCCAGGTTATTCATCAAGATAAAACCCATAGGAAGATTACTGATTAAAGAAAAATCTGACGTGTTACACTCACATGACTTTCTCTACTCTTTTACTAAACCATTCTTATTCCTACATCTTCGTGTTGTTTGAGATAAATATTTGTACAAATTATCTTTTTGCTCACTCCCTTGTAGGTACAAGGGGACAAATATTCTACAGCTTTCTAATTCCAGTGTCTTTGCACGGCTAACATATCAAAAATGAATAACAATGTTCCACTTGAGAAACTTTGTTTTCCAAAACTCATACAAATAACAAGGAATATCTCCGAAATGTTTCATTCTACAAAAATTTTTTTTGTCCATAATTTGTGCATTTTTGCAAGATCTACATTTTTGTATAGTATGATTTGGTCTATCTATTATAGTTTACCAGTTATACAAAAGTTATCCAGAATAAACACGATTGCATAGGCTATAGTCAGAAAATTATAAATATACATTTCATTTGTCATACAAATAACGTAATATGATGGCATTTTAATCAAAACTGTTAGAGCCGTTTTAGAGAAAATAAAAATTTTCGAAAAAATTTCCATGTGAAGGGTAGTTTAGGTTGTAATAATTATCCACAAAACCTTGATGTCACATCCTTTAAGTACCAACTTTGGTTTTTAACCAACTTTTCGTTTTTGAGTTACGCTGTCCACAGACAGACAGACAGACAGATGGTCGGACGGACACACACACACACGCACCTCGACACTTCTTTATTTCTCAAAAAGACCAGCAATGAAAACTTGGAAACAATTACGCAAATTAGTAGCGGCAAAGTGATTGGCAATAACTATTAACTGCATGCCTTTAATCAAATAATTAAAAGCGAAAGTTTAAAAAATTACAGAAGATGACCATAAAGCAGCCCCTTTGATAATGCGATGGCTAATCCTAACAGAAAATAACATGAATGTTGATTACTGCCACCTTATACATTGAAACTGAGTGACACTTCATCGGACAAAACACTTGCGAGGGAGTGTACCATAGACTTCTTTTCTGTTTTGTTTGAATATAATCCGCTTTAGATATTGCGAGAAATCGCGAAGTGCTGGTGCAGTAGATACGAATCCTAAACCATGTCGACGTTTGGAAGTATGTACTCTTCCAGTCGGTAGGGGGGGGGGAGGGGGGCAACATGTAACATTGCATGTTACTAACGCGCCCTTATTTTCATAACATTACGATGTTTCCTTCGCTCTAATTTGCTTAAGTGAACGCAAAAACTGGAGAACAGCTCGGCGGGCGCTTACATACGTATCGATCTGCAATTCTATTTGTTTCTGATCCCAGTAGCTTTATTTAGATCGTCTGCTGCAGAGATTCACGCAAACCCAAATGTCTTCATTCTCTTCAATCGCTTTTATGTACACCATCTTCATATTCACTTTCTCCTCCTGAATGCAGAAAAAAAAGCATTTTTAGAAAAAGGTCCATGTGTGTATGTGTCTGTGTGTGTGTCAGCATAACTCAAAAACGAAAGCTCGGTTAAAAAGCAAAGTTGGTATTTAAGTTTAATGTCTTTTAAGGATGCGACACGAAGATTTTGAAGAAAATAGCCCCACCCTAAACTACCCTTTACATGGAAAATTTTTCGAAAATTTTTATTTTCTACAAAATGGCTCTAATGAGTTTGATTAAAATGTCATATGTTTGACATATTTTTATGACAAATGAAATGTATATATTCAATTTTCTGGCTATAGCCCCTGTAGTCCTATTTACTCTGGACGACTTTTGCATAACCGGTAAACCGTTTGAGATAGACCTTGCTAAAATACACAATTTTATGTCTAAATACAATTTTTATAGAGTGAACTGTTTCGGAGAACTTACACTTCTGTCAAATGGAACATGGTTATTCAATTTTTTATGTTAGGCGTACAACGGGAACAGAATTTGAAAGCTTTAAAACATTTCACTATCGCACAAAGCCTACTTTGGCTGGCCCCGTGGGGTAGCGCACCTGCCTGTTGTGAGAGAAGTCCCGGGTTCGACTCCCGGCAGTGGGGTAGGAATTTTTCTCCAGCCAAGATTATTTCTCATCCTTCCCAAAGACCGAAAAACCCACTGTTAAACGTGTAACAACATTTGCCAATAGGCAAGGCCGCCGATATGACCTCTGCAGTTAAAGGCGGGATATAAATGGAACAATAAAAAAAAGACTACTATATTCCCATATTCCCCTTGTACCTACAAGGAAATAAGCAATGAGATAATTTATACAAATGTTTATCTCAAGTAACACGAAGAAGATATAGTAGAAGAGTAGAGAAAGTCATGTGAGTGCAACACATATTTTGGTTCCACCATATGCCATTTGCTTCGCTAATAGCTATTAGTTCTCTGATGTTTCCTATTTATTAACACGGTTAATAAATCAGGTAGGAATTTACTGGCCAGTAAACGATAGAGTTGTGTAGCTTTTTACCTGTCCAGCATCCTCTTTAATTGCAGTTGTGCCAACCTCACGTTTGCTGGTGACAGACAGATGAACTGTTTTCCAAATTGAGTTTTCCCGTTTTTAAGCCCGGTCGGTTCATCAGACTGTATCACATTCAGGCTTACCACAGTTGACGTGATGGTATTGCATGACTGACTGACAGTGCCATCTATTTTGTTACGTCACAGCGATGTATTAACAGCTTCAGTCTGTCGCCGGAAGTGACGTCACAAATCCACATCGACAGTCAGTTTACCATTTTTCCACATATTTCTTCCGGCGCTCATGCGTTCTTTGCTCCTTTTGCAAGCTGGTAGATAAAGTTTCACGCTACTGTGATATTACTACGGTTTAACTGTCTGCCTTTTACCAACTTCATTTATAATCAATTTTGCAGTTTCTATCTTCTGATGTCACTGGCACTCAAATAACCAGCAATATCTCCGAAACGCTTCACTCCACAGAAAGATTTATTCGAAGATAAATTGTCTGTTTTAGCGAGATCTACATTTTATCTTAAACATATTGCATTTTAATAAAAATCGTTAAAACCATATTCAACAAAATCAAAATTTTCCATGTAAAGGGTAGTTTAGGGTGGGGCTATTTTCTTCAAAATCTTCGTGTCGCATCCTTGAAAGACATTTAACTTAAATACCAACTTTAGTTTTTAACCGACTTTTCGTTTTTGAGTTATGCTGTCCACAAACACTCAAAACATATTTTCGAATAAAATATCGCCATCGATTTTTTGGATGGAATACTATGCTTCCCCTACTTACCAGTAGAGAAAAAGAAAAGGTAGCTTTCGCTAAAACACACACTTTTATCCCTTTTCTTGTAGAGATAACCATTATGATCCTAGCCATATAAACAGAACGGAATGTCAAAGCTATCAGATAACGACCGCCTCTTAGATTGAACTATCACTTGAAGTCTACTATATTCCCATACTCCCCTTGTACCTACAAGAAAATTAGTAATAAGATAATTTGTACTACCTCGGTGTACCCTCCCAATTCCAATAGGAGGTTGTCCTGGTCTTCCACATCCTACTCAGTAATTTGCCCGTGTCACGGTTCAGACTGCTCTTTCCTTTAAGTAGGTACCTTTAATATGGATGTGTAATATAATAATTTTGTTTCTTTTCCCTGAAACCGTTATCATCGATATCCGAAAAAAACTGTGTTACACTCACATGACTTTCTCTACTCTTGTACTAACCATTCTTACAAACTCTTATTCCTTTATCTTCTTCGCGTTAGTTGAGATAAACATGTGTACAAATTATCTTATTGCTTATTTCCGTGAAATCGCGTTGCCTTTGTACGACCACAAGATAAAAAAAAATGTAATAACGACCTTCTATTTGACATAAGTCTACGTATAGTATAACACGCAAATAACAAGGAATATCTCCGAAATGGCTTACTGCACAAAATGTTCTTTTGGACATAAGTTGTCTGTTTTAGCAACATCTACACTTAACTTTCTCTACTGGTAAATAGAACAAGTATTGTATTCCACCCAAAAATTTGATGTCGAGATGTGACCGGAAATATATGTTTTAGAACACCTGAAAAGCATTTTTAGAAAAACGTCCATGCGTGTGAGTCTGTCACACTGTGGACAGCATAACTCAAAAACCAAAAGTCGGTTAAAAACCAAAGCTGGTATTTAAGTTTATTGTCTTTCAAGGATGCGACACGAAGATTTTGAAAAAAATAGCCCCACCCTAAACTACCCTTTACCTGGAAAAGTTTTCGAAAATATTGATTTTCTTGAAAATGGCTCTAACGATTTCGATGAAAATGTCATAAGTTTGAGATATTTTTATGACACATAAAATGTATATCTTGAATTTTCTGGCTATAGCCCCTGTAGTCGTATTTACTCTGGACGACTTTTGCATAACTGGTAAACCGTTAGAGATAGACCAAATCATACTATACAAAAAATATACATCTTGCTAAAATACACAATTTATGCCTTAATAAATTTTCTTGTACGGTGAACCATTTCGGAGATATTCCTTGTTATGTGTGTGAGTTTCGGAAAACTTAGAACTTTCGTGAAATGGATCATCGTTGTTCATTTTTTTGTATGTTAGTCGTGCAAAGAGAATGGAATCTCAAAGCTTAAAAATATTTGACTGTCGCACGAAACCTAGCGTATTCTAACATTCCCCTTGCAGCTACAAGGAAATAAGCAATAAGATCATTTGTACAAATGTTTATCTCAACTAACATGGAGATATAGGAATAAGAGTTTGTAAGAATGGTTAGTACAAGAGTAGAGAAAGTCATGTGAGTGCAACACATCAGATTTTTGCATAGTAAGATTTTGTCTATCTCTTACGGTTTACCAGTTATACAAAAGTCCTCCAGAATAAACAGGACTACATACGCTATAGCCAGAAAATTCAAAATATACATTCCCTTTGCCATAGAAATATCTTAAACATATGGCATTCTAATATGAGTCAGTTAAGTGGTGTTTTAAGGTATATATTGATATGTTTTAAAGCTTCTGGAGGGTTTTGTTCATTGCAAGTGTTAGGAAAGGAAAGTTAATAGACTGGCTAATTGGGAGTCGTGGAGATATTTGTGTTTTTGTAAAGGATGGTGATATTTGCCCAGTGTGATATATCAGCTACTGGCGCACGGAGTAGATTATCCGCTACAGATGACAAATCGATAGATAGCCATTTTAATTACTGGCTAAGCGATTACGAGCTAATTAAATCACTAGTGATAAATGGGTACAGACACACACACACACACACACACACACACACACACACACACACACACACACACACACACACACTTGCATTTCCTGCTTCCCCTAGTTACTTAGGTTTTTACTTTCTCTACTGCGGATAGTAAAGTAGAGGAACTATTGTATTCCAACAAAAAATTCGATGTTGAAATTTCACCGGAAATATATGTTTTGAGGCCCTCCAAAATCCAAGAAAAGCATTTTTAGAAAAAGGGTCCGTGTGTTTGTGTGTGTGTGTGTGTGTGTGTGTGTGTGTGTGTGTGTGTGTGTGTGTGTGTGTGTGTGTGTGTGTGTGTGTACGTGTACGTGTGTGTGTGTGTGTGCCAGTTTCTCAATCGGTGGAGAGCGTAACCAAAAAACGAAAAGTCGGTTAAAAACCAAAGTTGTTATTTAAGTTTATTGTTATTCAAGGATGCAACACGAAGACTTTGAAGATAATTGCTCCACCTTAAACTACCCATTACATTGAAAATTTTTCAAAGATTTTGATTTTCTTGAAAATTGCTGTAAATGTATATTTTGAATTTTCTGACTATAAGCCTATAGTGCTGTTTACTCTGGATGACTTTTGGATAATTCGTAAACCGTAAGAGATAGACGAAATCTTACTGTTCAATATTATAGATCTCTCTAAGACACACAATTCATGTCTGAATACAATTTTTTGTAGATATTCCTTGTTTGTGTATTCTTTCCCCTTCCTAATTTTCCAGAAGTGGTGTAGGTATGTGTGTATTCGGTGTTAAGTTGGTGTGACTGTTACACGTCAGAGCCAGTGAGACACATGAAGCAACAGGTTCGAGACTTGGAGTGGAGTTAAGTTCAAATCCGTTTTTCGTATTTAAGCCCATTAAGGACGAAGGCAAGCAAGCAAGCAAGCATATTCTAGAAGGTGCGGTTCATTTAAAATCTCATTTAGGGTACCCTTAACTTTCTGTAATGTGGCCGGTCGAATGAGGGCTTTACCTTGGAAATTCCCTTACCCTAGCTAGTACTCAAATTAAATACACGCAGCACTTTCTGCGCACAACTTGTGTGCTTCCCCTATTTTCTTTCTTTCGTATCACTGACAATTTCATATTCTTATCTAGCGATGGTAAATTCTTCAAATTTATAACATAGATGTAATATAATGGAAATATATTACACTGTTCACATACTCTCACACACACACACACTGGTAAGTAGGGGAAGTATTGTATTCCACCCAAAAATTCATGTCGAGATTTCACCGGAAATATATGTTTTGAGGCCCCCTGGATCCAAAAAAAGCATTCTTAGAAAAAGGTCCGTGTGTGTGTGTCTGTGTGTCAGTCTGTGGACAGCATAACTCAAAAAGGAAAAGTCGGTTAAAAACCAAAGTTGGTATTTAAGTTTAATGTATTTCCAGGATGCGACACAAAGATTTTGAAGAAAATAGCCCCACCCTAAACTACCCTTTACATGGAAAATTTTTCGAAAATTTTGATTTGCTTGAAAATGGCTCTAACCATTTTCATTAAAATGTCATATATTTGAGATATTTTTATCGCAAATGAAATACATATCTTGAATTTTCTGGCTATAGCCCCTGTAGTCGTATTTACTCTGGACAACTTTTGCATAACTGATAAACCGTTAGAGATAGACAAACTCTTGCTATACAAAAAATGTAGATCTTGCTAAAATACACAATTTACGTCCCAATAAATTTTCTTGTAGGGTGAACCATTTCGGAGATATTCCTTGTTATGTGTGTGAGTTTCGAAAAACTTAGAACTTTAGCGAAATCGAACAATGTTGTTCATTGTTTTATATGTTAATCGTGCAAAGAGAACGGAATCTCAAAGGTCAAAAAGATTTTTCCCTTGTTTTTGTTTTTTAATTTATTTAGATCGATCAGCAGTAAATACATGCTCTACAGATCTGGTAGAACCAAAATAAAAATCATAGTAACATAAGAGTAACATTGTAGAGGTAGGGCAGTGGGCCCCCTCTGAACTAATACAAATGTGATACAGGCTGTGATGGTGAGAATTTACACATTACACAGATAGTAGAAAAGCAGAAGTGGAGCAGTTGATTAGTCAGAGCTAGAAGTGTCATCACTAAGAAGCAGATCCTGTGGAAGTCGTCGCTTCAGTCGTGTTGGCCGGCGACTTCGGACGCCGATGTTGTACGTCACAGCTCCTGGAACGTGGCGTAGATTGGAGAAGAACCGTCGGGCGAGCTGTCGGATGAAATGATGGAGAGGAAGAAGGCCCAGTTCGTGATGGAGCTGCTGGTTGCGTACAAACCAAGGAGCATTGGTGGCGATTCGCAGGAATCGGTTCTGGACGACCTGTAGACGCCGTAGGTGACACATACTGGCAGCCCCCCATACCTGGCAGGCATAAGTAATGAGAGGACGAACAAGAGATTTGTATAGGAGCAGTGAAGATTCCAAACCAAGTGAGGTGTGTTTGTGGAGCAAAGACGAAAGTTTAGAAAGACGAGCCGATGCCAGGGTAATGTTGCGGTCTATATGAGGCTTCCACGTGAGCCGAGTGTCCAATAATATCCCAAGGTACCTAACTGGTGTAGAAGAGGAGAGCCATGACACATGAGTATTCAGAAGACGTATAGGCGGTGGTGAATTATAGCGGCGTAGAGTAAAAATCTTGGCTTCCGTTTTCTGAGTATTAATGGTAATACACCAAGTGCGAAACCAATTTGTGAGGCGATCAAGAGAGATCTGTAATGTGTTGATAGCAGAATGGAGTCTAGAGTGAGAATAATATAACACGGTATCGTCAGCATACAGGGCAATTGAGGTTGGAGCTAGATCTGGAATATCAGAGGTATAAATACTAAAGAGCGTGGGTGCTAGTATAGAACCTTGGGGGACTCCTGCTGAAATAGAATACTTAAGGGAAAGAGTACCTCCAATGCGTACTGCAAAAGTGCGACCGGTGAGAAAGCTGGTAATAATGTGTACCAAATAGTCCGGAAGACCAGTGCGATAAAGTTTAAGTAGCAAGCCAGAATGCCACACTTTATCAAACGCCTGTGCCACATCAAGGAAAAGAGCTGGGGTATATTGGCGATGCTCGAAGCCGCGGACAACGTGTTGAGTTAACCTCAGTAACTGGTGAGTAGTAGAGTGTTTCGGGCGAAATCCGAATTGAAACGAGGGAATGATGTGAGCATTAGTGAGGTACTGCACTAGACGGCGATGGATGACCTTCTCAAAGAGTTTGGCCAATGTGGGCAGAAGAATTATAGGACGATAGCTGCTTGGTAGATGCTTAGGCTTATTGGGTTTGTGGAACACAATGATATGAGCAAATGTCCACGTGGAAGGGAAGTAGCCAATTTGCAGACAGAAATTCAGTATAGAAGAGAGATAGGCAAGCGCTTTCTTGGTGAGATGTTTCAATACTATGTTGGGCAGAAGATCGTGCCCAGGCGATTTCTTGTTAGGAAGGCAGCGAATCAGATGAAAGAGTTCCCGAGGACTAGTGAAGGAGATTCGTGATTGAACTGTAGCTCGTTGACGTTGGGCACCTAGTTCATTTTCTATAGCTGCGGCGCTTGGAGATATGGTGTGAAGAGCAAAAGTTTGTTCGTAATGTGCAGCCAAGATTTCACACTTCGCTGCGACGTCCGTGACAAGATTGTTCCCATCGGAGAGTGCAGGAATCACAGTAGGTTCACGAAGAATCCGGCTGGTGGCATCCCACAAGGTGTGGTCGTGTGGAGATATAGTCGCCACATGGCGTTGATAAGTTTGTAGACGGTGACGCTCTAGTTCAACCTTTACAAGACGTATCAAATTGTTGAGTCGTCTACGTAACCAAGGTTGCCGTTCTCGTTGCCATCGCCGACGAATAGCATTTTTCTCCCGAATAAGACGCAGAATGGATATTGGCAATGAATGTGGAGAGTTCCGCCATGGAGAGTGTGACATAGAAAGCCGTACACAGTTACACAGGGTAGCAGTGAAATGTGCTACCGCGGCGTCAATATCAGTAGTAGTTGCTAGTTGATAAGAGGAGGTTAAGGCATTATCTAACTGAGATTGAAAAGCGTCCCAGTTCACAATACCAGTGATGAGGCGAGGAAAGGAAGTCAGCAAGGTAGGCGAGAGTTGAAAGGTAATCACAACAGGGCAATGATCGGAATCAAGTTCTGCTAAAGCGGTGACATAAGTTGGGAGAGGAAGATTCCTGTGAAGACCAATATCAAGGATATCAGGAGCGTGCATGGGATTGCTAGGATAATAAGTGGGATCCGATGGAGCGGAAATAGAAAGCCCATTGGTATTTAAAACATTGAAAAGAAGACGACCATTGGGATTGGTAGACCTACACCCCCATGAAGAATGTTTGCAATTCAGATCGCCCAAAAGGAGAGTGCTGCAGTCAGGCGGGAATAGTAACGAGAGATGTGTAGTATTAAGCCGGCGATTAGGAGGTTTATAAGCACAGATAATAATGACATTAGTACCATCCGTGGTGGAGAGTTTAAGGCCTGTCACTTCAAGTGCAGGAATAGTGGGTAGAAAGATTGCACTGTGAGTAAGTGTGCGTCTGATGAGGATGGCAACACCTCCGGAAGCCGTTTCAGCTACACGATCCTGGCGATAGATTTTGTAGCCAGGAACTGTGAAGGTCTCGTTCGGTAGAAAATGCGTTTCAGTGACGCAGGCAATATCGATATTGTGCATTGTGAGAAAAGCAACGAAAGATGCGCGTTTGGCACGGAGACCGTTAGCGTTCCAGTTAAGGAGGGTTAACTTTTTAAGATTAATGATATCACGGGTTGCCATTGGGAATTAAAGAAATAATAAGAGAACTAAGTAGCGGTGGAAGTTGTGGTAAAATGGGGGTAAGCAGAGTCCGGAAGTAAGAGAATAACTGAGAGAGCAAATCAGAGAAAAGAGTCAGTAAGGGCGTCGAAGAAGAATCCCTGGGTGGGGCAGCGGAAGAACTGGCCGGTGAAAAAGGAGAAGTGGAAGACGTCATTTGAGAATAAGTCCTGGGCTGCGCACCAGGAACGGTCGTTGGGTGGAAGGCTGATGATTGCTGAGACGGGCGTGGCTGCTGTGGACGTCGTTCGGATGCAGGCGATGTGTGCGGCATCGAAGGTGAAGATGTTGATGAGAGGCTGGGTTGCTGAGATCGGCGAGAGAGTCTTGCTTTCAGCGCCACATAGTAAGGACAGCCGCGATAATTAGCTGGGTGATCTTGCTCGCAGTTAACGCACTTAGCTGGTGTGGTGGAAGGTTTAGCGCAGTCTGAATAATGGTGTGCGCCTAAACATCTGACACATCGAGGTTCCAACTTACAATAGTTTTTGGTATGTCCAAAGTTTTGGCAGCGAGTGCACTGTGGTAGATCACTGGTACGGCGGCGGTGTTCGACCTTCACAACACTATATAGCAGCCGGGTAAGATTTAGAATGTTTTTACCCTCATCGTTGTTTGTAAGTTCTACAGCACACAAAGGTAGTGGGTTCCTGTTTCTGCCAAGTAAGCGTGTGACCTTTTGAACAGGATAGTTCAGAGCACAAAGTTCATCGTACACTTCCTGGTCATTTAGGGAGCAAGGAAGATTGCGAATGACAACGGAGAAGAGTTTATCAGCTGGATTTCTAAAGGTATAATATGCTTGATTGATTGAGGTGAAGTAAGATGTAAGAGAACGGAAATCAGAAGAAGTGGTGGCATAAATTTTTAGAATCGAACCTCGGAGCTCAGTGTGAAAATCCGATTTAACACACGTTTTGACATCCTTCAAGAACAATTGGTAATTGTGAATATCACGGAGACAGATAGGGGGAATTTTCTCTTTAGGAGCAAAAGACGGTGAATCTGTAGTGTCTAGGTCGGGAGTATCACCTAAAGCCTGAAAGCGGTTCGAAGTGGGTACTGCATAAGCATAACGGGGCGTGTTAGGCGATATAGAAGCTGGCGCAAGACAGAGCCGCTTGGTGGGAGCTTGTGCAGGGCGCACATTGTGTGCCCCATTAGACTGGTCCGGTGTGGTACTGTACTCCATATTATCGTCGTCTTGAACAGAGTTGGTATATGTGTGCGTTATGGGGGTTGCTGTCAACTGTGAAGGCCGAAGAATAGGTTTACTCACTGTGATGTTGGTTGTTGTTGCAGAAGTGTTCATTAACGCTTGTTGTGTGGATAATGCAGGTTGTTGATGTGGAGATATTACAGAGCCGTGATGTCCAGGAGTGAAGTTAGTGTGAGCTTGTGGAGTAGAATCATTATTGTAGATTGTAAGTAATGCAGAGCTGACAAGGTGGCCGGTAGCTTCCGACTGGTGAGCCATTGTAGAAAAGATCAAATGTAGTGGTAAATACTCCACTACACGCACTAATCACAGTCAGAATCACCGTATGTAATAGCACTATTTGCAGTGAAACAAAGAATACACTGGCGTAGCACTCGTAAACACACAGAGAGGCAGGCTGACACACACGTCCACCCCGCTGGGCTGCCAGCTTGGAACTTCCAAAAAGATTTGACTATCGCACAAAGCCTACTGTATTCCAATATTCCCCTTGCACCTACAAGGAAATAATCAATAAGATAATTTGTACGAATGTTTATTTCAACTAACACGAAGAAGATATAGGAATAAGAGTTTGTAAGAATGGTTAGTACAAGAGTAGAGAAAGTCATGCGAGTGCAACACAGCAGGCTTTTAAACTATAATTTATTTTCAATTCTTAGTCCTAAATTTTTCTATTCAATTTTCTTTCAAAATTTCTTTTTTGAAATTTTTTTGAACATTTCACAATTGTTTTTGAAAATTTTCAAATCACCTATTATTGCTTTAACTACAGTATCAGCTGCTGTGGACTTCCTGGCCCTGGGTAAACTTTGACCCTGGTCAGTACATTAGGACAAAGTTATAATATTATTGTATTGCCAACGGTCCTTAACACGTGTAGAAATTTTCAAGTCAACTAGGCTACTCTACTTTAGTGAAAATTACGTGGAAAGATTCCATTACATACAGAGTTAAGGCGAAGCTAATAAAAAGCGTGTAAAAACGGGGCATGCAACTTTAATTTAGGAATAGCGCCCTTGCTGAACATCTAGAAATGAAGAAGATATGAATTACCTCGAATAACAAGCCCGTATGTTAAGTGCTCGAGGAGAAGGCGGCAATTTGTATCTGTCTGTCGCTAATAACTTTGTAATATTGGCAACCTTTAGAAGGGCATGTTATTAGCATATCCCTGTAAATTGCTGCTGCTGCCGCCTGCATCAACAATTGGTTCATTCTCTTTAATTATCTGCACGTATCGATATAATCGATTCTTCATTGTCATTCAAGCGGCGTTTACTGAAAGCACCAAACAGTCTATAACAATATTGTTACGAAGTATGATCTTATATCTACTTAATGAGAGACATATATGCTTCTTATATTTTCTTGTATCATTTTTATAATATAACCTTAAATATGTGATATATATTTTGTGTCAAATACGACTTTTTTAAATTTAATTAATTTTTTTTGTAGATTTAACGATTTACTAAATATTCCCTGTTGGTTTGAATTTTCAAATGTTTGTACTATTTTCAAAATATGTGTCATCGTTACAACATTTTTTCTCTGTCTGTCTGTCCTTGTTATATCGATTAAAAAGAAATAGATACGAGCAATATGTTCTGTAAGAATATGTTTTAGAAGAGTGAATAGTGAAGCTCATGTGAATACAATGTATCAGATTTTCACCTACGTGTTGTTAGTTTAAAAGTAAAAATCTGATGTGTTGCACTCACATGACTTTCTCTACTCTTGTACTAACCATTCTTACAAACTCTTATTCCTATATCTTCTTCGTGTTAGTTGAGATAAACATTTGTACAAATTATCTTATTGCTTATTTCCTTGTAGGTACAAGGGGAATATTGGAATACAGAAGACTTTGTGCGAGTCAAATCTTTTTGACCTTTGAGATTCCGTTCTCTTTGCACGATTAACACAAAAAATGAACAACTTTGTCGCATTTCGCTAAAGTTCTAAGTTTTCCGAAACTCACACACATAACAAGGAATATCTCCGAAATGGTTCACCCTACAAGAAAATTTATTCAGACATAAATTGTGTATTTTAGCAAGATGTACATTTTTGTATAGTATGATTTGGTCTATCTGTAACGCTTTACGAGTTATGCAAAAGTCGTCCAGACTAAATACGACTACAGGGGCTATAGCCAGAAAATGCAAGATATACATTTCATTTGTCATCAAAATATCTCAAACATATGACATTTTAATAAAGATCGTTAGAGCCATTTTCAAGAAAATCAAAATTTTCGAAAAATTTTCCATGTAAAGGGTAGTTTAGGGTGGGGCTATTTTCTTCAAAATCTTCGTGTCATATCCTTCAACGACATTAAATTTAAATACCAACTTTGGTTTTTAACCTACTTTTCGTTTTTGAGTTATGCTATCCACAGACTGACAGACTGACACACAGACACACAGACACACACACGGACCTTTTTCTAAAAATGCTTTTTTTGGCTTCAGTGAGCCTGAAAGCATACAGAGGGCACAGCTTATTGGGATACCCCAAAAAACAACTGTGACATTTTCCCCCATTATGGCGCGATCTGGTTATATTTGGTGATATTGCATCTGTTAGGGTGCATTAGTTCTGCCAACTGTTCATAAAATATAACCACGGTAAAGCTACGGCCACAGCTGGTGTTATTGCATCTGTTATGTTGCCGCAGAAGCACTTTTTTTGAACCTGTTGTAGAGAAGCCAACCGACAGATTTTAAACAAGATTCTGTTTAGAGGCCATATTACTTAATTAACTTATTTATTTGCCTGTCTGCCTGTCTATCTTCTGTCTATCTATCCATCTATCTATTTGTTTATTTATTTATCTATCTGGGAAAGCCATTGTATTGCTCGTGCTTGCGTGATTTTGTCTTGAATTCTTTTAGAGCAGTATATGCAGTTATAGTTACTGTTGTTATTTTTGTGTTCGCAAATATATATAATCCAAAAATGTTATTGCAGAACAAGGTTTGCCGAAAGTGAGTAGCTTCATGTGTAATTTGGTAACAAGTGAGAGGGTTTGAGGACATGTGAGAGGGTCCGAGGCCAAGTGAGACGGTCTGAGTTGGCCTCAGGGTGTTCGAGGCAAAGTGAGAGTGCTCGAGGGCAACTCAGAACGCTCGGGGGCAATTCAAAGCACTCGTAGGCAACATAGCGGGCTCGCGGGCAAATATGAGCGCTCGTGGGCCAATAAGAGCGCTCGCGGGCCACTGAGAGTGCCCGTGAGTAACTCTAAGCTCTCAGTGGCAAGTCAGAGTGATTGAGGGCATGTGAGAGGGTCCAAGGCCAAGTGAGAGGGTACGAGGCCAAGTGAGAGGGTTTGAGGCCAATTTAGAGGGTACAAGGCCAAGTGAGAGGGTTCAAGGCCGAGTGAGAGGGTAGAGGCCAACTGACAGTGTTCTGTGGCAAGGGCGAGGGTAGAGGCAAGTGAGCGAGTTCGACGCCGCGTGAGAGGGTTCGATGCCAAGTGAGAGTGTTCGAGGCCAAGTGAGAATGTCGTGGGCCAAGTGAGAGGGTTATAGGCCAAATGAGACGGTTCCGGGTCAAGTGAGAGGGTTTTTTGAGACATGTGAGAGGGTTCGAGGGCATGTGAGAGTTTTCGAGGCCAAGTGATAGTGTTCGAGGGTAACTCAGAGCGCTCGGGGGCAATTCAGAGCACTCGCGGGCCACATAGTAGGCTCGCGGGCCATTAAGAGAGCTTGTGGGCCAATAAGAGCGCTCGCGGGAAACTGAGAGTGCCCATGGGCATGTGATTGACGGCATGTGAGAGGGTTCAAGGTCACGTGAGAAGGTACGAGGCCAAGTGAGAGGGTTTGAGGCCAATTTGGAGGGTACAAGGCCAAGTGAGAGGGTTCAGTACCGAGTGAGAAGGTAGAGGCCAACTGACAGTGTTCTGTGGCAAGGGCGAGGGTAGAGGCAAGTTAGCGAGTTCGACGCCACGTGAGAGGGTTCGATGCCAAGTGAGAGTGTTCGAGGCCAAGTGAGAATGTCGTGGGCCAAGTGAGAGGGTTATAGGCCAAATGAGACGGTTCCGGGTCAAGTGAGAGGGTTTGAGGACGTGAGAGGGTTCGAGGGCATGTGAGAGTTTTCGAGGCCAAGTGATAGTGTTCGAGGGCAACTCAGAGCGCTCGGGGGCAATTCAGAGCACTCGCGGGCCACATAGTGGGCTCGCGGGCCATTAAGAGAGCTTGTGTTCTGTGGCAAGGGAGAGGGTAGAGGCCAAGTGAGAGAATTCGACACCACGTGAGAGGGTTCGAGGCCAAGTGAGAGTGTTCGAGGCCAAGTGAGAATGTTGTGGGCCAAGTGAGAGGGTAGAAGCCAAGTGAGAGGGCTGTAGGCCGAATGAGAGGGTTCCGGGTCAAGTGAGAGGGTAAAAGCCAAGTGAGAGGGCCCAACTCCAAGTGAGAGAGTTCGGGGCCAAATGAGAGGGTTTGAGGACATGTGAGAGGGTTCGAGGGCTAGTGCGAGGGTTTGAGGCCAAGTGAGAGTGTTTGAGGCCAAGTGATAGTGCTCGAGGGCAACTCAGAGCTCTAGGGGGCAATTCAGAGCACTCACGGGCCACATAGAGGGCTCGCGGGCCATTAGGAGCGCTCGTGCGCGATAAGAGCGCTCGCGGGCCACTGAGAGTGCCCGTGGGCAACTCCGAGCTCTCCGTGGCAAGTCAGAGTGATTGAGGGCCTTTGAGAGGGTCCGAGGACAAGTGAGAGGGTTCTGGGCCAAGTGAGAGGGTTTGAGGCCAATTGAGAGGGTACAAGGGGAAGTGAGGGGGTTCAGGGCCGAGTGAGAGGGTAGAGGTAAACTGAGAGTGTTCTGTGGCAAGGGAGGGGTAGAGGCCAAGTGAGAGAGTTCTACCCCACGTGAGAGGGTTCCAGGCCAAGTGAGAGCGTTCGAGGCCAAGTGAGAATGTTGTGGGCTAAGTGAGAGGGTAGAAGCCAAGTGAGAGGGCTGTAGGCCAAATGAGAGGGTTCCGGGCCAAGTGAGTGGTTAAAAGTCATGTGAGAGGGTCCAACTCCAAGTGAGAGGGTTCGGGGCCAAGTGAGAGGGTTTGAGGACATGTGAGAGGGTTCGAGGGCTAGTGCGAGGGTTTGAGGCCAAGTGAGAGTGTTCGAGGCCAAGTGATAGTGTTCGAGGGCAACTCAGAGCGCTCGGGGACTATTCAGAGCACTCGCGGGCCACAAAGAGGGCTCACGGGCCATTACGAGCGCTCGTGGGCCAATAAGAGCGCTCGCGGGCCACTGAGAGAGCACGTGGGCGACTCTAAGCTCTCGGTGACAAGTCAGAGTGATTGAGGGCATGTGAGAGGGTCCAAGGCCCACTGAGAGGGTTCGAGGCCAATTTAGAGGGTACTAGGCCAAGTGAGAGGGTTCAGAGCCGAGTGAGAGGGTGGAGGCCAACTGAGAGTGCTCTGTAGCAAGGGAGAGGGTAGAGGCCAAGTGAGAGAGTTCGACGCCACATGAGAGGGTTCGAGGCCAAGTGAGAGTGTTCGAGTCCAAGTGAGAATGTTTTGGGTCAAGTGAGAGAGTAGAAGCCAAGTGAGAGGTTTCGAGGCCAAATGAGAGGGTTCCGGGCCAAGTGAGAGGGTAAAAGTCAGGTGAGAGGGTCCAATTCCAAGTGAGAGGTTTCGGGGCCATGTGAGAGGGTTCGAGTACATGAGAGAGCGTTCGAGGGCTAATGAGAGGGTTTGAGGCCAAGTGAGAGTGTTCGTGGCCAAGTGAGAGTGCTCGAGGGCAACTCAGAGCGTTCGGGGCCAATTCAATGCACTCGCGGGCGACTTAGAGGGCTCGCGGGCCATTAAGAGCGCTTTCGGGCATCTAAGAGTGCTTGCGGGCATCTAAGAGCGCTCGAGGGCCACTGAGAGCGCCCGTTGACAACTGTAAGCTCTCGGTGGCAAGTCAGACTGATTGAGGGCCTTTGAGAGGGTCCGAGGCCAAGTGAGAGGGTAGAAGCCATGTGGGAGGGTTCGAGGCCAAGTGAGAGGTTTTGGGGCCAAATGAGAGTGTTGGAGGCTTAGTTAGAGGGTTCTGGACCAAGTGAGAGTCTAGAAGCCAAGTGAGAGGGTTCAAGGCCAAGTGAGAGGGTTAGAGGAATATTGACAGCGTTCAAGGCCAAGTGAGACGGTTCAAGGCCAAGAGAGAGCGTTCGGGGCCAAGTGAGAGGGTTCAAGACCATGTGAGAGGGTGCGAGACCAAGTGAGAATGTTCGAGGCCAAGTGAGAGGGTTTCGAGGCCAAGTGTGGGGGTTCAGGACTAAGTGAGAGGGTAAAGGCTAAGTGAGAGGGTTCTGAACCAAGAGAGAGGGTAGAGTCCAACTGAGAGGATTAGACCCCATGTGAGAGGGTGCGGGGCGAAGTGAGAGGATTCGAGGCTAAGCGAGAGGGTTCTGGGCCAGGTGACAGGGTAGAACCCAAGTGAGAGGATTCGATGCCATGTGAGAGGGTTCTGGGCCAAGTGAAAGGGTTCGAGGCCAAGCGAGAGGGTTCGAGGAATATTGAGAGCGTTCAAGGGCATGTGAGAGTGTTCAGGGCCAAGTGAGAGGGTAGAGGCAAACTGAGAGTGTTCTGGGCCAAGGGAGACGGTAGAGGCCAAGTGAGAGGGTTCGACGTCATGTGAGAGGGTTCGAGGCCAAGTGAGAGGGTTCGAGGGATATTGGGAGCGTTCAAGGCCAAGTGAGAGGGTTCGAGGCCAAGATAGAGTGTTCGAGGCCAAGTGAGAGGGTGCGAGGCCAAGTAAGAGGGTTCAGGGCCAAGTGAGAGGGGAAAGGCCAAGTGAGAGGGTTCAAGTCCAAGTGAGATGATTTGGGCCAAGTGAGAAGGTTCGGGGCCATGTGAGAGGGTTCAAGGCTAAGTGAGGGTGTACGAGGCCAAGTGAGTGTGTTCGAGGCAAAGTGAGAGGGTGCTGGGCCAGGTGAGAGGGTTCAAGGCCAGAAGAGAAGGTTCGGGGCCAAGTGAGAGGGTTCGAGGGCATGTGAGGGGGTTCGCGGCCAAGTGAGAGTGTTCGAGGCCAGGTGAGAGTGTTCGAGGCTAAGTGAGAATGTTGTGGGTCAAGTGAGAGGGTGGAAGCCAAGTGAGAGGGTTTATGTCAGTTGAGAGTGTTCAAGTCCAAGTGAGAGTGTTCGAGGCCAAGAGAGAGGGTTCTGGACCAAGTGAGAGGGTAGAAGCCAAGAGAGAGGTTTCGAGGCCAAGTGAGAGGGTTCGAGGCCAAGTGAGAAGCTAGAAGCCAACTGAGTGTGTTCTGGGCCAAAGGAGAGGGTAGAGTCTAAGTGAGAGTGTCGTCACCATGTGAGAGTGTGCTAGAAGCCAAGTGAGAGGGTTCAAGGCCAAGTGAGAGGGTTCAAGGCCAAGAGAGAGCGTTCGGTGCCAAGTGAGTGTTCGAGGGCATATGAGAGGTTTCTAGGCCAACTGAGATTATTCGAGTCCAAGTGAGAGGGTTTCGAGGCCAAGTGAGGGGGTTCAGGGCCAAGTGAGAGGGTAAAGGCCAAGTTAGAATGTTCTGGACCAAGGGAGATGGTAGAATCCAAGTGAGAGGAATCGACGGCATGTGAGAGTGTTCGAGGCGAAGTGAGAGGGTTCGAGGCCAAGCGAGAGGGTTCTGGGCCAAGTGAGAGGGTTCTGGTCAAGTGAGAGGGTAGAAGAAAAGTGAGCGGGTTCGAGGCCAAGTGAGAGGTTTCGAGGGCAAGCGAGAGGGTTCGAGGAATATTGAGAGCGTTCAAGGCCAAGTGAGAGGGTTCAAGGCCCAGAGAGAGGGTTCGGCACCAAGTGAGAGGGTTCGAGGCCACGTGAGAGAGTTCGCGGCCAAGTGAGAGGGTTCGAGGCCAACTGAGAGAGCTCGCTGGCAATTCAGAGCACTCGCGGGCCACTAAGAGAGGGCTCTCGGTGGAAAGTCAGAGTGATTGAGGGCATGTGAGAGGGTCCAAGGCCAAGTGAGAGGTTTTGAGGCCATGTGAGAGGGTTTGAGGCCAAGTGAGAGGGTTCAAGGCCCAGAGAGAGGGTTCGGCACCAAGTGAGAGGGTTCGAGGCCACGTGAGAGGGTTCGCGGCCAAGTGAGAGGGTTCGAGGCCAACTGAGAGAGCTCGCTGGCAATTCAGAGCACTCGCGGCCACTAAGAGAGGGCTCTCGGTGGAAAGTCAGAGTGATTGAGGGCATGTGAGAGGGTCCAAGGCCAAGTGAGAGGTTTCGAGGCCATGTGAGAGGGTTTGAGGCCAATTGAGAGGGTACAATGCCAAGTGAGAGGGTTCGAGGCCAAGTGAGAGGGTTTGAGGCCAATTGAGAGGGTACAATGCCAAGTGATAGGGTTCGAGTCCAAGTGAGAGGGTTTGAGGCCAATTAAGAGGGTACAATGCCAAGTGAGAGGGTTCGAGGCCAACTGAGAGGGCTTGAGGCCAATAGAGAGGGTACAATGCCAAGTGAGAGGGTTCGAGGCCAAGTGAGAGGGTCTGAGGCCAATTGAGAGGGTAGAAGGCCAAGTGAGAGTGTTCAGGGCCAAGTGAGAGGGTAGAGGCCAACTGAGAGTATTCTGTGCCAAAGGAGAGGATAGAATGACAGACTTTGACGTCATATGAGAGGGTTCTGGGCCAAGTGAGAGGTTAAAATCCAAGCGAGAGGGTTCGAGGCCAAGTGAGAGGGTTCGAGGAATATTCAGAGCATTCAAGGCCAAGTGAGAGGGTTCAACTCCAAGTGAGAGGTTTCGGGCCCAAGTGAGATTGTTCGAGGCCTTGTGAGAAGGTTCAAGGCCAAGAGAGAGGGTTCGGGGCCCAGTGAGAGGGCCCAGAGAGAGGATTGGGGCCAAGTGAGAAGCTTCGAGACTATGAGAGAGGGTTCGTGGCCAAGTGAGAGGATTCGGGGCCAAGTGAATTGGTTCGAGGCCATGTGAGAAGCTAGAAGCCAACTGAGGGTGTTCTGGGCCAAAGGAGAGGGTAGAGTCTAAGTGAGAGTGTCGTCACCATGTGAGAGGGTTCTCGGCCAAGTAAGAGGATTCGCGGCCAAGTGAGGGTTCGAGGTCAAATGAGAGTTTTCAAGGCCAAGTGAGAGGGTTCGAGGTATATTGAGAGCGTTCAAGGACAAGTGAGAGGGTTCAAAGCCAAGAGACAGGGTTCTGGGCCAAGTGAGAGCGTTCTAGGGCAATTGCGAGGGTTCAAGGCCAAATGGGAGCTTTCGGGGCCAAGTGTGAGTGTAATTGCCAAGTGAGAGAGTTCGAGGCCAGCTGAGACAGTTCGAGGGCAAGTGAGAGGGTAGAGGCCAAGTGAGAGAGTTCAATGCAATGTGATAGGGTTCGAGGCCAATTGAGAGTGTTCAAGGCCTAGTGAGAGAGTTCGGGGCCAAGTGAGAGTGTTCGAAACGAAGTGAGAGGTTCCAGGCCAAGTGAGAGGGTACGCGGCCAATTGAGAGGGTAGAGGCCAAACGAGAGGGTTCGACGCCAAGTGAGAGGGTTCGAGGTCAAGTTTGAGGGTTCGAGGCCAAGTGAGAGGGTTGGACCCCAAAGGAGAGGTTTTGAGGCCAAGTGAGAGGTTTCGAGGCCAATTGAGAGGGTTGAAGGCCAAGTGAGAGGTTCGGGGCCAAGTGAGAGGGTATGGGCCAAGTGAGAGGGTAGCGGCCAAGTGAGAGATTTTGAGGCCAGTTGAGAGGGTTCGAGGCCAAGTAGGATGTTAAGAGGTCAAGTGAGAGGGTTGGAAGCCAAGTGAGAGGGTAGCGGCCAAGTGAGAGATTTCGAGGCCAGTTGAGAGGGTTCGAGGCCAAGTGAGAGGGCTCGGGGCCAAGTGAGTGGGTAGAGGCCAAGTGAGAGGTTCCGAGGCCAGGTGAGAGGGTTCGAGGCCAAATGAGAGTGTTCGGGGCCAAGTGCGAGGATTCGAGGCCAAGTGAGAGGGTTCGAGGTCAAATGAGAGTGTTCGAGGCCAAGTGAGAGTCAAAGCTTATGGAGAAAATTCCGCAAGATGTATGAGACAAAACATTTTTTTCTTAACAGATCTGATGTGTTGCACTCACATGACTTTCTCAACTCTTGTACTAACCATTCTTACAAACTCTTATTCCTATATCTCCATGTTAATTAAGGTAAGTATTTGTACAAATTATCTTACTGCTTATTTCCTTGTAGGTACAAGGGGAATATTGGAATACAGTAGGCTTTGTGCGATAGTAAAATATTTTTAAGCTTTGAGATTCCGTTCTCTTTGCACGCTTAACATATAAAAAATGAACAACGTTGTTGCATTTCGCTAAAGTTCTAAGCTTTCCGAAACTCACACACATAACAAGGAATATCACCGAAATGGTTCACCCTACAAGAAAATTTATTGGGACGTAAATTGTGTATATTACCAAGATCTACATTTTTTGTATAGTATGATTTGGTCTATCTGTAACGCTTTACTAGTTATGCAAAAGTCGTCCAGAGTAAATACGACTACAGGGGCTATAGCCAGAAAATGCAAGATATATATTTCATTTGTCATAAAAATATCTCAAACATATGGCATTTTAATCAAAATCGTTAGGGCCATTTTCAAGAAAATCAAAATTTTCGAAAAATTTTCCATGTAAAGGGTAGTTTAGAGTGGGGATATTTTCTTCAAAATCTTTGTGTCACATCCTTCAACGACATTAAACTTAAATACCAACTTTGGTTTTTAAGCTAATTTTCGTTTATGAGTTATGCTGTCCACAGACTGACAGACTGACACACAGACATACACACGGACCTTTTTTTAAAAATGCTTTTTTTGGATTCAGGGGGCCTCAAAACATATATTTTCGGTGAAATCTCTACATCGAATTTTTGGGTGGAATACAATACTTCCCCTACTTACCAGTAGAGAAAGTCAAAAAGCAAAGCGGCTAATGCACACAAAGATATGAGAGAATCTGTTGCAAGTTAATGTAATGAATGGTGTGGTAGGTACACGGGGTGGAATGTGCAGGAATAACTGCGTTCCTACATATGTTTTTAGTAACGAGATGGAATGTGTTATAATATGCCACAAACGTATGGAGATATTTAACTGTTCAACATCAACTACCTGTGCTACCATCTATCGCAAGAGAAGGAAACTAGGTGGACCTTTGACATATCAGAACCTTTCCTTGCGGGGTCAGGGAGTCTACTATACATGCCGAATGTCGAGGTATCGCTCAAGTAGTTTAGGAGCACATATCAAGACAAACATACAATGTATAAATCTTACTGGAATGCATATAAACGTTATGTAAACGGTGGAATATGTTTACATAAAACATTCCTACAGCTCATCTTCTTCTATTGGTCAGACACTAATCCTTATGAACATACATTAGAAATTCATTTTAATATAATTTATTTTCTTTTTTGCAGGTATGAGAAATATTAATCCTAGAGAAATGGAATTCTGTGAGTATATATCCATTATTTACCTAACATAGCTGTCTGCCGCTATCATAGAAAGGCGCGCATGAAACCATACAACATTTAAATACTACTTTCAAAGTCTTTATTTACTAACTTTATGAAAGGAGTTCTTTAGGAAACTATCCATCACTCGCCGTAGTACACGTTGACAAATGCAGGCAATTTCCTCGCAGAGGGTGGGGATTAGGTCTACTAATAATTCTACCCTGAAGCACACTTTCAATTGTTCTCATAGAAAGATTGGATGTTTGTGCTGTTGCACAGTCCTGCTGGAAAAGACAAATTCACGCCGCCTCTCTGGCAATTCTCTAAAAAAATCTAAATATTGTTCATGAAGTAGCCCTTCATGAGGAAAAAAATTGTGTATAGTGCGCCATCAGCGGAGAAAGGTTTTTTTTCAGATTTCCAAAAGAAGATTGTATCAGAGTTTTTGTTACAAGAACTATTTTCTTTACAATTTCTGAAGTGGTCACCACACTGCGATATTCGAGGCCTTGAGGTAGATCGATGAGCTGATCGCGGTGAACCGGGAGTCTTAATAAACATGGCTACCAGCGTGCGATGTAATGGGGGGACATCTGTTAGTTTTGTTTAATCAAGAGTGAATTAGTGGCAGTATATGCTGTTTATTTGTGAACAGTGTAAATTAACCTAATTCATTTTTAACGCTTTCTTTAGAGTAATTGATTAGTTTCTCGCCTGGTTTTCGTAAATTTTACTTGTTATAGTTGAACTATTAAATTAAAATGACTATTTTTATTTATAGTGTGCAATTTTAACTGATTTAAGATATGGTTAACTCTTCAGTGAAGTTATTCAAGAATTATATTTGGTAACATGGTGATACCAGTACTGAAAGATACGTAATTCTGCTTTTGTTTTATGCGTAGAACTCAACAATATGGGTGGATGTTGTAGTGCGTTTGGGTGTAAAATTAATTATGACACTCTCTACACCCAAAAACTGTAAACTTTGTAAATATTTATAATTGTAGTTTAATGTTAATTGTGGCCTGTAAGCTGGGTCCTTGTATCGGCACCTGGCGAAACCTTCTCCCGATAAACAAAACTGAAAATGAGAAAACTATATATACCCCGATGATAGTCTAAATTTATAGATTCTGTCATTAATAAATATTCTGTAAAGTAAGTGGATACAAGTGATATTGAAAAATAAGTCTTCCAGTTTCTCCGGGGTAGACAAGATATCAGTATTACTATTCTTTTAATATGTCTGACTAGTTGTAATAGTATATTGGACCATTAAAAATCAAATTACTATTGAGAATGGAATGTTCCATTTAGATGTAAATATTCAGTTTCAGTGGAATTAAGTTTAGCAATAATCACGTGCCTTATATTTAAATTTTGATAATAATAGCAGCTATGATTAGATAGTTTATCTTTATTGTACTGATATGTGATATTTTATTTATGTAACGCATTATAATATTGTATTTTTGTTACGCGTTTTTATTTTCAATAATGAGTGACAGTTCAACGTATATCATTTCCTTACGCTGTTCCCCCAAACGGTAAAGTGATATTCACATCGGCCTCGGTTCGCCTCGATCAGCTGTTCCAAAGATGATGCAATCGGGCCGCAAGCCTCAGTGATGTTCGCATGACGTCACTTAAACTCGGTCATTTGACTGAGACAGAGTAGAATCTAGCTCAGCTTTAATATTAGCCGGACTAACACCTTTCAAATGAGAGTATTAAGATGGCCATGTTTACAAATTCACTGAGAGTATGCACTATTGTTGTCTGACAATCAAATACTAAACAACGTAGCATCGTCAAACTTTATAAGGTTGGTACTTTGTACGACACTCATTTGTTTGAAGCAACAAGCACTACCTATACGTCAGGTCAGGTACTTCTCGAAGAGCCGTCCTATTTAACAATAAATCTACTGATAGTTACAATGTATAGAGCGCTTGTTTTGTAGAGTGAACCATTTCAGAGATATTCCTTGTTATATGTGGAAATTTCGGAAAACTTAACATTTTAGTGAAATGCATCATCGTTGTTCATTTTTTATGTGTTAAGTGTGCAAAGAGAAGCGGATCTCAAAAGTTTTAAACATTTGACTATCGTTCAGCCTATTGTAATTAATCAAATAGCTGAAATGAGGCTAAGGTCGATAATTACTCGACATTTCTACCGTCAGGATAAGGTAAGGTCCTGGACAACTCACCCTGAGCGAGATTCGAAATAGGAACCTGTTGAAAATGTGAGGCAGGCAGACACGCTACCAGCACACCATGGAGGCGGGCTAGAATAGATAGATTAGAAAGAAGGAAATACGTTCTGGAAAAGGAAAGGGGATAGCTGAGCAACAAGTATGAAAAATGTTTTTACATGGTTGTGAAATGATTTCGGTGCCAAGGACACTTTGACAGTGTGCCAAGAGAAGAGGTTAGACCGTTCCTTGACATTTCATTAACAGTCTTTTTATCATCAGAGTCCGTTAAACTATTGTTACGGCTAATCCGTATTTCTACTTTCTCTCCTACGTAAAAAAGCAGTTTTCGAAGAAGGTCCCTGTGTGTGTGTATGTGTGTGTATGTATGTGTGTCAGTTTGTGGACAGCTTAACTCAAAAACCAAAACTCGGTTAAAAACCAAAGTTGGTATTTAAGTTTAATATATTTCAAGGATGCGACACGAAGATTTCGAAGAAAATTCCTCCACGCTAAATTACCCTTCAAATGGGAAATTTTGATTAAAATGTCATATGATCAAGATATGTTTATGGCAAATGAAATGATACCAAATTTTACTATACAAGAATCTCATGTGTTACACTCACATGACTTTCTCTACTCTTGTACTAACCATTCTTACAAACTCTTATTCCTATATCTTCTTCATGTTAGTTGAGATAAACATTTGTACCATTTATCTTATTGCTTATTACCTTGTAGGTACAAGGGGAATATTAGAATACAGTAGGCTTTGAGGGATAGTCAAAGCTTTGAGATCCGTTCTCTTTGCACGCTTCACATATAAAAAAACGAACAACGATGATCCATTTCACGAAAGCTAAAAGTTTTCCGAAACTGACACAAATAACAAGGAATACCTCCGAAATGGTTCACTCTACCAAAAAATTTATGTGGACATAAATTGTGTGTTTTAGTGAGATTTACATTTTTTGTTTATTAAGAATTTGTCTGTCTCTTACGGTTTACGAGTTATACAAAAGTCATCCAGAGTAAACAGGACTACATAGGCTATAGCCAGAAAATTCAAAATATACATTTGATATGCACCACAAATATTAAACATATGACATTTTAAACAAAATCCTTATGCATTTTCAAGAAAATCAAGAGTTTGGAAAAATTTCCCATGTAAAGGGTAGTTTAGAGTGGGGCCCTTTTCTTCAAAATCTTTGTGTCGCATCCTTGAAAGACATTAAACTTAAATACAAACTTTGGTTTTTAACCGAATTTTGGTTTTTGAGTTATGCTGTCCACAAACTGACACACATACACACACACACACACACACACACACACACACACACACACACACACACACACACACACACACACACACACACGGATCTTTTTCTTATTTACCTATTTATTCATGCACTCATTCATTTATTTATTTTTTGGTGAAGAGAATATTTCGGAGATATTCCTTGTTATTTGTGTGAGTTTTGTAATACTTAAAACTTTCTTGAAATGTAAGGCCGTTATTCAATCTCAAACTTTAAATCGTACTGTATTCCCATATTGCCCTTGTACCTACAAGGAAATAAGCAATAAGATAATTTGTACAAATGTTTATCTCAACTAACACGAAGAAGATATAGGAATAAGAGTTTGTAAGAGTGGTTAGTACAAGAGCATATCAGATTTTTATATTTTGTGTAGCAGACAGTGTGACCGGTTCTAAATGTTGCCGCTAGAGGGTGTGAGGCATCAAATTATCAGGCACATGGACTTTATAAAATCCTCTACTAATTGGGGTGCGCAGTGAATTATTTTTAAATAAATTTAAGCACCTACATACAGATTTCAAAGAGACATGTTGATGATAATGAGTGTCACGTAAAAAATTGTTTCGAAAAATTGGGATTAATTATCGTGACATAATTCACTTTCTGTTGTCAAACTGAAGCTTAAAGAGGAAATACTGATAGAAAATATCAGCTTTTATTTTCTCTACTACATACAGTAAAGTAGAGGAAGTATTGTATTTTACGCAAAAGTTCCATGTCGAGATTTCACCGGAAATGTATGTTTTGAGGCCCCCTGAATAAACGAAAAGTCGGTTAAAAACAAAAGTTTATATTTAGGTTTAATATTTTGAAGAAAACAGCCCCACCCTAAACTATCCTTTACAGGAATATTTTTCTACAATTCTTTCTTAAAAGTGACTATGATTTTCGTTAAAATACCATGTGTTTAAGATATTTGTATGACAAATGAAATGTATATCTTGAATTTTCTGGCTATAGCCCCTGTAGTCGTATTTACTCTGGACGACTTTTAAATAACTGGTAAACCGTTAGAGATAGAGCAAATCTTACTATACAAAAAAATGTGGATCTTGCTAAAATACACAATTTATGTCTGAATAAATTTTTGTAGAGTGAATACTTGTAATACTAAATAAGAGGTTGTTATTCATTTCTTATCTTTTGGCGTGCAAAGAGAACTGGGTTTCAAAATTTAGAATTAAAATTATACATTTCTGATGGTTCATATAAAATTAGTTTTGGGCCTCTTTAATGTTTTTTGTGCTATTCTTATGTTCTTCTGTTATTCTTCTTATGTTCTGTTCTTTTTGAAAGCTAATTCTTGTTGCTTATCACCCTTCAAAATGTGACGTTTATTTCAGCTGAGGGTTAGCACTGGATTGAGGATTAAATAAAGTTAAAATCTAACAAAAGAATTAATATTATATATTTATTATTGAGTGTTCTAGGTTTTTAAGTAGATTTTCAGTATAATGTTAATTTAAACAGTATTGAATTTTTGAAAATTTAGAAAATGCACGCAAAAAATTTAGCTCGTATTTATCGTCATGTTTTGTGATGTTTTTTCGGTCTAAATACTTACAGGGACACTGGGAGTGAACTTTTGGTCAAAATTGTCAAAAAGTCGAAAATTGTCTTTTTTTTTACCTTAAAATGTTCCTGGAACACCGGTGCATTTGGATCAGCTAACATTTTTCATATCCCCCACTCCATGTGGTCATTACGGCCCAGCGCTCTTCCCTTAACGTACACAGGATGCTCCTATATAAAAGCCTGTTTTTCTCAAAACTACATTTCTGCACATTCCAAAAGAAGGTCGCGCCTGAGTTTTGCTTCAAATTCAATGAAAATTTCCAAAAGTATTCATAAATAGCAGCTAAACAAAACTATGATTCAATATTGATGTTATCATTAACATGAATTCCAAAAACATTTTCTTTGTATGAAAAAAGTCAGTAATTTTTAAGAGTAAATTTTCTTTGTTATTAAAAAAATATGTAGAGCGAACATATTTGAAATATCTCTTCATACAATTGTTACCCATGTTTTAGAGTATCAGTTCTGCTAATATAAATGAATTTTCAAAAGTCAATAGACGCGAGCTCTATTTTGAAATAGTGCCTATTAAGTTCATAAAATAATTTATATATCATAAACGGATTATCCAATTTTAATGAGATTTGGTGTACCTCCTATTGTCATATAAATACAAACACACCAAAAATGTATCACGAAATGTGGAACTTTCAAATTTCACTCCCAGTGTCCCTTACATGTATACTATCCTATGTGCTCCTTCCTTATTTGTAGTTGACAAAACGTTCCCCTTAAAACAATCAAAATAGGGAAGATATAAGCTTATGCATTGCAAAGATGGACTTTCTCTGAGAGAGAGTGAGAGTATGAATTAATGTAGTTTTCTAGGAGAGCTGAGTGAAGCCCGTTTTTAGTTTAGAACACGTGTTTACTTTTCCCACATAAGAGAACACGGTTTTCCCCAGCGATTCACTTCGACACAAAGCGTTGTCGAAAATGCACTTTCCATGTTTCCCCGACAATTTCTTGTGGCGATATTTCTTTGTTCCGTTCGTCGCATTAATTAAGGCACGAAAGAAGCTGTTAAATTGAATTACTAAGCTCCTTCATTACACATCCCATAATAATGAAACGAGCCAGCACGCTGGGGGAATTTGTGGATGAATGAAACTTTATGGGGCGAAGGGGGGAGGGAGGCCAAACGACCGGGCTAACTTTACTTTCATCCCTAGGGACTCAAAGTACAACATACAGGAGAATTGTTAACTTGACCCGGTTCCAAGCTCGCTATCCTGGTCAAGAGCTTCTCAAAACATCTCCAACTGTCGCTGATACACTCACATGACTTTCTCTACTCTTGTACTAACCATTCTTACAAACTCTTATTCATGTATCTTCATGTTACTTGAGTATTGCTTATTTCCTTGTAGGTACAAAAGGAATATGGGAACACAGTAGACTGAGCGATAGTCAAATCTTGTACAGCAGCTTTGAAAATCAGTATCTTTGCACGGCTAAGATATAAAAAAGTGCATAAGGACCTTGCATTTGAAAAAAGTATTTTCTCCAACTATCATTGTATCAAACTATGCAAAATACTGTAGAAAAATCAGCCCATTTGCGTTTATATCTCTTTATTTTCCATATAAACCTTTACATACATGCACAGTTCTCTTTTACTGATGTTAACACAGTCTACAGTCTTTCATGATATTACAACTCACAACTGTTTACTTCTCATAACCTTGACTCACTCCTTTCACTGTCTTTCTTCACTTTCTCTGTCTCTCATACACTAATTACACAAATACACAGTTCTCTTTTACTGATGTTAACACAGTCTACAGTCTTTCATGATATTACAACTCACAACTGTTTAGTTCTCATAACCTTGGCTCACTCCTTTCACTGTCTTTCTTCACTTTCTCTGTCTCTCATACACTAATTACACAAATAAACAGTTCTCTTTTACTGATGTTAACACAGTCTACAGTCTTTCATGATATTACAACTCGCAACTGTTTACTTCTCATAACCTTGACTCACTCCTTTCACTGTCTTTCTTCACTTTCTCTGTCTCTCATACACTAATTACACAAATACACAGTTCTCTTTTACTGATGTTAACACAGTCTACAGTCTTTCATGATAGATCCGGACCCTGATTATAGGTAAGTAGTGGTAGTAAATATGTGGTAATTTCACCAGCAATTTCACAAGCCTTGGAGTCTGAAAAATTTTCAGGAGATAACTCGTATGTGGTTAACAGTTAATCTTGAAGGTCTCATATCTGTACCATACCATCTTGTTTCATCATGTGTATAGAGGGATCAGTACAGAGACACAGATAGTCCCCCTTTAAGACGGCAGATGGCATTAGGGTGCTATTCACTCTATGTGCTTTCCTTATCTGTGGATAGATGGCTTAGCATTCACTATTTCTATCTATTTTTCATCATTGTAGTATTTTAGATGTACTGTGGAACTTCGGGTTGTGATATTAATTATCCAATACTATATTTACGTTGGCGAGTGAAGAAACCCAATCGAATTGGTCGGCCCATGTGTTTTGAACCTGGTGTGTGTGATAGTCGATGTCTGTTAACAGCGTAACTCAAACATAAAATGTTATATATTCCCATAGTCCAGATATGTGTGAAAAGGCCTCTAGAAATAAAGAAATCAAATCTATGTCCTTAATTAGTCATATTAGAGGTCATTAAACAGTTAAATAATAATATATAAAATGGACAGAATAGGAAATCTTGGTGCTAGTGGAGATATCCGAGTATTATCACCATAAACCATTTGTGTACGTGGTCTAATGTATGAAAAAGGCTCTAAAAATGGCATTTTCATCTGTCAGAATGCGCCACCGCGCTGAGTGCTTTCCCACGTTGTTTAGAAATGCATTCCTCTTTTGATATCATCTCACCCAGGTATATGGCGTTTAAACAAATGCATCCGCTGCCTGGCTCTGAACACATGAATAACGACAAAATAGCACGCGCCGCCATTTGCCTTTAGTACAAAAAAATAAACCAGCCCATAACTCTTCATTTCGACCCCTCGCTTCATCACGGTGATGAAAAGGGAGGGAGGGAGGGAGGTAGGGAGAGAGGGAGGGTTCGAATATTGCAGCTTTTCCTCACCAACTTACTATTGAAGGAAATTAATATGGCGTCGACGTCGTCTTGACAGTCGAGAAAAAGCTGACGACTGTGTAGCGGAATTAGCTGCAACTTTTTGAGTGCCTTTTGGCGTTATCCCGCAAATCCGAAAAGTAAAGCCGATATTTCTAAGCCCTTTAGAATTGAAGAATGGACCGCAGCAAAACGATTTTACTCCGGTTTTCGTTATTCGACTATCTATAATCTTCTTTAAGTCGCTGTTATTTGAAACTTTCCCTGCATTCGTCTCCGGGCCAATGTGTTTCACATGACTTTCGCTATCCATTATCCAAAAACCATTTTTACAAACGGCTTCTTTATCGCCTTCAGGTTATCTAAAGTGTTATTCTGAAAGCACGACTCATTGCCTACAGACTGAATGGGGGTGCAAGTAGTGTGTCTGCCTTACATTCAAGAGGTCCCAAGTTCGAATCTCACTTAGGATGAGATACCCATATAACGTTTTTCCTAGATTTTCCCCAATTATTTTGTGGCTAAACTATTTAGCAGTAAATGTAAATACACAAATAAAAGAATAAAAACACAAAATGTAGGCAGACTAAACACGAAATTCTCACCTAATTTCCACTCCAGTAAATACTACAATGGTTTTACAGTTCTAAAGCAAATGAATAACAAAGTTAAAATTGTCGAAATAGACGTAAACAGAGTCTTTTGAGACATTGAAAGGGGGAGATAGAGACATCGCGGGGACGGCGGCGCGTGTATAGAAACAAAAACAACTCAGGCAAAGTTGCAAGATTTGTGCAGTCATTCAGATACGAGTAGCGGCGCACGACAGAGATTGCAGAAAGCTCTTAAACACGTGGCGGCCGTGGGAAACAGGTATGCTTCTGCTAATTATAGGACCTGGCAAACCAGTACATAAGCAGATATTATTAAAAATGTGAGCAATTACTTTAAAGGACGGGAAGGCAAATTTGACTCGGCGATTGCAGATACTGTGTGGCTGTAACTGGCGTTCCCATAAGTAAAGTAATTAGAACCATTAAACCAGATATTCACAACTATACAACTGCAACAAAGACGAAATGCGACGAAAACAAAACCGCTTCTGAAGTGATGGCTTCTTCGTCGTCTTCGGAGGATGAAGAAGAAAACAAAATTGTAAAATATTAAGATTGGGTAAATCCTAAGTATATATTTACGTCAATGTAAGCTGTCCACAGACACACACACACACACACACACACACACACACACACACACACACACATTTTTTCTTTCTATTCAGGGGGTCTCAAAACATAATTTCGAGTGAAATTTCCACATCGAATTTTTCCGTCGAATCCAATACTTCACTTACTGTATTGAGTAGAGGAAGTAAAAATTAGAAAGTAGCTCATTAAGATATAAAGTTTATGTCAAGAGCATTTTCGCAGTTGCTCTAAAAGCCTGGAAAATATCAGTAGATAATGTAACAAGTGATCTGTGTGATAGTGCGTTCAATTGTTTTATTTAACATCGGCTGTGTGGAAGACTTATAAAGGCAGAGGAAATGTAGCATTTTAAAGTCTGTGTCGTGGAAATATTCCACTTAATTACGAAATAATGAGAGAGCCTTTGAAAAGTGAGCATCAAAGGTTGCGCGCGCACGTTTATATCCTGTGTTGAACAGAAGCACCGCAAGATGGAACTTTGAATGTTGATTAATTAACGAGAACTGGTGCTGCCTTTGATTACTTATAATGCGAAGTGTTGCAAGTAAGCCGATCAAGGCTTCCCTCCTTCGTTATCTGTCTGTGTGTCTGTCTGTCTGTCCTTCAAGCAGTCGAGGAGAAGCGAGGCGAGCGGTTTAAACATCAGACACTTGCTGCACTCTTGCCTTAAACCCTTGGAAATAAAAACACAATCTTTAAACTTGTCTACGATATTCCAACCTTGTGCTTACTTAGGTAAGAGTACGGATGTGCCGAGTTTTATTCCATACTCGATATTGATACGGAATAGTTTCCACCATACCTGATAGTTTCAATACAAAATAGTGTTGCCTGAACTGTGTAATGCCAATGAAATTAATTAATTAGGTACACATATTTAATGAGACAAAATTTAAAGCCACCAGAGTACTTACTTTCTCTACTTGTAAATTACACCCAAAAATTGCATGTTGAGATTTCGCCCTGTAACCCCCCCCCCCAAAAAAAAAAAAAAAAAAAAAAACATTTTTGGAAAAAGGTCCGTGTGTGTCAGTCTGTGGACAGCATAACTTAAAACCCAAGAGTCAAGGATGCTACACGAAGATTTTGAAGAAAATAGCCCCATCCTAAACTACCCTTTAGGTGGAAACTTTTTCGAAAATATTGATTTTCTTGAAAATGGCTCTAACGATTTCGATTAAAATACCATATATTTATCATATTTGTGTGACAAATAAAATGTATATTTTGAATCTCCTGGCTATAGCCTATGTAGTCCTGTTTACTCTGGATGACTTTTGTATAACTCGTAAACCGTAAGAGATAGACAAAATCTTACTATACAAAAAATGTAGATGTTGCTAAAACACACAATTTACCACACACACATCGAATTTTTGGTTCGAATAAAATACTTGCTCTACTTTATATAGTAGATAAAGTAATATGCAGCCATCGCAATCCAGATGGTATTTAACACTATGGGATATCTATGCCACTATTGACTCGCATCGAAGCTTTCATTTAAATGTTTCAGTATTCAAGAGCGATTGTGCGAGCTATACACAAAGAATATTAAAATTCTGTTGATCAAGGTATTGCAACCATATACCTACATAATATAGGGGCAGAGTTCATAAGGAATAGCATTAAAGGATGCCTGTTATTGGGATCGATACATAGCGTAACCTGCCAGCACACATGTTTGTTATCTGATGTGTTGCAGCCTTCACGCCTGCGCACAATGTCAAGGTCATATCGCCCACCCATCCTGTTTCATCAGCTGAGACAATCCGGCCACTAAATCAAACATTGCACCTTCGCAGCTTCATGTGTTGCACTCACATGACTCCCTACTCTTGTATTACTACAAACACTTATTCCTATATCTTCTTCCTGTTACTGAAGATAAATATTTGCAGAAATTACGTTATTGTTTATTTCCTTGTAGGTACAAGGGGAATATTAGAATACACTAGGCTTTGTGCGATAGTCAAATCTTTTAAAGCTTTGAGATTCTGCTCTCTTTGCACACTTAACATATCAAAAAATGAACAACGATGTTCCATTTCACGAAAGCTTGAAGTTTTCCGAAACTCACACACATAACAGGGAATATCTCCGAAATGGTTCAACCTACAAGAAAATTTATTGAGACATAAATTCAGTATTTTAGCAAGATCTACATTGTTTGTTTAGTATGATTTGGTCTGTCTCTAACGGTTTACCAGTTATGCAAAAGTCGTCCAGAGTAAATACGACAACGGGGGCTATAGCCAGAAAATTCAAAATATTGTGACTTTTTTTTTTGGTTGTGGGTGTGAAGTAAAGAAGACAGATGTAGTCTAGATAAAGAACACTTTTATTTCCGTAAACAGTAACTTTTTACACTCGTTGCAACAGCAAGAAAGTCTTTTCCCATTCTCCAACAGCACGGCTCCGAACTCGTAACACAAAGAACTAACTCTTCTCCGTCGGCACAACTCTTCACATCGTCTGTCCGTCTCCGTCGGCACGACTCCTCGATGCTTCGCATACGTCTCTTGTTTCCGTCGGCACGAGTACTCAACGCTTCACATACGTCTGACTGCCTCTTCTCACATTTTACCGCTATTTATATCTCCCAGGCACTATTCTGGAAGCTTCAGGAACGTTCACTTATTGCGGTGAGATACAAAGTAGAAGATTCCAGTAGCCTCTATCCTTTTCTCTCTTTCGGCAAGCGCCCCAACAATGCAGCCATTCTCTGTCTCTTTCCTTCGGCTCCTTTGCGGTAGTGCCGACAATAATGCGATGGGTGACACTGCTGTTGTCGGCAATTAGATGCGGCGGGCGCGGTGACAATATACATTCCCTTTGCTATACAAATATCTCAAACATATGACATTTTAATGAAAATGGTTAGAGCCATTTTCAAGCAAATCAAAATTTTCGAAAAATTTTCCATATAAAGGGTAGTTTAGGGTGGGGCTATTTTCTTCAAATCTTCGTGTCGCATCCTTGAAAGACATTAAACTTAAATACCAACTTTGGTTTTTAACCGACTCTTAGTTTTTGGATTATGCTGTCCACACACGGACGCACGCACGCACACACATGCACGCACACACACGGACGCACGCACGCACGCACACACACACGGACGCACGCACGTACGCACGCACACACACACACGGACCTTTTTCTAAAAAAAAATTGTTTTTATGGATTCAGGGGTCTCAAAACATATTTCCCGTGAAATCTCGACATGGAATTTTTGAGTGGAATACAATACTTCCCCTACTCACCAGTAGAAGTAGGTAAAGAGGGGGTTAGGATGATATTTGGGCTGTTAGCTATCACGGCGAAAGGAAAGGAAAGGAATGTCTATAAATGTGGGGAAGTCTAAATGAAGTGGCCGAGCGAGGGAGTGAAATGTCGCCTTGCCTTTGATATTAATGGTCATAACCAGAGCGCTGGGAGTACTTACTTTTCATGCTTGGAATGCGTCCAAACAAAAACAATTAATATAATGAGAGGACGTGATAATGGACTCTTATAATACCACCAAATGTTTTAACTCCTGCAAATTTATGTTCTGTTCAGAAACGATTCTCTCATCGATTACAGAATGGGGATAAAATACATGCAGTTAAAACATCTTGAATAATTACTAAAATTAAGTTTATATGACAAACTGCTGATTCTCTATGCTTATGTGGTTCAACCTACGTGGATGTAAAAATATTTAGAAGGGTTTAAATTCTTTAAATTTTGAAATGACAATACATTTTAAATTTATATCATAATGTAATGCAAATTTTCATACTATTTTCAGTAAAAGAAATTTTAAAAGTTTGGTGTGTTGCACTCACATGACTTTCTCTACTCTTGTACTAACCATTCTTACAAACTCTTATTACTATATCTTCTTCGTGTTAATTAAAATAAGCATTTGTACAAATTATCTTATTGCTTATTTCCTTGTAGGTGCAAGGGGAATATTAGAATACAGTAGGCTTTGTGCGATAGTCAAATCTTTTAAAGCTTTGAGATTCCGTTCTCTTTGTACACGTAACATATAAAAAAATTAAAAACGATGATCCATTTCACGAAAGTTCCAAGTTTTCTGAAACTCACACACATAACAAGGTATATCTCCGAAATGGTTCACCCTATAAGAAAATTTATTGACACATAAACTGTGTATTTTAGCAAGATCTACATTTTTTGTACAGTATAATTTGGTCTATCTCTAACGGTTTACCCGTTATGCAAAAGTCGTCCAGAGTAAATACGACTACAGGGGCTGTAGCCAGAAAATTCAAGATACACATTTCATTTGTCATACAATTATCTTAAACATATGGCATTTTAATCAAAATCGTTGGAGCCATTTTCAAGAAAATCAAAATTTTCGAAAACTTTCCCATATAAAGGGTAGTTTAGGGTGGGGCTATTTTCTTCAAAATCTTCGTGTCACATCCTTGAAAGACATTACACTTAAACACCAACTTTGGTATTTAACCTAGTTTTCATTTTGGGGTTATGCTGTCCACAGACACACACACGGACCTTTTTATAAAAATATATTTTTTGGATTCAGGAGGCCTCAAAACATATATTTCCGGTGACATTTCGGCATCAAATCTTTGGGTGGAATACAATAATTCCTCTACTTACCAGTAAAGAAGGTAAGAAAGAGGTTTATGTGTAATTGCGTTGATTTGACTTGCGCAAACCCGACACGAAATGTAAAAATAAAGAAATTAAATAATTTAAAAGTTAATAGTGTTACATAAAATATGTGTTATGTAAAAATGGTTTATCGCCAATGGAAATATATTTTGTGACAATTCAGCAGCTATACATTTTGTGAAAACGAGGTTATGGTTTTTGATTTTGTCCAATCCATGAAATATATATAACATTTTTCGTACATGTTTTTTTTTATTTTTGTGACAATACGTTTCGTGTGCCGGCATCTCAGAGTCAGTCGTGTTCAACATTTTTAGTTGTTCTAAACTCGCGCTAGTTGTTGTTCGATTGAACGAGCGAGACTAATCCATTGTTATTGTTGTCTCTGATTGGCGAAAACCTCTACTTTAATGAAGTGCATTAAAGTGCAGCTACTATAATAACTATATTTTGCCATTCTCGAGAAAAAATCATATATTACATTTTTTTTCTAGTTTAATACGTTTATTAAAGCTAGCACAGGAAGTAAAAATGGAAATGTGTGTTTTTCATTTGCCTTGAGTGGGACGTGGCCATGTTTGTACTGGGGGAATTAAAGAAACATTATAATAAAATTACCGCCATGTTTTTCCGTAAACATCAGCAAGGGCAACATGAATGTGTACTTTATAAAATAATTAATGTGGGGTGACTGCGGTTGGTAGGTACCGTGCCTAAGGTGTGACATTTATTCGACGTCACTCGCTTTTTTTTCTGTCGCAGTGCACAAAGAAGGATAAAAAGTGACGTCACCACCAGGACCGCAGGCAGCAGCCAGGCCTTCAAGTTTTCTGGAATTAATTTAAACCGAAAGTCGACGGACGGAGCTGAGGAAGTGTCGACGTGTGGTCTTGGGTTTAAACCTTTCACCAGCACAGAAATGTACCACTGTGCTCTTTCCCAACAGCGAGGCAGTTTTATTGTAAAATATCAGCTAAGTTTGCAGCGAGCTACGAACACAATACCATTTCACAATTTATTGTAAGTGTGTAAATTGAAGTGTTTACTTATTTCCTTCTCACACTCTCCCTGTATCTCTCCTTTTTCCCTCTTTCTCACGCTCTCCAGTATCTCTCCTTTTTCCCTCTTTCTCACACTCTCCCTTTCTCTCATTTTCCCCTCTTTCTCACGCTCTCCTTATCTCTCCTTTTCCCATCTTTCTCACACTCTCTACGTATCTCTCCTTTTTCCCTCTTTCTCACGCTCTCCCTGTATCTCTCATTTTCCCCTCATACTCACGCTCTCCCTGTATCTCTCATTTTCACTTTCTCACTCTTTCTCGGTATCTCTCCTTTGCCTCTCTTTCTCACCTTCTGTCCCTATCTCTTCGTTGCCCCGCTTCTCGCCCCCCCCCCCCCTCTCTCTCTCTCTCTCTCTCTCTCTCTCTCTGTCACTTTTTTTTCTTTGTTCGTCTCCTTTTTCTCCCCATCTATCCTATTTTCCTCTTTCCCACTCCCTCTTTTGTACCAATAGACATACTGGAATACAATTATTTAATATGCGTTTTAACAAAAAATTGAAAATACTCAAACAACTTAGATTAAATATATATCTATCTCTCTGTGTTAATTCCAAAAGTAAATGTTAAAGGAATAGTGAACATTATACCTATATACGGAGATGTTAGAGGTATGAACGCCGGAAGTCAGTACATTTGCTGTGCGTTGAACAAAGGCCCAACTATCAGAAGTGGACTCAGAGAGCCTATAGCCTGTAGGGCTGAAGCAACCGTCAATTACAGCACGGTGAGATTTTGATGTACGTCCAGAAACAGAAAAGCAGCAGGAATGCGTAACGCTGCAGGCTCGTAGGGTAAAGGCTGAAATCTGAAGGTGTAATTGTAAGGTATGCCTACTGACAGTGCCACCCACACGGCAAAGGCACAAAAGTTATTAACACCTCTATTGCCATACCTTTGAATTCCTTTATCATCTCAGAGACTGGGTAACGCGCGATATTGCCTTAAATATACACATGATTTTCTCTTTCTGCCATTCCATCCTTTATTCCCCTCTCTTCTCCTTTTATATCTCCTCCATCTTCTATATCCTATCTGGTCCTACTGTCCTATGCTCGCAAAAGACTTCTTTCTGGCAGAACCCGGTAGAATTCAACCTTCCTGAGGCGGCTTACGGAAGGCTGCCACAACAGGATATTCTAAGTCAAAATTTTTCTTCGCTAGAGAAAGATGTGCGCTTGTGTGAACAGCTTTTAAAGATGGGACACAAAGGTATTCATCAAAGGTTTCGTTTAAAATATATATTTAAGATATTGTTGTGAGAAATAAAGTCTTCTGAACGACTTTCGTTCAACTGATAAACCCTAGGAAAAACACACAGACACACATATACATCCACACATGACAAATCCCACTCCTGACACCAGAATAACAAATGGCAAGTCTCATTATTCTTCTGTCACTTTGTTTCTCTTTAAAGATGGAGCACAAAACTCAATTCTCTGTTTTACCACTAGCGCATTCTACAACTGGCCGCGATCTGACAACTGTTTTGTTCTTCCATAACCTTAATACGTACTTCACTGCCTTTTTTCGGTCTAACAAACTCTTGGCTTCGTCGACCATACTCATTTAAAGTTCTTCACACAACAAACAACTCCGACGGAACGATTGAATGTCCCAAACTGTCTCTGATGATACACACATTCTCTCAACACTGACTGTAGACAATTACACACCGCTAAAAGCTGTCTCGTTCAACATTGATGTCCAGAGTGTAAAAAGTCTCTCTTTTCTCGCCGCCCTTATATAAACGATAATGGCGTAGAACGGATCTTTCTTCAAATTTCTCGAACCTCTGGTATATAAATCGGCATTAAGTTTAGCGAGCAGTGCTGACTGCTGCGTTCTCGTCGTTTACTTGTTGCGCACTGGGGTGAGATAGCTGGACCTTGTCTCACTTCTGTGCTGCACGGCCGCCTAGTGGTGTGAGCTAGTAGACCCCAGCTCTTTCGCTGACCGTCGCCACAATATATATATTAACAATATGTAACAATTGCGGTGTCCGGCAGGCAACGGCTGTACTGGAGCAAGGGTCTTTTTCTTAGGGTATGCGCAGGTCCAAATAATTCTTGAATTTTTATCAAACTTTAAGGTCTGACCTTGTTTGCTCCTCCGAACGAGACGTCCCGACCTCAAAGATAGTGCGATCAGCTTGCCCAGCAGTATGACGCTACGCTATGATTTGAAATAAAACCGTTAAACTCCAACTCTTGAAACTCAATGTTTCAGAAGCAAGTTGCATTAGCGAAGTCAGACAATGACGTGACACCTTTTTCTCCCAAACTTCTTCAGTAAATCAAAATACCAAATATGGCACACCATCGCTATTTGTGTAACAAAGTTTAGGCGTTGTTTGTCACGCTCTCTGTTTGTAACAACACATTAATATTGTAAACGTCAGAGTTGAAGGAATATCGACGTGCAACACAAACAAAGCGCCTGGCCCAATTAAAGTTAATGACATTAAGGTAGAAGAGTGTCTTAGGAACCACGTCACAAGTCTATCACCACAAACTTTCCAACAGTTCCGACACACAGCACTCTCTCTGCGTTAGTTCAGTTTATAACAGATGGGGAAATGCGTACACTGACAGTGTTGCTTCAAATATGAACGAAAATTCAATAAAATCCTCAATATGTAAGATATCTTGAAACTGTCCCACGGCAGCGTTAACGCAACAAAGAACGGTTGGGACCGGTCTGTACCACCCCACTGGCGCGCCGCGTAACAAACTCACGCGAGCAAGAACGTAACCATAATCGAGCGTCAACACAACGGGCTTTCCAGAATATTCAAGAAGTGTTCGGTGGATGGTGTAGGTATCTATAAAAGTTCAAGAAAGGTGTGTGTTAGGTCACTGTCACTATATAAGGAGGCGAGGCAACGAATTAGAGTTAGATATGAGTTCGTCAGTGTGTTAGTAAGAGTGAGACAGCTGTAAAAGTTACGACATCTCGAAGTGAAGAAGTTCTTAGTGCTTGGTAGCTCTATTGTCAGAGTTAGTGTATGAGAGATAGAGAAAGTGAAGAAAGACAGTAAAAGGAGTGAGTCAAGGTTATGAGAAGTAAACAGTTGTGAGTTGTAATATCATGAAAGACTGTAGACTGTGTTAACATCAGTAAAAGAGAACTGTGTATTTGTGTAATTAGTGTATGAGAGACAGAGAAAGTGAAGAAAAACAGTGAAAGGAGTGAGTCAAGGTTATGAGAAGTAAACAGTTGTGAGTTGTAATATCATGAAAGACTGTAGACTGTGTTAACATCAGTAAAAGAGAACTGTGTATTTGTGTAATTAGTGTATGAGAGACAGAGAAAGTGAAGAAAGACAGTGAAAGGAGTGAGTCAAGGTTAAGAGAAGTATACAGTTGTGAGTTGTAATATCATGAAAGACTGTAGACTGCGTTAACATCAGTAAAAGAGAACTGTGTATTTGTGTAATTAGTGTATGAGAGACAGAGAAAGCGAAGAAAGACAGTGAAAGGAGTGAGTCAAGGTTATGAGAAGTAAACAGTTGTGAGTTGTAATATCATGAAAGACTGTAGACTGTGTTAACATCAGTAAAAGAGAACTGTGTATTTGTCTAATTAGTGTATGAGAGACAGAGAAAGTGAAGAAAGACAGTGAAAGGAGTGAGTCAAGGTTATGAGAAATAACAGTTGTGAGTTTTAATATCATGAAAGACTGTAGACTGTGTTAACATCAGTAAAAGAGAACTGTGTATTTGTGTAATTAGTGTATGAGAGACAGAGAAAGTGAAGAAAGACAGTGAAAGGAGTGAGTCAAGGTTATTAGAAGTAAACAGTTGTGAGTTGTAATATCATGAAAGACTGTAGACTGTGTTAACATCGGTAAAAGAGAATTGTGTATTTGTGCAAAAATTTGTTAAGAAAATAAAGTTAGAAAAAATAATTGCAGTGTTGTCTATTTTGTTAACGTATTATCATGACAAATGAAATGTATATATTGAATTTTATATGAACATTCTTAGAAGTTTTCTTCATTCTGATTGGCATTTATATAACTGGCAAACTGTAAGAGATAGACAAAAAATCACTACCATTGTTCCAAACTATTATTGCTATATGCTCTTCAGGTTAATTGGGATAAATATTTGTAAAAATTATCTCATTGTTATTTCCTTTTAGGTACAAGGGGAATATTAGAATACAGTAGCCTTTGGGCGACAGTCAAATCTTTTAATCCTTTCAAATTCCGTTCTCTTTGCACACTTAACATGTAAGAAAATGAACGATGTTCCATTTCACGAAAGTTTTAAGTTTTCCGAAACTGATACAAATAACAAGGAATATCTCCGAAATGGTTCACCCTACAAGAAAATTTATTGAGACATAAATTGTGTATTTTAGCAAGATCTACATTTTTTGTGTACTAAGATTTTTATTACCCGTTACGTTTTACGAGTTATTCAAAAGTCATCCAGAGTAAATACGACTACAGGGGCTATAGCCAGAAAAATCAAAATGTACATTTCATTTGTCATACAAATATCTCAAACATATGACATTTTAATCATAATCGTTGGAGCCATTTTCCAGAAAATCAAAATTTTAGGAACATTTTCCAGGTAAAGGGTAGTTTATGGTGGGGCAATTTTCTTCAAAATCTTCGTGTCACATCTTTGAAAGACATTAAGCTTAAATACCAACTTTGGTTTTTAACCTGCTTTTCGTTTTTGATTTATGGTGTCCACACGCGCACACACACACACACACAAACACACACACACACACCCACACACACACCCACACCCACACACACATACACACACACACACATACACACTATTGAATTTTTGGGTGGTACACAGGACCTCCCCTAAGTAGTAAAGGAAGTAATATTTCAGGCAACCAATTGCTGTAAATGAATGTGTTTTGATTTCACCTGTAAGGGTCTACAGCACCCCATCAGATAACACAACATTAGCATACAATGGGGTGTTTACAAGACCCCTCAAACAAACAGGGGGGTGAAATATCCACGTGTCACACTTTTTATAAATAATTGCTAACCGACATGCAGTAAAATATATAAATATAACTCATAGATCCGAAAATAAAACGGAGGGCGTAAATAAAAAGGAAATATTATGTACTAAACTCACATGGCTTTCTATAGCATTCTTCAGTACATCTTTACAAAAGCTTGTTAACAGACATAAACATCTGTAGGTACAAATTATCTATTACTGATTTTCTTATAGATAAAAGACGAATTGGGGAATACAGTAGGCTTCCTAGTTGATTGTCCGCGATACAATCGTGAGCGCCAGCTGTTTGGCCTGGGTTCTACTTTGAAGTCAATATTAGATGACGACCCGGTAGCTGTTAATACAGTGCTGCTGTTCGTCGGCAGTATTGGCTTTGGTAAGCTGGTTTAATTTGTATTTTATTTCATGGTTTTATTTTTTCATTTTTTATCTGCTTACCTTTTAAGATAAATTTACACGTTTTAATTGTTTTTTGCGTACCTTTTTAGACGAATTTACAAGTTTTAACTGTTTTGACTTACCTTTTGTATAAGTTTTTTATTTTACCTATTATGTTTTAGCTATTTTCGGTTTTAAACTTTTAATTAAGAGTGTTAAGTGGTGGTAAGTTTTTACTGCTTTTATCCTTTTGACTTGGGGCTCTAATGACCTAGCTGTCGACGGGCCCTTAAACCCTACCCACTCACTCTCTTACAGTAGGCTTTAAGTGATTATGTTGGCATGAATACAAATAAAATACAAGAATAAGGAAATAAACAAATCCTAAGTGTTGGCTAAGTTCAATTATAAACAAGGAATATGTCGGAAATGGTGATCTGTACAAAAATATAACTGGTAAACCGTTAGACAATCTTATCATACAAAAAATGTAGATCTAGCTAAAACACAATATATGGTCAAACACCTTAAAATCCTTAAAAATATTTTAGAGTAAACCATTTTGCAGGTATTCCTTATTTGTGCAAGTTTTGGTAGATTTACATTTTTGTCAAATGGAAGATCGTGGTTTATTTCTTTCTATCTTAACCGTGCAAATAGAGGAATCTCAAAGCTTTAAAAGATTTGACTATCGCACAAAGCCTACTGTATTCCCATATTTCCCTTGCACCTACAAGGAAATAAGCAATAAGATAATTTGTACAAATGTTTATCTCAACTAACACGAAGAAGATATAGGAACAAGAATTTGTAGGAATGGTTAGTAGATGAGTAGAGAAAGTCATGTGAGTGCAACACATCAGATTTTTTACATAATTTTAAGTTTGAAAATGGAGTGCCAAATAGATATACTGGTGGATTAGATTCGCGGAAATGCGGTAGTAAAAATTGAAGAGGTAGGAATGGTTCATGAAGATATGAAATAATTTTATTGCAGTAGCGACAGCAGTTGTTCTAATTAACCTGACAGTATCTAGTCCAGGATCTGTGCCACTCTGAAGGAAACGTCACGGGCAAAGTTGACATTTGCAAAATCCCCTGTTAACGTGGACCGGCGCTGGCTAAGCTTTTGTTTGCCATACAGCATCCTGGTCATTTCCTGGGATTTGTGGTGAAGAACCAAGCGTTCCTCCAGACAAGGGATTAAAAATATGATTTGTTGCAGTCACGTGACTTCAATTACACACCTCGTTGCAGACGTAAGAACTACACATTTGTCTGTTGATAAAAACAATAAAGGAATTCATACTCAATCCTGAACACTGAAAAATGTGGTGTTACACTCACATGACTTTCTCTACTCTTGAACTAACCATTCTTACAAACTCTTATTCCTATATTAGAATACAGTAGACTTTGAGCGAGTCAAATCTTTTAGAGCTTTGAGATTCCGTTCTCTTTGCACACCTAACATAAAAAATGAACAACAATGTTCTATTTCACGAAACTTTTGTTTTCCGAAACTCACACACATAACAAGGAATATCTCCGAAACGGTTGACCCTACAAGAAAAGTTATTGAAACATAAATTGGGTATTTCAGCAAGATCTACATTTTTTGTATAGTATGATTTGGTCTATCTGTAACGGTTTACCAGTTATGCAAAACTCGTCCAGAGTAAATACGACTACAGGGGTTATAGCCAGAAAATTCAAGATATACATTTCATTTGTCATAAAAATATCCCAAACAGATGACATTTTAATAAAATCGTTAGAGCCATTTTCAAGAAAATCAAAATTTTCGAAAAGTTTTCCATGTAAAGAGTAGTTTAGGGTGCGACTATTTTCTTCAAAATCTTTGTGTCACATCCTTGAAAGATATTACACTTAAATACCAACTTTGGGTTTTAACCGACTTTTCGTATTTGAGTTATGCTGTGCACAGACACATGGACTTTTTTCTAAAAATGCATTTTTTTTTATTCAGAGGGCCTCAAAGCATATATTTCCGGTGAAATCTCGACATCGAATTTTTTGGTGGAATACAATTCTTCCCTTACTTACCAGTAGAGAAGGCAATAATGTAACAGAATGACAGTTTGAGAAACCCCACTCCTGACACCATGCGACAAATAACTTACAATTATTGTATTGTTCTCTCGTAACCTTGGCAGACACAAACACGCACACACACAAAGACACACGTACCTTCTTCTAAAGGGGTTTTGTTTTTATTCATAGGGCTTCAAAACACGTATTTCCAATGAAATATCGATAAACATTTTTGGGTGGTATTTAGTAACTTCCGCATCTAAATGCGTGGAAGAGAAAATAATAAGGTATGTTGGGTATAGGTTATGTGAATGAAACATTAATATTTTTTTAGTTCAGGGTGCCTCAAAACGTGTATCTCCGCTGAAATTTGGGGCGCAATGTAATGCCTCCTCTGTTTACTCCAGGAACTAAACCTGGGAGTGGTGGATATAAGTATTCTATGCACGTGAGCAGCCAGATACTTTGTTTGCTGCTGTGAAGGAAGAATGCTCGCTTGATTGACTTGGCTGTTGAAAAGGCAGACGTGTCGATCAAAAGAACGATCTTATTATCGGAGGCACGCGTGGGGGTCTCGTCCCTACTTAACCCCGTTATTATCTCACTTCGGCGGCGTTGAGAGGTGATTTTCGCAGAGCCCTGCAGCAACTGTCTCCCGCCCATGCCGCGGGCTGGGCGCCGCTTCACGCACATAACACCGTGAAATCAGAGCTACTACAACCTATACATTAATCCTCATTGAAACAAAATTACCTTATTTCCTTATTCAGTAGCAGCCGCGGGCATAGGATTATATGTGACGTTATCGTTGAAGTAGCGACAGAAATGGCAATCCATCCCACGTACCGTTTTGAAAACAAGTTACATTACAATAATAGCCTGGGAAATTTTAGATAATGAAGGTCTTGTAGACTATTACCAAACGATTTATTATAATTTGCGTCACAGGGGAAAAGTACGAGTATTGCAGAACTCAAACCAATAATGAAAAATATCTCGGAAATCATTAATTCCACACAAAAAGATTGTTTTATCAGAGCACCTCAGGAGCTGTTCTGGGAAAATGCAGGATAAGCATTTCAATAAGAGTCAAAATAGCTTCAAAATATTGTTCCTTATAGAGTTGTACATTTCTAACACAGCCAGACAAACAGACGGTTGTACACACAGACCTCATTCTAAGAATATCTTTTTTCGTTTCATTACATAAAATGTATTTAATTTATTGCATAAATATATCTCTATGGGAGAGAGAGAGAGTGTGCGTGTGTGTATGTGTGTGTATGTGTGTGTATGTGTGTGTGTGCGCGCGCGTGTGTGAGTGTGGACACCATAAATCAAAAACGAAAAGCAGGTTAAAAACCAAAGTTAATATTTAAGTTTAATGTCTTTCAACGATGCGACACTAAGATTTTGAAGAAAAAAGCCCCACGCCACACTACCCTTTACATGGAAAATTTTTCGTAAATTTTGATTTTCTAAAAAATGACTCTAATGATTTTTATTAAAATGCCACATATTTAAGATATTTCTTATGAAATGTATATTTTGAATTTTCTGACTATACCCTATGTAGTCCTGTTTACTCTGGATGACTTTTGTATAAGAGATAGACAAAATCTTTCTACACTAAAAACGTAGATCACATTAAAAAGAGACCGTTTATGTCAATTGATCTTTTTTGTAAAGTGAACCATTTCGGGGATGTTCCTTATCATTTGTCAGATTTTTGTAATACTTATAGACGTTGTCGTTATTTTGTTATTCTCTGCTGGCACAAAGAGAACGGAATTTCAAAGCCCTCCATAGCGACCACCTTTAAAACATTTCACTGTCGCTTAACGTTTGCAGTATTCCCATATTCCCCTTGTACCTACAAGGAAATAAACAGTAAGATAATGTGTACAAATGTTTATGTCAACTAACATGAATAGAACATGTTATTTGTTGGCAATTAGCCATTTCCGAGATATGCTTCTCGGAAGGCTAATTGCCATATTTAAAGACATTAATCCGTAGCACTGTAAGTATAAAATACATTTTTCCGCTACAGAAATCCAACACCGTTTATAAACGCTAGGTTGTGAAAAAGGCAATAAATCTGGTTCTTGATTCAACACGTTATTTTCCAATTGGATAGAATTACGACCGACTTAGTTGCCAACAAAAAACGCTAAATGAGGGGGAATACATTTCATTGGAAATAATAAGCAGTTCTCCAATTATTTGACTCTTTAGTTCCCTGAGGGAGCTGTCAGCGATTTTTTACCCTCGGAACAAATTAATGGATTTCTCGGAAGGGCTTCAAGGCCTGTGGGTAAACTCCACATTCAAAAGCACGCTTGAAAAGACTTGCAGTAAACGTTCTTAGATTCGTTTGGCTGCTTCTTTGGAATTCCAGATCGATATGCCACCGAAAAAAGGGTCGCGAATAAAACGTTGAAAATGGGAATAAGCTGTCCACAATGGGCTTTAGTCCTCGGGGTGAAGTTGACTTATCTCAGAGAACAAGCACTTTATTTATTAGCTCTACAGTCAATAAGCTCACATCAAATATATTTAAACAGTTGCATATAAGCGGATCAGGGGAGGTAGGGTTTGCCTCCTTTCACTAGACGCGGACTATGCCACTCCTTTAACAGTCAGTTGTGTTACAGTGGGGGTTGGTTATTATTATTAATTTATGCCAACAACCTTGATGCTGGTGTCTTTAAACTCACAGGCGTGTGTGGGCAATGTTTAAGAAATGGAATCTGGAGTGAAACTCCTGTACTGCATTTTGATCCATATCAGCTTTATCGGAAACTAACTTATCCCTAACTTTCTTGTAGGTAAAATGAGAATTTGGGAACACGGTAACATTAAAAATATAGTCAGACGTTTCAAGAGCTGGTTACCTATTTACTTTGTTTATTCTGGTATTTGTACTATCCAACCTAAGCATAAAAGTTTTAGGGACAAAACTGTCAAATCTCCTCAAACATAAGACTATTGGACAAGTACAACCTAAGTCTAAATGTTGTAGTGACAAATCATCGAACCACGGACAACGTCGGGTATTTCACCTAGTAACAAAGAAACACAAGGCTATTGCACAGGTACAACCTAAGTCTAAATGTTGTAGTGATAAATTATCAAACCACGGACAACGTCGGGTATTTCACCTAGTAACAAAGAAACACAAGGCTATTGCACAGGTACAACCTAAGTCTAAATGTTGTAGTGATAAATCATCAAACCACAGACAAGGTCGGGTATTTCACCTAGTAACAAAGAAACACAAGACTATTGGAGAAGTACAACCTAAGTCTAAATGTTGTAGTGATAAATCATCAAACCACGGACAACGTCGGGTATTTCACCTAGTAACAAAGAAACACAAGACTATTGGACAAGTACAACCTAAGTCTAAATGTTGTAGTGATAAATCATCAAACCACGGACAACGTCGGGTATTTCACCTAGTAACAAAGAAACACAAGACTATTGGACAAGTACAACCTAAGTCTAAATGTTGTAGTGATAAATCATCAAACCACGGACAACGTCGGGTATTTCACCTAGTAACAAAGAAACACAAGGCTATTGGACAAGTACAACCTAAGTCTAAATGTTGTAGTGATAAATCATCAAACCACGGACAACGTCGGGTATTTCACCTACTAACAAAGAAACACAAGACCATTGGACAAATACAACCTAAGTCTAAATGTAGTAGTGATAAATCATCAAACCACGGACAACGTCGGGTATTTCACCTAGTAACAAAGAAACACAAGGCTATTGGACAAATACAACCTAAGTCTAAATGTAGTAGTGATAAATCATCAAACCACGGACAACGTCGGGTATTTCACCTAGTAACAAAGAAACACAAGACTATTGGACAAGTACAACCTAAGTCTAAATGTTGTAGTGATAAATCATCAAACTACGGACAACGTCGGGTATTTCACCTAGTAACTAAGAAACACAAGGCTATTGGACAAGTACAACCTAAGTCTAAATGTTGTAGTGATAAATCATCAAACCACGGACAACGTCGGGTATTTCACCTAGTAACTAAGAAACACAAGGCTATTGGACAAGTACAACCTAAGTCTAAATGTTGTAGTGATAAATCATCAAACCACGGACAACGTCGGGTATTTCACCTAGTAACAAAGAAACACAAGGCTATTGGACAAATACAACCTAAGTCTAAATGTAGTAGTGATAAATCATCAAACCACGGACAACGTCGGGTATTTCACCTAGTAACAAAGAAACACAAGACTATTGGACAAGTACAACCTAAGTCTAAATGTTGTAGTGATAAATCATCAAACTACGGACAACGTCGGGTATTTCACCTAGTAACTAAGAAACACAAGGCTATTGGACAAGTACAACCTAAGTCTAAATGTTGTAGTGATAAATCATCAAACCACGGACAACGTCGGGTATTTCACCTAGTAACTAAGAAACACAAGGCTATTGGACAAGTACAACCTAAGTCTAAATGTTGTAGTGATAAATCATCAAACCACGGACAACGTCGGGTATTTCACCTAGTAACAAAGAAACACAAGGCTATTGGACAAATACAACCTAAGTCTAAATGTTGTAGTGATAAATCATCAAACCACGGACAACGTCGGGTATTTCACCTAGTAACTAAGAAACACAGGACTATTGGACAAGTACAACCTAAGTCTAAATGTTGTAGTGATAAATCATCAAACCACGGACAACGTCGGGTATTTCACCTAGTAACAAAGAAACACAAGACTATTGGACAAGTACAACCTAAGTCTAAATGTTGTAGTGATAAATCATCAAACCACGGACAACGTCAGGTATTTCACCTAGTAACTAAGAAACACAGGACTATTGGACAAGTACAACCTAAGTCTAAATGTTGTAGTGATAAATCATCAAACCACGGACAACGTCGGGTATTTCACCTAGTAACTAAGAAACACAAGGCTATTGGACAAGTACAACCTAAGTCTAAATGTTGTAGTGATAAATCATCAAACCACGGACAACGTCGGGTATTTCACCTAGTAACAAAGAAACACAAGACTATTGGACAAGTACAACCTAAGTCTAAATGTTGTAGTGATAAATCATCAAACCACGGACAACGTCGGGTATTTCACCTAGTAACAAAGAAACACAAGGCTATTGGACAAGTACAACCTAAGTCTAAATGTTGTAGTGATAAATCATCAAACCACGGACAACGTCGGGTATTTCACCTAGTAACAAAGAAACACAAGACTATTGGACAAGTACAACCTAAGTCTAAATGTTGTAGTGATAAATCATCAAACCACGGACAACGTCGGGTATTTCACCTAGTAACAAAGAAACACAAGACTATTGGACAAGTACAACCTAAGTCTAAATGTTGTAGTGATAAATCAAACCACGGACAACGTCGGGTATTTCACCTAGTAACAAAGAAACACAGGACTATTGGACAAGTACAACCTAAGTCTAAATGTTGTAGTGATAAATCATCAAACCACGGACAACCTCGGGTATTTCACCTAGTAACAAAGAAACACAAGGCTATTGGACAAATACAACCTAAGTCTAAATGTTGTAGTGATAAATCATCAAACCACGGACAACGTCGGGTATTTCACCTAGTAACTAAGAAACACAGGACTATTGGACAAGTACAACCTAAGTCTAAATGTTGTAGTGATAAATCATCAAACCACGGACAACGTCGGGTATTTCACCTAGTAACAAAGAAACACAAGACTATTGGACAAGTACAACCTAAGTCTAAATGTTGTAGTGATAAATCATCAAACCACGGACAACGTCAGGTATTTCACCTAGTAACTAAGAAACACAGGACTATTGGACAAGTACAACCTAAGTCTAAATGTTGTAGTGATAAATCATCAAACCACGGACAACGTCGGGTATTTCACCTAGTAACTAAGAAACACAAGGCTATTGGACAAGTACAACCTAAGTCTAAATGTTGTAGTGATAAATCATCAAACCACGGACAACGTCGGGTATTTCACCTAGTAACAAAGAAACACAAGGCTATTGGACAAGTACAACCTAAGTCTAAATGTTGTAGTGATAAATCATCAAACCATGGACAACGTCGGGTATTTCACCTAGTAACAAAGAAACACAGGACTATTGGACAAGTACAACCTAAGTCTAAATGTTGTAGTGATAAATCATCAAACCACGGACAACGTCGGGTATTTCAGCTAGTAACGAAGAAACACAAGGCTATTGGACAAGTACAACCTAAGTCTAAATGTTGTTGTGATAAATCATCAAACCACGGACAACGTCGGGTATTTCACCTAGTAACAAAGAAACACAAGGCTATTGGACAAGTACAACCTAAGTCTAAATGTTGTAGTGATAAATCATCAAACCACGGACAACGTCGGGTATTTCACCTAGTAACAAAGAAACACAAGACTATTGGACAAGTACAACCTAAGTCTAAATGTTGTAGTGATAAATCATCAAACCACGGAGAACGTCGGGTATTTCACCTAGTAACAAAGAAACACAAGGCTATTGGACAAGTACAACCTAAGTCTAAATGTTGTAGTGATAAATGATCAAACCACGGACAACGTCGGGTATTTCACCTAGTAACAAAGAAACACAAGGCTATTGGACAAGTACAACCTAAGTCTAAATGTTGTAGTGATAAATGATCAAACCACGGACAACGTCGGGTATTTCACCTAGTAACAAAGAAACACAAGACTATTGGACAAGTACAACCTAAGTCTAAATGTTGTAGTGATAAATCAAATAACAACGAACAACGTCGGATATTTCACCTAGTTTGCCTATATATATTCAAGGGACCTTAAAACGTGCCTTTTCAATAAAATGTTGGATTACAACTTTGGGCTGTAATGTAATATTGTTATGTGCGTGAAGTAAAAAGCTAGAATAAGTTGATTTCAAAAGGTGTGCAGTTTTTGTGTAGCATCTCGTCAACTGAAAACACCCGCTCGAAGGAAAAAGAGCGCACAGCTACAAAAAAGGGGAAGGGTTGCTCTGCCTTAATTGCAACCCCTTTTCTTCTTACCCCGGATTGTATGATAATGGCCATTTAAAGCATGATGATGATAATGTTAATAATTTCACAGAGAGGTGCGTATGTATGGAGCAAGGAATTTGTTCCGGCCAATTAGTGACGTATTTACACCAACGGCAGGCGGATAAGAGGGTTAATTTTATATCCTTTTGTGTTGCAGCCTTGGTCACTTTCGTGGTGTTCACCCAAATTGATTAAAATGGTCGCCCTAGAGGAAATTTTTCATCCATCACATGATGATTATACTGGGTTTCTGACACAAAAAGTGGTCACCAGCGCGTGCTATTAAACGCTCTGTTTTAACAGACGTGTTTGGGTTTTGCTTCTCATCTCTCCGACCGAGTGTTATACCTCAGGCATTCTTAAAGGGATATAACACTAAAATCTATTATATATAATACCTACACATTATATCATATATACATTTATATATACCACGGAGAAGGTCGGGTATTTCACCTAGTGACAAAGAAACACAAGACTATTGGACAAGTACAACCTAAGTCTAAATGTTGTAGTGATAAATCATCAAACCACGGACAACGTCGGGTATTTCACCTAGTAACAAAGAAACACAAGACTATTGCACAAGTACAACCTAAGTCTAAAATGTTGTAGTGATAAATCATCAAACCACGGACAACGTCGGGTATTTCACCTAGTAACAAAGAAACACAAGACTATTGGACAAGTACAACCTAAGTCTAAATGTTGTAGTGATAAATCATCAAACCACGGACAACGTCGGGTATTTCACCTAGTAACAAAGAAACACAAGACTATTGGACAAGTACAACCTAAGTCTAAATGTTGTAGTGATAAATCATCAAACCACGGACAACGTCGGGTATTTCACCTAGTAACAAAGAAACACAAGACTATTGGACAACTACAACATAAGTCTAAATGTTGTAGTGATAAATCATCAAACCACGGACAACGTCGGGTATTTCACCTAGTAACAAAGAAACACAAGGCTATTGGACAAGTACAACCTAAGTCTAAATGTTGTAGTGATAAATCATCAAACCACGGACGTCGGGTATTTCACCTAGTAACAAAGAAACACAAGACTATTGGACAACTACAACATAAGTCTAAATGTTGTAGTGATAAATCATCAAACCACGGACAACGTCGGGTATTTCACCTAGTAACAAAGAAACAGAAGACTATTGGACAAGTACAACCTAAGTCTAAATGTTGTAGTGATAAATCATCAAACCACGGACGTCAGGTATTTCACATAGTAAGAGCTGGTGAACGAGTGATCGAAGTAAGAGAGAACTGTTTGTGTGGGGGAAAAATATCTAATTCATTATTTATCAAAGCCAAATAATTTCCTAACGACATTAGTACAATTTTCACGTATTGACCGGAGTGTTATCAAGAAACACAGTCGCTGATATTGATCTTCAGAAAATGTTGGACCTCTAAACGTATAATTTCCACAAACTTATAAAACGTATATTCCATTCATTAGAGCGTCACGCAAGAGCAATTAATGCACCTGGAAATGATTAATATGGCACTCATAAATCGTGCAAGGCACCTAAATATGCTAATGAAATCATATGAAATTTTGTAGGCATTATCCATATTATGAGCCTGTATTCATTATACATGTCTTGCTCTGAAAATAATGACTTTATGCGCCTCGTGCTTGAATATCTCATTGCGCACGCAACAGATATCAGACGGCGTGTGGGAGAGGTCTGGGATATATCGCAAAAAGTTTCAGCATCAAAATACTTTAACTTTGGTGATAAGTATAATGTCATTCCACTAGGTTTACTGTGACACCAGCAACAGCAAAGGTTCGGGGCCGGGTTGCCCAATCCACAGGCGCTCAACGTCAGGCTGCGTCCCTCGACTGTTGTGAACAGTTGACAATGAGAGCGGCAGAACAAATAGGGCTTTCCAAAATTATTCGAGAATTGTGCGGCGGCCGGCGCAGTTGTAAAACTTCGAGAAAAATCTGTGTAAGGTTATGACAAGTTGTGAGTTGTAATATCGTGAAATATTGTAGAGTGTGTTAACATAAGTAAAAGAGAACTGTGTATTTGTGTAATTAGTGTACGAGAGACAGAGAAAGTGAAGAAAGACAGTGACAGGAGTGAGTCAAGTTTATGAGAAGTAAACAGTTGTGAGTTGTAATATCATGAAAGACTAGACTGTTAACATCAGTAAAAGAGAACTGTGTATTTGTGTAATTAGTGTATGAGACACAGAGAAAGTGAAGAAAGACAATGAAAGGAGTGAGTCAAGGTTATGAGAAGTAAACAGTTGTGAGTTGTAATATCATGAAATACTGTAGAGTGTGTTAAAATCAGTAAAAGAGAACTGTGTATTTGTGTAATTAGTGTATGACAGAGAGAGAGAGAGAAAGTGAAGAATGACACTGAAAGGAATGAGTCACGGTTACAAGAAGAAAACAGTTGCGAGTTTATCCGAAAGGCTGTAGACTGTGTCAACAGCAGTAAAAGAAAAGAAGAAAATAAAGTGAGGAAGGAATTACTGCCCTGGACTTTCGTCGACTGATGTCAGAGATAGGATTCGTTGAACTGTCTAATTTTCACAATATGTTGGACAATCGCCAGTTCCCAACTTCCATCGTGGTCTAGAGGTGACATGCTAGTCGCTGTCTCCTAGGGTCACGGGCTCAAACGCGACATGGGGCGATGGATTTTTTTCGGGCGTGAAAATTCTTAGCTTGAGTTCTATTAAAAGAAAATAAATGTGGTGCTCTTTTATCGTAGACTTACACATTTGAAAGAATCTTAATCCTGACAAAGAGCCCTCTGAGCAAAAGCCTTTGACGTCCAATATAGAATGGGAAACTAAAACGCCTAACTAAAACGCCTAACGCAACAGCTCATGAAGGTCCAAGGCTTGCCGCCCAGACGCTGCGTCCCCCATCTCTGCCCACTACAGGTGTGACGTGGTCCCGCTTGTTTCACTTCAATTCATCTTTCATCTATTTGATTGTTACAGGCTTCTAATTGCATTGGTGGGGCAAAATATGCTGTTTAATATGTCTGTAAGAGGAGGGGGGGTCTTTGAGTTTGGGCCCGCCCATGTACCATCCGCTACGGGGGAGCTTAAATCATTAATCGTTAGGGACTCTGGTTTCTGGTGTCCTCTCACCTCATACCTACCTCCTGGAGGTACAAGATCATAATCATCATTATCATCATCATATTCATGAACGGCAAGGCAAGTTGTCCTACTTAGGATGAGTAACGCCGAATTTGTATTTTTTTTATGCGATCCAAGCTATTATATCCAGCAACACTTGTTAAAAATCACATTTCCAATCTTCGGAACCATAATTTAGCTTTCTGCAAGGCCTTTTACCGTTTAGCTTACACATTTTACTTAAAGAAGGAGTAATTGTGATGAAATCTCGATAGGTGAATGTAATTCTTCCTCTACCTTCTTTACGCCGGCGGTAAAGAAGGGAAAATGTCTTCTAGCGCCTGAGACGACACCTTGTGGGTATATGAGTAACTTCCTCTGTGACCGGCCGACCACGAAAGCACTCTCGTAGCTTAATGGCTTATTATATTTTCTTTTCCTTTCACTTTCTAGCTATTTCTTTTGGGGAGAGTGAGAGAGAGATAGAGGCCGTTTGGAAGGCCGCCAGTACCTGGATGAGAACTCCACTTCCAACTTGAGATATTTCACCTGAAAGAGGGAAGAACCTCCAAGAACAAAAGTGGTGACAGATTAAATTCAGGGAAGACGGTTTTATTGACTAACTCAGAACTTTTCCAAGTTCAGTAATAGCTTTTGTACTTGAGTATTTCTACATACCGTCTTGGTGCAATGGTTCATCTACAGGTTTAATTATCTTAATAATATAGCAAAACAAATTCAGTTATATTTAAAAACTGCTTCGCATCAAAATGTCTACATAATTTGTGTGAAACCGTTTTAATATGCACAATGTCTTATGCAAAGAAAAGTTGCTATAGGCAATATTACTTTCTCTAATGGTAAGTAGAAGGAAGTATTGTACTCCACTCAAAATCCTATATCGAGATTTCACCGGAAATATATGTTTTGAGAGCTCCTGAATCCAAAAATAAAAGCATTTTTAGAAAAAGGTCCGAGTGTGTGTGGACAGCATAACTCAAAAACGAAAAGTCGGTTAAAAGTCAAAGTTGGTATTTAAGTTTAATGTCTTTCAATGATGCGACACGAAGACTTTGAAGGAAATAGCCCCACCCTAAACTGCCCTTTACATAGAACATTTTTCGAAAACTTTGATTTTCTTGAAAATGCCTCTAACGAATTTGATTAAAATTACATATATTTCAGATATTTTTATGACAAATGAAACGTATATTTTGAATTTCCTGGCTGTAGCCTCTGTAGTCGTATTTACCCTGGACGACCTTTGCATAACTGTAAACGGTTAGCGATAGACCAAATCATACTATACAAAAAATGTAGATCTTGCTAAAATACACAATTTATGCCTGAATAAACTTTCTTGTAGGGTGAACCATTTCGGAGATATTCCTTGTTATGTGTGTGAGTTTCGGAAAAGTTAGAACTTTCGTGAAATTGATCAACGTTCATTTTTTATATGTTAAGCGTGCAAAGAGAACGGAATTTCAAAGCTTTAAAAAATTTGACTATCGCACAAAGGCTACTGTATTCCCATATTCCCCTTGTACCTACAAGGAAATAAACAATAAGATAATTTGTACAAACTTTTGTGTCTGTTAACATGAAGGAGATAGACGAATAAAGGCATTTATAAAGTGTATTTAATGGTGGTGATTAGAATATAAATAAAGGTTTGTTTAATCCATATTTAATGAGTGAAAGATTATATGAAGTCGGCGATAATTGCGCGTAAAGCTTGAAAGTATTGGATAAGCCGAGGAGCTTAGATCTGTTCAAAGAGAGGAGAGATTACAGATCGCTTGCAAGAGATTTTTTGTAATCCCTGAGTGTAATCTTTAGCTCATACAGTGATGTTTGCAATGATCCTAATTAAGTGAAGAAAGGCTGCTACAAATTGAGTCTAAATCCGGGATTTTGCTTCTCCTTGCCTGACTGCCGTGTGTTTAGGGTCGTAATCCCCTGTCTCTGGCGAAACAGATAGCACTGCTATTGACTCCCAGCTAACCGAGCCAGGATATTCATCCCTACACCATCATTAAAGATGATGTTTAACTTCACATCACTTTCTCTACTCACTAACTCTTCTTCTACTAACTCTTCTTACAGATTACCAATTTTCTTGTAGGTACAAGGGGAATATCGGTATGCAAGGTTCGTCGTTAAGTGAACAAGAGATAAAAAATCTGATGTGTTGCACTCACATGACTTTCTCTACTCTTGTACTAACCATTCTTACAAACTCTTATTCCTATATCTTCTTCGTGTTAGTTGAGATAAACATTTATACAAATTATCTTATTGCTTATTTCCTTGTAGGTACAAGGGTAATATTAGAACACAGTAGGCTTTGTGCGACAGTCAAATGTTTTAAAGTTTTGAGATTGCGTTCTCTTTGCACATTTAACATATAAAAAAATGAACAACGATGATCCATTTCACGAAAGTTCTAATTTTTCCGAAACTCACACACATAGCAAGGAATATCTCCGAAATGGTTCACTCTACAAGAAAATTTATTGAGATAGAAATTGTGTATTTTAGCAAGATCTACATTTTTTGTATATTATGATTTTGTCTATCTCTAACAGTTTACCAGTTATGCAAAAGTCGTCCAGAGTAAATACGACTACAGGAGCTATAGCCAGAAAATTCAAGATATACGTTTCATTTGTCATACAAACATCTCAAACATATGACATTTTAATCAAAATCGTTAGAGCCATTTTCAAGGAAATCAAAATTTCCGAAAAATAAAGTTTAGGGAGGGGCTAATTTCTTCAAAATCTTCGTGTGGCATCCTTCAAAGACAAACTTAAATACCAACTTTGGTTTTTAACCGACCTTTTGTTCTTGAATTATGCTGTCACAGACACAAACACACAGACACACATACAGGCGCACACACACGGACCTTTTTCTAAAAGTGCTTTTTTGGATTGAGGGGACCTCTAAACGTGTATTTCGAGTGAAATCTCGACATCCGAATGTTACCATACTTCCCCTACTAGATAACTATACGCAGTAGGGATAGTGAAAATGGTTTGTATATGAGATATACGATAGAAATGTAATGCGAAGTGGACACTTAGATATGAAAATGGAATGGAACGCTGTTTTTTTTAAATATGTTATTTACTGGTGGAAATTGGCATGAATAGCCGGCGACCCAGTCTTCCATAGATCAATGCATATGTCCTCCCATGATTCAGGAAACGGTTACTCAGCGCAAACAATGAGGAATAAATTATTCGAGCGTGACCAGGGCTATAATGAATACACAATGGCATATGTTAAATATTTCCATATCCAGCCAGTCAGCCAGCCAGGCAGCCAGTTTCAGAATAGCACACTTGCTTTTCAATTGCATCGCTGTGACCTGTAGCGAAAAAGTTGCACGTGCTGGAAATCTGCCTAATGGTACAGCATTGTTAAAACAGTCCCCTTTTTCATGAAAAATGAAGAAAAAACTATTTTTCTGAAAATAACTTAGATATTTCTGATTGCGAAAAACGTGCAATTTACCTGTTGGTTAAAAGCCAAAGTCGGCATTTCAAGGATGCGACACGAACATTTTGAAAAAAATAGCCCCACCCTAAACTAGCCTTTATATGGAACATTTTTCGAAAATTTTGATTTTCTTGAAAATGGCTCTGACGATTTTGATTAAAATGTCATATGTTTGAGATGTTTTTATGATAAATGAAATGTATATCTTGAATTTTCTGGCTGTAGCCCCTGTAGTCGTATTTACTCTGGACGACTTTTGCTTAACTGGTAAACCGTTAGAGATAGAGCAAATTATACTAAAAAATGTAGATCTTGCTAAAATACACAATTTATGTCTCAATAAATTTTCTTGTAGAGTGAACCATTTCGGAGATATTCCGTTTTATGTGTGTGAGTTTCGGAAAAATTAGAACTTTCGTGAAATGGATCATCGTTGTTCATTTTTTTATATGTTAAATGTGCAAAGAGAACGGAATCTCAAAGGTTTAAAAGATTTGACTATCGCACAAAACCTACTGTATTTCCGTATTCCCCTTGTACCTACAAGGAAATAAGCAATAAGATAATTTGTACAAATGTTTATCTCAACTAACACGAAGAAGATATAGGAATAAGAGTTCAAGACTACAGAGGTTGCCTGCAAGGGTTCTCGAGTGGATCTCAGATGATCGCTGGGTTACCTCTCAATAATGAAATGAAACGTTCCCTTCTCAAGAATTTGCTGCCTGTCTCTTACGATTCCCAGGAACACAATCATTAGCCAAGCTGAGGGAACATATAAATATAAATTGGGGAGCGAGAAGGTCTATAAGGGAACAGGCAAGCAGGGTTTAATATTATTTTTTCTTGTGGATATGTGGTGGAGACAGCGGCGGCGGCAGGGGGTTGCTTGTTTAACTACCCCAATAGAGGGTGGAGAAGTCGTTAACAACCTCCCTTCCCTTACAAAAGGAAGGGTTGCTTGTGTTGAAATAAGAAAAGCCAACAGTAAGAACTTTACCTGTGATTTATAGCGTTGCTCAGCGTGTTGCTTTTAAATATTACGATCCATCCTGGCAATTGTATCTTTATTTAACACATGTTGCACTCACATTACTTTCTCTACTATTCTTCTTCTTCATCACGACTTGAAGCTTTCATCGGTCTGTTCCGGCCCCAAATTGATGCTTCTTCCATTTTTCCTAGGTCTTCCA